>JARHVA010000376.1:460000-1060000 GCA_037957365.1 Torreya grandis
TCTACATCCATGGGTAAAGTATTAGGGGCACATCTTAGATCAACCCAATTTTTTGAGTAACCCTCTCATATTTAAACTCTTAAAAACACCAATAAATTGATCTTGTAGGCACACATTAAGTCATATGTGGTGAATTTATCTATCATCCTTAGGCCACCTCCTAAATGCCATAAATGACTACCACCAAATCATATTGTAGATTTAATATATCTAATACCACTCTATAATTAATGGTGCTCAATACCCTTCACTATGGTAAAACCTAATAGGATATGAAGACATCAAGATGAGCTCAATATCCAAGTAGGTTTATAAAATGATGAACCATATTAATACAATTTTATGCCCATATATGTAATAATGTGTCTGATCCAAGACCACTAGCATCCACCTCTAGAGTAAGTCTTTATAAATCTCGATATAAGTGGGCTAGCATGCTATGCCCCTAAGAATACATGGTATGACTCTACTAAATAGAATAAATAATATCATACATGTGATATGAGATCACAACAACTCCTACATCCACTATTATAAATGGTGCAAGTATATAACATATAAACTTACATAATTTGCTGAAGTAATATAGTACTACCTTGATCTTTGCCTTATCATGGACCCACCATATACATATGGGCCCATCACAACATTATGCACCCTATATATCTAACACAATGTCCCTCTCCCAAAAAATATGAAACTTAAAGATGCACTATATATCTTCCAATGTGACGATCATCTCACCCATTGGTAACCAAAAAGTACAAGTATATAAATGCCATCTCTCGACTAATGCTATCATCAAATGGATGTTATATAGAACTTGGATGAATCAACCAACATGTGATAAACCAACCTAATCTAATGCCTACCAATTTACATCATCTAAACCAATTTCTAACAATGTACTCATATTCATCCACCTTAAAACTCTTGTGCATATAAATTGCACTATAAAGCAAGACACATGAACAAAATAATATCAGTTTTGGATGAAAAAATGCATTATATGAATGTATAGAGGGAGCTCAAATAATTTTTGATTCACTCTAAAATTTAAGTTTGTTGTGAATGTATAGAGGGAGTTAAAATCATATTCGATTCACTCTAAAATTGAAGTTATGTATCAAGCAATCTGTCCTAGAACTACTAGCTATCAAACTAGTTGTGTTGTAAATGAGATTGTTGACCAAAAAACTATACTAAATAATTTCAAACTTGAAAAAACATGCTTGCTGGTCTAAATTATTGTATACCTATAATAAAATAAAAGCTTAAACATGCAAAAGGGTTTCAAAATTTGAATTAATGCACCACACTACCTTTATATGCATTTTTTACTAATATATAAAGTTGAAATAAGCTTATTATAAGGTAACTTGCAATGAAAGATAACTCTAAAAGTAAAAAAACAAATAAATAACTTTACTTAACCACTGAGTAAACTAAAAATAAATCAAAGATGATAACTTTAACTCACTAATATGATATATACATCATGTAAGAATCCTATTCATCAGTTAAGTAAACATACACACTCATATACACATTAGACAAGTGAAAGTCTAAAAATAGAACTCTAAAAATAGAAGTTTGACTAAAATAACTTTAGAGTTTAGTTAACTAAATATTCAATGAACCATAGTGATTTGAACTCTAATTGAAACTTCTAACTATTTTTAGGAAATTCCTAGAAAGTCTCCAAAATCAACTAAACAACTAATTTAGGACATAAATGAATTAAATAACCTTCATAAACACCTAACAAACCAAATAAACTAAATCTAATAATAAAGTGCCCAAATGAGCATATACTCAAAAATATATATGCAAAAATATTTATTAGAAGCATTAAAAGGTAAAAATGCAGTACTGACCTAAAATGTTGGTATCGTCAAATAATAGTATTGCATGTGGGACAATACCACCATAAGTAGGATAGTGTCATCAAAAACCGTACAATACTGACTCAAATAGTCAAAATTGTCAAATCTAAATTTAAGACTTTAAAAAATGTTAATTTTTTTACAAAAATAAAAAATTCATAAAAAATAACAACATATCATAGAATTTACTATTAAAATTGATATAAGGCAATTTGTAAATGCTCAAATTGAAGTGGTAATACATCTTGTCAATAGGCATCTTGTCAACTCAGCTCAATTCACATAATGCAACAATGAAAATAAAATTACCAAAATCTTTTTAATTCTACTATTTATATGAGTTGACTTCTTACAATATTATTTACTATGCCTATTGTGCAGCTGATTCAATTATTGATCAAAACTTACGTAAATGATATCTTAAGCACCATTTATCAAAAAAATGTTCGATATATTATATTGGGACACACGTGACATGTTATTCCACATCAAAATATTAATTGGTCACCAATGTCAACTTCAAAAAATGGTCAATTTTTATACATTAATACGAACCATGATATATTTATACAAATGTTATTACCTATAACAATCATATTATTTATTGAATGAAACTATATCTAATAATATATTCTATATTATCTTATTACTAACATGACTTTCATTAAGACAACATTCAAATATAATACTCGATATTTTAACCATTTTAATTGATTATTCTGATCTAACTCACTATATATTTTGATGCGATCAATTCAATAATATTATCTCTCACCTTAAAAGGGAGGCATATATGGGGCAGATCATAAGAATATCACTTAGACAAAACCAAAATGATTTATATATTATATTATTCACTATGGCATAGTTCAAGCTTAGAGGTTTTTAGATATTAGAGGTGAATCAAATGCATAAAGAATGGGCACAAGTTAAGGGGGCATGTGATATACATATGTATACACCTCATAGATTACCAATTTTATAAAATATAAATCACAATTTTTAAATTTTAAAATGGTTCAGAAATATCATATTTGGTTCAAATATTGACACATCAGTATAATCTTTAGGGGTATATGCCACACACATGTGTTTGCATCTACATGAACAAATACAAATTTACACAAAATTAAAAAATGACAAGTAACAATTTATATCTACATACAATTACAATTTACATCTACATAACGTTATAGTTTCTATATTAAGCATATGGATGTGTAATATGCCATATAAGTGACAATGATGTAGAGGGAATGATATACTTCATGCCATACTTTCATTATTACTTTTTATTCATGGTCATGATAGGAGCATGGATGTTATCCATTCTCTTTTGCTCATGCATATAATAACTAAGGAACAAAGAGGTAATTGAATCTAACATCCATCCACAGTGGTTGCTTAAGTTAAAGTGCATAATGTATATTGGAGATTCAATTCCCTCTAGCATTATAGCCTACGAATCCATTATGGATTCCAAATAATTTCCATCTTAAGGCTATAAATACCAAAAATGAAAATGGAGGTTTATAGTCCCTCAATGGGTTATATTTTATACACACATTCACTTGAAATTGGGGCTTGATCACCCTTAATTTGCCATTGGTTTGACATAAGAACCCATTTAACTAAACAACATGGTTACTTGGGTCATAAAATTGAGGTTTCTATGTCCCTCAATGTCTCTACTCATCATATTGACCACTTGAAATCTCATCCATTTCCATGGCTAGGAAATGAATAGACATGACAAGTTCCCTCATTTTCTCCATGGTGATTGGGTCAATTCTTAATCCTCATCATTTTTATTTCTCCATGCCAAACACATACTCCATGAGAAATGTCATATGACATGTACATATGTGTAGTTTTTATTTGAATAATAGTTTCAATATTTCATTTATGATTATACCTTTTATTTCATTTGGACGGTAAACCATCTAATTATATCCATATTATTTTTTTAGGAACACTATGGATCATTGTTACAAATGACAAATCCACATCATGATTATCTACACAAGTTTACATTATTTTTCCCATTTTATCTAATATTTATAGCTCCATTAAAATTCTATATTAAAGGGGGTATAGGGGTGTTATTATGGTCCTAATGGGTAGACTTCACCAACACCTTGAGGTTTTGGTGTAGCGGTTTGTTACATGTGGTATCAGAGCCTCCACCCAAGTTTAAGTCACAGAGTGGGTGGCTACGCTAGCATGGCAGTGTTCATCTGGGCCTCATACATTAGGGGATCTTGGTGGTATGGGCACAAATCTAACCCAGAGTCTGGGCTTTGGAATTGTGGTGGGATGTTATGGTCTTGGTGGGTAGACTTCACTAACACCTTGAGGTTTTGGTGTAGCGATTCATTACACATGTAGACACCCAAATTTGGCACAATCCTTGCCTTACAATGTCTTTTATCCACTTTTCCTATAGGTTTTTAGCTAAGAATTAAGTACTTAGCAGTGCATGTCTTTTGTGTTTTCTCTTATAGTTGTTGATTTTATATGCCTTTGTGGTCCCCTTTTCCCATCCACATTACTTGAGTCATGATTTAAAAATATATATCTCTAACCCCATTTTATCACATTGAAATTGTTCTTATCTTAGGTTAGTTTTGACTATTATGGTTAAGATTGACTATCGATCTTGATCCATTCCTACCGATCTTGACCCTTGATATTTTAATTTCCTTTTTGGACATGTTTCCTTTTATATCCATTGCTTTGGTCATTTTTAATTTTTTTGGGTTTGTTTATGCATACCATGAGGTTTTAATTCAAATTGAAAAAGATTCATATATATACATAGTTTTTAGGAGATATTTGGGAGAAACATTATTATATCACAAGATCTATACAAGATTACATATTGCTTATACTTAATCACTAGAACTAAATTTGAAGTATTGAAAGTTAAAATTTCATTTCACATGCTTGTGCCAAGGGTAAATAGGAGAAATATAATCTATACTTAAGTTTTCCATTACACACATACACATTAACGAGAGAACTACATTTGAGTTTGAGCCCTCTTCAGAGAGTATAAATGCAATGCAATGCTTGGTTGATCAACAAGGATTAATCAAGGTTAGTATAACTCAATCTCTTTCACATAATTCCCTTACCCATTTCATGTCTTAAGTGTTTGTGTAATAAACTAGGGTTTGTATTTTAGGTTCATGTACACATGTTGAAGGGACTGAGAAGGTAGAAAATGACACTATTAACATAGGTGAAGCATCACATAAGAAATAAAAATATTGCATTTATTGGATCAAAATCAACTGTCACAAGTTCAAACCAATAATTGATCTTGTCTGCTACCGTTGATATCAATTTGAATAAAAACCCATTTGATTTCAAGAATGGGCAGAATACAGCCCATTTGACACATCATTAATATGGAAAATAGGCCTATGTAGACCAAGGAAGTGTAATAAATAAGTTGAGTTTCTCTCTATCCATTTTTTATTTATTCATTGTGATATTCAAATTTACATGTTTGGATTATATTTGTAAATTTTTATTTTGTGTAGATTCTACCAATCTATAGTTAATTTTTTTATTCTATTAGTTTATATCTAATTGAAGGGTTATTATTCTATTGATCCAATTTTAGATAAAACACATATGTACCTTGAATTTCCTAAATCACATTCAATTATATCATGAAAAACATGTGCTCATAAAATGAATATATAACTCACCATGTATATGATGAATAACATCAAACAATTGTGTGTACAAGCAAAACATGTCATGTATAGGTCCTAGTTTTCTATTTTTTAAATATATATATATATTTTATTTTTGAATATTTATTTTGAATTATGTGCATAGTAACATATGATTCCATCAAGAGGGATGCTCTTGTGTAGGCCCTAGATCAATTTGTGCAAATGATACACATCATGGGTGAGGAGTAACATATATATCATTATCTAAATGATAGAAATGCTCATGAGCAGTAAAATAAAAAATATCATCATCATTGTCAATATGATATTATATGCTCTAAATAGATCTAGTAGCCATAGTAACCCATAGACTCCATTGTATCTCAAGATAATGCATTGGTGTTCTTTGTGGATCCTGCTCACAAATCTTGTGTGAAAAAATTGGAGGTCATGATAGGCTAGGTATTATCTATTGAACTTGAATAAATCATTTATGTAAAAGATGTTGGAGAATTTGTCATTAAGGAAAATAAATCCATTATTTTTTTAATTTTCTTGCAGAGGTTGAACATGTACAATTTTTATAATAAGTTGTTATTAAAGCATGAGAAATAATTCCTCCAGCTGAATGGGGTACCTATATGAAACATCCAAAATTGTAACCACTTGTTGCTATGGATATACTTTAGCATTGATGTACTGAAGATGGGATTACACATATCTTATGTATCCATGATAATCCTAATAAAATGTCAAATGCACTAGCATTGGGAAAACACTAATGTAAGTGGTAGATACAAGGGGCCAACTTAGGTTCCCATGCTCCCCAAAAATGATCACACAATACTCAGACACATAAAACACAACAAAAAATAAAGACAACACTTTATTTATTGAATCTAAGATAACATTACATCACAATTGATAAATTTGAGATCAAAGTCTCATTACCCTTGCAAGCTTAAAAATCTAATTATTCACAAAAAATCCCTTGTTCTTCGATCTTTTGAAGTATTCCATCCTCCAATTCTATTTTAATACTTTCTAGTCATGACCTCTTCTATCTTACAACTCTCAACCAATTATTCTTAGTTATTAATAATAAAATTTGTGATCTCTACCCCATTTATCCTACCTAAAATGTCCCCCTTTTGATTTTACATGAGATCCCTATCTTGCTTTCTATCCTTGGATTTTTTGGCATTATTGTGCTTTCTTGACTATCCACACCTTTTAATATACCTAAAATGCATGCTTCAAATCTATGATTTTTGACTACAACTAACTTGAAGCTCTCTTCTAGAGTTTTCCAATGAGATCCCAAATGTTGAATTTGGTGTTGTCATGTAAAAATTGTACATGTTCAAAGATCTCATTGTGGCATTTATTTAACTATGATTAAATTGAACTATAATTGTGATTAAGCTATTCTTGTACCATGTGGCATGTTCTTGTGGTCCTTGTATGAACATGTAGTGCTACCATTTGTTAATATTCATAAAGTCAAAAAATTTATGATTATGCTTTGAGACTCTATGGGGGAAAAATAGATCATGGCCTCCATGATTACTTTTGAGCATGACACCTATCCCTTTTCCAAGCCACTTTTGAGCATGATACCTATGCATTTTTTAGACTACTTCTAAGTATGACACCTATCCTCTTTCCATGTACTCCTTAAAGTTGAGCATGAGTTTTAAAAACTCTTTTCACTTCGTGAACTTGAGAAATAATTTGACAGGCTCACAACCATCATCCCTTGTGTGAATTCCAAGAATTCATGAACTATACTGTGAACCCATTAGACTTTAGAATTCAATAAATAGTTTGTTAGATCTGGTGACCTATATGGACAAAAGACAAAGTTGCAACACTATTTTTTTTGGTGGTTGCCTTATATTAAAAAATGTCTATGTGACCTTCACCAACCCTTGAGAATTAGGGGATTAAACTATGACCACAACAACCCTTATGAACTTGGGAAGATAGGGTGTGGACACATGAAATTATAACTTAGAGTTTCAAACATAAAATGTGACCATTGTAACTTGTGACCTCTTTTAGATCTAAGTTTTACTTATGTGAACTTTGTAAAACTAGAATGTGATCTGAGGCTACTTATTTAAAAATTATAAAAAATAAAATATTTTTGGATGATGAAATATTTCTTGTACACCTTGGATGCTCTTGCATCATACACCTAGGGTAATTAAATTTTTCATGATCTCTTACTCATGAACATGGGATTTTTACAACTAATCAAACATTATTGACAATCTCAAATGCATTCATCTAGGTTGCATCCTCGTTTACTCTATTTTTTCATTTTACTAGGTACTCATAATATTTGTTACATCTTGTAATCTACCAATTATCCTATCTAGAATGAATTTTATTTATTCATTTTTATTGAATGGTAGATATTATTTGTAATAAACATTTTTATAATCCATAGTTGACTCTTTATCCTCTATTTTTTTTTCTACATATGGATACAAGTTTGACACATTGAAAATTAGAGAGATATCTACTCCATATGAAAACTTGGTTTCATATGTATTCACTGAGATTTTTATAAAATATGGAAAGATCTAATTTTATTCCATTTGATTTTATTAAACTCACCTTTTATAAATATCTCTTCACATAAATGGGCTAAAACCAAGTCTCTAACTTCAAATTTTTGTTCTCTTCTTTTATGATCAACATGTTTAGTACATTTCTTACTACTCTCCTCTACTCTCCTTTTGATATCCAAATGTATATCATGCATCAATTGTGCATAATATTCATCTTATACAATTATTTGACTCAATTTAGTTTTAATCATCAATTCACACATGCTCTTGGGACTGCTACCATAAATAATTTGAAAATGATTCATACGTATGTAATCTTAGGAATCTAAAGAGCCAAAATATCATTGGTTCCTTATTAGTGATTCAAAATAGAATTGAAATAAAATAATGTAATGGAAACTAAACCAATCTTTCCTAAGTAATTGGTTGAGATTAACATAATTAACATACCTATAAATAGAATATAAAAACATAAAACTATGTTACCTCTTTTGTCAAAACTAGTGTTCACTTGTTCACATAGAGGATGTTCTTGCTCGGCTTATGGGAAATAAAGAATTTAATCTATGTAATTTAAATCTTAGTAGCACTTATCTAAGACCACACAAGGATTTGATTTGATTGGATTGGATTTGTGTGAAGCTTCTTGAATCAATTTGGCATTATAACATTGCTTAAGAGCTTCTTGAAAGTATTCCTATAGAATAACCTTACACACCAAAGCTTATTGGAAGAGAGTGAGGGCACTTGTATTTATAGGTCTTAAAAATAACTCTAACCCTAGTGTGGTTAGGTTGATTTTTAACCTTGGTTGAGTCTAGATTAACCTTGGTCAAGTTTAAATTAACCCTAGGTTGGGTCAAAGTAATTATGAAGGCTTGAGAACTCATAGAACCATTACCACTCATAGAAGATATTTATGAGGTTGTGACTCACCTATTATTTAAATTTTAGGAATTAATAAAATATATTATTAATTCCCTTGACTTTGATCTCATATTTATTAAAAAAATCTTTTTTTATAAAATGTAATTCTTTAATTAAACTTGGAATTTTTACTTAAGCAACTAATTGAAGTTTAATTTTTAATTAATCCTGCTTAGGGTTTTTAGCATAGGAATTGTTTAATGTTTTGAATTAATAGATTGAAAGGCCAAGAATGTCAATTTTCTAGGTCACAATTTGATTGGGGTTGAATCCAAGCTAGGTTATCTTTTTGTACAGGGTAATACCCCATTTAAATCCCACGCATGGATGAATTTGGTAAATCCATTGACTTCTAGGCTTAAATTACGTCATTTAAAAGAAATCAATTTGAAACCTAGATTAGACACAAAAGTGGCCAAAAATGGGTATCTACAATTTACCCCTATTTTAAAAGGTGTTACAAGACACATGCATAATAACATATTTTTAAAGGATGCAAAATTCATTAAGATTAAAGGTTCATACCCCAAATGCTATTTTATTAGCCTTAGATTCCCTATTAAGGTATCTTTACAATCAATATAGTCATTGAACATTCCCTTGAAATGAAGAAAATGACACGATGCATAGGTAATAGGGTAGAAACACTGATTTTCCCAAAGGTAGTTATAATTAATAATGGAAGTTGAGACACTAATTTTACCAAAGGTGGTTATAATAAATGGCACAAGTATGTGCCCTTATAGGGTAGGTAGAGTATAAAAATAATGATTTACCCAAAGATAGTTATAATCATTAAATAAGTCAAAAAATAATGATTTTCCCAAAGGTGGTTATATTCATGTGTACATTTGGATTACATGATTAAAAATGAGTTTTCCTTAGGAAGGTAAAATAGATTTTTAATTAGTCAAAATAATTTATCACATCTAGGAAAATCAGTAAAGGGATCTTACACAAGAAACCCGTAAAATAGATCTAGGATGAGCTAATAAAGAATAATAACATGATTTTAGCCTAAGTATGAGTATGAATATGCAAGTTCAAATTAACTTGGAGTATATGTATAAACATCATGTTGTTAAATGGGTCTCATAAGAAGCCCAATAAGATAGTTTGGTGATAAAACAACCAAGAAATAAGGAACATAGGATCAAATGATACATAAAATGGACCATAAAGCTGAAAACTAAACCTCCTAGAGTGAGCAAAAGAAACTTTAGGAACTTAGGTGGTAAAATTAAAAATTTATGGCTATATATTCACCACACGAGGTAAAAATTGATTCATTTTCACTCTATCCCTTTGAAAAATTTGAACTCTAGTTTTCACAAGAGTTATTGATGAGAAATAACACGTGAAAGAGGATAGATACATGTTAGCAATAAAGTGAGGAAGCATGAGTCACATACACATGATGAGCCTTTAAATAAGTGATCTAACCCTAGCCATTTAATGCATTTATGTCACATTTATTACTAGTTTTAGGATAAAAACTTGTAAAGTCACCATTTTCATGGAAAGAAAAATGATGACTTTGCAAAGAAAATCGATGACTTTGTATGAAGCTGTCATTTCTAAAAATGGTGATATCACCAAAAAAACATGAAAAATACCAAAACAATGATTTCATCCATTTTAGGCAAAGTTGTCACTTTCATGGAAAATAAAATGGTGATTTCACCTAAAAATGATAGAAAATGTCAAAACAGTGACTTCATCATTTGAAGAAAATGATGACTTCACCCTAAAAAGAAAAATAGTTGACTTAAGGGACCTAACAGGGATCCAACCTTTAGGAGAGAGGGGCAAATAGGTCTGATAGGGTAGGCATAAGATAGACAATAACATTGATATATCTTGATGCTAATCTATCTATGATTACAAGAGTGACTCATGGTTTTGATAACATGAGCAATGTTCTCATCATTTATGAACACTAAAAATTTGGATGGTGGAGATGGTTGAATTCTTATAAGCCCTTGACCTATATGACATGACATAGATGCCAGTGATTCATGTAGATAAAACATACCTAAGTGCCTTAGCAGAGCGATGAGATTTTGAGACTTTAACATTTCACCTATTGACTAGGGAGCTAATGTTACACTTGAGGATACTTGGAGGATCATCAAGCTCCCAATGAGAGGTTGTAGGCTATTCTAGATAGATACAGTATGATAACATGTAATGATAGATGATTTGAGTAATTTTTAAGATGTTCTCATGGTGTATAGGAAGGTTGATATTGACTTGTTAGAGATATTTATAGATTTGTGACCTAATGACCTAATCCCTAGGTACCCTTCTCCACCAGCATTGATCGATAGGGAGATTAGGGTTCTAGTGGATATTATCAACAACATATTGATACCTATCAAGAGTGGCCATTTATTTCATATGGGCCTAGGAGGAGTGATCCATAACATGATGGATGAGGCTATGATATTTATATGGGGGTCAATAGTATTGGCCTAATTATATAGGGATTTAAATATGGTGGCCTATCAAAGAGACTATAGCATTGGAACATCCACACTACTGGTGGTTTGGGGATGGGAGCACATATCTATAGAATAAACTATAGTTTAGAGATGGGTCAAGGACTTGTAGGATCAATTGGCATACGGTTGGGTACAAATAGGCATAGGATGCTGAGGACATCATAGGGAGATCTAATTATACCAAAGTATGTTTAATGAGATGACACCATAGTTATTTATATAGCAACCTTATCTTCTTTATTAGCTTCATTGGCCTAGGGATTCATAGTACATAACATTTATGACATCTAGATGTTTTATTATAGGGAGGTAGTCACATACCATTGAGGAGTACAAGCCATATCAGGTACTCTAAAATTTCAACATGGTCCAAGATGTTCTAGAGGATCCCAAGTGGTTTACACACACTACTAGAAATATTAGCCATGCCATCCTAATGATTTAGAGGAGTATATCTATGACTAATTATGGGAGTGTTCCATGTGTGACATGGGCTCTAATAGACATAAGGGTCACACTAGAGTATGTACATTGGTGGGTACATGTGTGCCCATTAAGACTTACTATTCTAAGATAGGTAGGTGGACATGCACATGGTCAGGTATCAATGGAAATTGATGAGGTAGAGGCTGAGACTAGTAGTGGGGTTAATAATAGTGGCAACAACTGGCATAATAGTGGGTGGAGGGAGGATGATGATGATGGAAATGATGGAGGGGATGGCAGAGGGGATGCTGGATTGGATGACACCTAGGACATGATGGTGTTGTACCCTAGCATGACATGTATAATAGGCTCCTTTATTGATCTAGGATAGGCAGGGCCATTAGGTCTGACAAGAGTAAGTAGGGATAGGGCTATACTAGAGGAGGAGATTACAACATAGGTAGGTGAGATATAGGGTTTAGAGAGGAGGGTGGAATATTTATAGGCTACATTAGATAACTGAGATGAGGACATGACTACCTTTTAGTAAGAGATTACCCAAATGTAGGCAAAAGTGGCACAGATGATCTAGGTTTAGGCATAGATATAGGCAAAGTGAGACCAAGCTATATCAGATAGGGATCAAGCCTTGGTAAATGTTTAAAGGATTTAACATGAGCAAGATAAGGGTCATAAATCCAAAACTTAGATAAGGTTTTCATAGATAATACTTAAGATCTTTCAGGCTAAGAATGCGGCATCATATTGTCACAGGGCATATGAAACCACCATTCCTAGGTATCAACAAATTGCCACATTTAAGGTATGGGATGTGCAAAGGGATGGTAGTAGATCAAGTCAGTCTAAGACCAGGACTCATGATACAATAGCCTTAGGTCAGTCTATGAACAACCATAACCACCTACACCACCAAGACCATTAGGGCGATTGGGGCCACCTCCTACTATAGGGCCTATGGATACACATAGTTAGAGCTAATTTTTGATATCTCTTTGACATATTATTGTAATTTTGACACTGTGATATGTATATATTCTTAATGTATATGACATTATTGTAAGATCATCAACATTTTTATTGGGTCTTTAGAGGCCTATGTACATGGATGGTTATACTTTGATATATATGATGTTTTATTTATTATCATGTTGATCTCATGCTTATTTCCTATTTTAGCATTGTGAATGTTTATTTTCATTTAAACATGTATGCTCTTTCATTTAATGTATTTCCATGTATATGAGATGCTGCACTATTTTATCTACTTATGTTGTATGACTTATATATATGCTTATTCAGAGATGTACATCTTTATTAGCACATAATATAATCATATTGATCTAATTACTCATTGGTTTGGACTATGTTTGGGATTTGGATAGTTGTGAACTCAAAGAAATAATTCCCACTGCATTGATTGATAGATCCATTGGATTGATTTATTTTATAGCTTATGTTATTATGCATTATAGTTATGAACAATTATAATAAAAATATAAATCCTAAGCATGGAAAACTTAATTTAGATGTAAATAAAAATAATCTAGGAATAAGATATGAACAATCAAATCCCAAGTGTAAATATAAAACAAATAAACTAAGTGTAGGATGATATACAAACACTTACAACCTAAGTACAAGATATCGTTAATCAAAACTCAAGTGTAAATAAAATGTAATATACCTACAATGAATGAAAAACACAAAAACAAAGAAAAAGACAAGAGTTAAAAATAAATAAATAAAGAAAATAAAAACAAAAACAAAAATAAAACAAACAAACAAATAAAATAAGTAAATAAATAAAACAAACAAACAAATAAAATAAACAAACAAACAAATAAAACAAAAAAACCAACCAACTAACAAACAAATGAACCAACTAAAAAAACAATCTTAACTAAAAGAAACAAAGTTAGTTAATGAACCAAACAAAGAAATTGATAGTCTTTATCTCTATCTGTAATCTAAATCATAGAGCTGATTATAGTCATGACATCAATGATTTTGTTCTTGGTCTTAGGTATATATTTAAACTTAATATTTGTAACTTTTTTCTTAAGAATGTCAACCATACCTTTATAAGGTACCGACTTCTCATCCTTCATTTCGTATTGGTTTGTAACCTGATTGATTATAAGTTGTGAATCACTATGAACCAATAAATGTTAGATATTACATTGTACTACTTGGTAAATCCTTATGATGAGTGCTTCATATTTGGCTATATTATTATTACATGGAAAACTAATGAAAAAGTACTTAGGAATAATATCCCCTTGCAATGTGATAAATAATATGATATCACCTACTCCATGTGTTATGAAGGAATTATCAAAGTACATTATCCATTGTTATGGCCCAGGAGGTGCTTCTATTGTGGTCATGATGGCTTCATCTAAAAACCTAAATATAAGAGGTTGAGTATCAAGAAGAGGAGATTCTACAAAGATAATATATGAGTACCTATCCCTTAATGGATTTTTATTGGCATACTCAATCTGAAATTCACTCAAGAGAATGATCCACTTCACCATACAACCCTATAAAGTTGTTTAGATAGTAGATACTTGAGCAGATCTACTTTGGAAATTATGCTAGTCTTATTATTCAACATGTAGTGATGTAAATTTTGGGCTATAAAAACCATATCTAAACAAGCTTTCTTAATTGATGTATATTTATGTTCATATGTGACTAATGTTCAACTTAGGTAGTAGATGGCATGCTTTTTACCCTAATAATCATGTTGTGCTAAAAGTGCCCTGAGGGTAGTTTTAGTTACTGACAGGTAAAGTAACAATGGTTTGTTTGGTGTAGGTGATTGTAAAATAAGTGGATTGGGCAAGTATTCTTTGAGATTGTCAAATGATTTTTGGTAATATTCATTCCATGAGAAAGTGGTTCCCTTATTTAGTGTGTAAAAGGATGGAATTTGTCAACCAACTATGATATAAAGCATCTAATTGAATGTATTTTTCCCTGTAAACTACAAAGTTGCTTCAAAGTAGATGATGGTGACATCTTGGTAATGGCCTGAACCTTGGAAAGATCAACTTTAATACCCTTTAAAGAGATAATAAAACCTAATAAATTACTAAAAATCATACCAAATACACACTTATTAGGGTTGAGCCTAATGTTGTACTCTTAAAACCTCTAAAAAATTATCTAAAGTATGATTGGATGGTTAGATCGGGTCTTAAATTTACCCAAGATATCATCAACATAGTCCTCGACAATGTCATACATCATATCATGGAATATTACTATCATGGCTTGTTGGTAAGTTGATCCTACATTCTTGAGTTCAAATGGCATCACATCATAACAAAACATTCCCCATAGAGTGGTGAATGTTGTCTTGTGCTGGTCCTCTAGTGCAATTCTGATTTGGTTATATCCTAAAAAACCATCCATAATGGAAACCATCTCATATCTAACTATGGATTCAATGCTCATGTCAATGTTTGATAGTGGAAAGTCATCCTTTGGGCATGATTTGTTAATATCCTAGAAATTAGTGCATAGTTTGATATCCTCTGGCTTCTTGCTAACTAGTACTATATTGGGAATCCACTCTGAATAATCAATCAGTAAAATGCATCTTGAGTCTAAGAGTTTCTCTAACTAGTTTAGCATTAGGGTGTATAAAAAGATGGTGTAAAATTAAGGTGTGGTCTAAACCTAACATATCTAAATAAGCCCATGTAAATATATCAATAAATTCCCTTAGAAGGGCTATAAAAACTTCACATTCATCCTCAGTGACAGATGCACCTAATTTAATCCATTTTGTGTCCTTTGGAGTCCCAATGTTGACCTCAAAATTTTCTTCCACAAAGAGTGCAGAACCATCTTATAAAAGAGTTATAAAAGAGATAAACTAGTTGGAAATGCTATCGTCTTATAGTTGGATTGGTTCATCTAATTCTCCCAAATAAGATGAATTCAATTCAACCAATGGTGGTAAATACCATGTAACAAATACTTCTAGGTGCTCTTATACTATCTACTCAAAAGTTTGTCATTCTTTAGTACTAATGTTAGATCCATACATAAACCTTGGACTATTGGTGTCTTGTGATTCATGTGAAGAGGGGTGAACATCCCCATCTAATGGTACTTGAAACATGTTTTCATCAAGAGACTTGCCTTTTTATTTATTTTTTCCCTAGTTTGAAAGTGCCTCAAAGAGGTTTTAACTTTTAGACCTCATTGTTTATTTTTTTTTGCTTTTCACCAAGGAAGTTCACCCATTCTCCAAAATAGGTAGAAAAACCCAATCTAAAAGAAAAATCCTATTTGTGATCTCCTAGAGGAATGTGATCCCTCAAACCTAGAAAGACAAATGGCCTCATCATTATCAAACTCATCAAGTGGTATTATCAACTCTTGTTGGTCCCAGTCTATTAATTAGGGGTCATAAAGGGTAAGTGGTGAAGGGAAAAAATAGGGTTAACAATACATATGACATAAGGGTTAAAAAAATTAGTGTTGGCAAGGTCATCATAGATGCTATAATTGGACCCTACATCACTATCGACATCATCTTTACTATTCATTAGTGTATGAACTTGAATAAGGTATGCGGGGTCATCCCCAGGTGGTTTAAATCTAATACCATGTGTTCTTTTATACTTGGTCATGGAAATTGGCTCGATGTTTCATTTCTAATGTGCCCCTAGGCCTCTCCTTTCAGTTTTAGGCATAAGATTCAAAACAAAATTGTAATTGTAACTTTTGTACTTTGCCTCAAGATGTTTGCAAAACTAGTAAGGATGGAGATCAATTGGTATGGTTACTTCCATCCCTGAATGGGAAAATTTAATAAATTGATGTAGTGTGGAAGGTATGTCCCAAAATTCATGAATCCATGGTCAACCCAAGAGCAAGCTATACAATAAATCTAGGTCAATAACATGACAAAGAGTGTCGTGGGTCAAAGACCCAATGACCACTCATAAACTAATGGTTCTTTATGATTCCCATTCCTCATTATCATATGATTTGATGATAATGGTATTAGATTGAAGATAGGCCACTGTGTATCCAAGATGCTTCACCAACTTTAGAGACACAATTTTTAGGCTTGAACCATTGTATATAAGGATACATTTAATTATATGTCTAGTGTTACCAACCTCAATGTACAAAGGGTTGTTATACAATGGGCCTAGGGATGATATATCCCTTTGATCAAAGGTAAGTCATTGGCTAGGAGATAAATGTCTGACCATAGCTTGAAACTTGTCAGGCATAATATTACTAGGTATAAGGGATTGGCTTAGGCATTCAGTCCATACACTCTTGTGAATGTTAGATGTGTGCAATAAATACATAATAGTTATTTATGTAGGTGTTTTTTGTAGCTACTCCATAATATTATAGGTTTTCTCTTTGGCATTGGAAATTTGCTTGTTCTTGATTATTATGGAGGTTAGATCAAGTTCATTCATGGAAGAAGGCTTGGGTTGTTGGATAGTAAACTTGGCTTGTCAATCTAAGATTGCACAATATCGATAAGGTACTGGAACTCTATGACTAGATGAGGAGGTAAAAAGGATTTAAATGGTAATTATTGGGTGATGTTGAGCTTAGATGCTAACACAGTCTAAGTAAGGATTATTGGCATAGGGAGGTTGGTAGGCATTATTTGGCACTAGTCTAGGTTGATTGGTATTTGACTAAGGGTTAATGGTAATGATGTCAATATGACCACCTAAGACATGTCCTAAAACATTATTATAATTATATGAAATGGCATGATGGCCTTTTTAGTTTGATTGATAAATTTGACCTTGGTTTTGACCATTTTGTTGTTATTATTGTTACTAACATTGTTACTATTGTGGTGGTGTTCTTTGCTGCTATTATTGCTATTGCTAGTGTTGTTGGTTGTTATGTTAAGGAAATTGGTTCTAATAAATACCCAAGTTATAATTAGATGTAAGGGCATGGTTATCCCACTCTATCTCTCCATTCTCAAGCATGTTCTCAATTAAGTGTCTCAAATATATGCAATAGTGTATAAAGTGTCCCTTAACATGGTGGTATTCACAAAACTCATGTTTTTTGTACTAGTCAGGAAGAGGCATTCCTTTAAGAAAAGTCTTTGGCATAGGACAACTAACCATATTTGCTTGGACCAACTTGCATAATATGAACTCAATGGGTTATCCAAGGTCACTAAATAATCTAGATATGGCCAGTCTTCTCCTTAGAGGAGGTGTTTGTA
Organism: Torreya grandis; assembly: GCA_037957365.1. Taxonomy (NCBI): domain Eukaryota; kingdom Viridiplantae; phylum Streptophyta; class Pinopsida; order Cupressales; family Taxaceae; genus Torreya; species Torreya grandis. The sequence continues at coordinate 478,271 of JARHVA010000376.1, forward strand.
ACTATGAAGGATTTTGTGTAAGGTTTTATAGAGGTCTAGGATAAATGAAAGAAGGTGGTGGTTGTTGAATGGGTGAAGGTAAATGAACAACCAATGTTTTCACCATTTAGAAATGTCATGATTTAATGACCCCATTGCCAATAAAATACTTGTTGTGATTATAGGATTTTAGTCTTTTAATATTATCCTAAGCTGGAATTGAAGCTGGTAGTTGGATGGGGTTTTGGTTCTAATTATGGCTTTGATTTTGCCATTGGCCTTGATGTTAGTTTTGGCTCTAGTTCTGATTGGAAGAAGATAATTTGATAATCCCTTTGTTAAAAAGGGATTTTTCAATTTGTATCCCTTTCTTAATGACTTATTTAAATGTGTGGACACATTATAATTTGAGATAATAGGATATCTCACTATGGAAACTTCATCTAAATATTGTAGCTAATTGTTTGTTTGGTAAATTGTGAGTGAACCAGTTAGTAAGTGTCCTCCACTATTGTAAGTAACCAACAAAGCTTTCACCATTTATTTGTTTTGCTTGACCCTAATCTACCATTTTAATCTCATGTTTGAGATTATTTGAGAAATATTGTACAAACTTCATTAAAAGGTCATCAAAGTCTAACATAGAATTCTTCAACAATTTAAGAAACCATTCCAAGGGTTGTCCAACTAAAATTCTTAGAAAGATGAGAAGAAAATACATATAACTATAGGATATTGGTTAGAAAATAATAAATAATTATTTTAAATTCTCTTTTGGATCACCTTTGCCCTTATATTTGTCAAATTTGGATGGCTCATAACTTGGAAGAAAAGGTATCTGGAGGTAATCCATATTAAATGGTTATATGCATATCTCTTCTAATTTGAACTTCTTCATTTAATTCCCAATTTGAATGGCGTGAATTACATCCTTAATTTTCTATAGATATTGGTTTAAGAAGCTAGATGGTATGGCCTATTACAATTGGGGTTGCATAGTCATATATGGATTACCTTGACTAGGGTATGAAGGAATGGCATATTGGAGAATGTTTATTTGATTGGTTGGCCAACTAGGAATACATATTTGTGTATTTAGATTATACTATTGGTACATAATAAATTATTGTTATTTTTTTTGGCTAGGGTTAGAAACATGGATTTGGTTTATAAACTATGGTTGCTGTAAAGGCATTTAGCTAGGTGGAATGTACTGGTATTGTTGGGTTTAGGTAGGAACCTACGATTTACTTGTTGAACCCTATTACATAAAGAGTACCCATTGCTGGTTAAAGCCCTAATGTTAAAGGCATTGAAATTTAGACCCTTGTTGTAAATGAGGTACCTATTGGGTAAGAGGCAAATATTGCCTAATAGGTACCTATTGTATGTTGGGACCTTGTTGTTAGGTAAACACCTATTGTTGATTGTGTACTTGTTGTTGATTTGGTATTTTTTTTATCCAACCAAAAATCTTTGTTGATCAATAGAAACACATTGTTGATTAGGCAAAATTTGTGATGTTTGTGGTATATTGGTGTGTACTTGTGTTAGTAGAACATTAATTTCCACCTGTTGAGGTGGTGTAATATTCAAAACTTATTGAGGTAGAATGTTGGTCTATTTTTGGCTATTTTCCCCTATTACATGTTTGAAGAAGCTACCAATTAAGGAGTGGAAGTTGCTTGTTGTGTTTGGAAACCAGATGTACCTACCCCTTGTTGTTACAAACCACTTAATGTATTAGTTAAAGGAACTTGCTATGTGTTGATTTGTGGTATACTTAACCCACATTGGTTTTAATTAGGATTTACTTATGTGTTATCTACTACATTTTATGTGGGTCTTCTACAAGATTTGTAGTTTCTTCTATCATAATTGGGATATTGTACATGTCTCCTACCAATGTATTTTGGCTAAAAGGGTCTATGTTTTGATTTACATAGCCTAAAAAATCAGCTCGTTCCCTTATTATGGGAACTATCTCTATTAGTGGCATGTTTGAAATGGACATGGAATTAAAGTTTTGAACTAGGTTAAGGTATGTTTAATACACTTGATGTACCTATTCAAATTGGTTATCCATTGGACCCTTTCCATTTGTAAGTACATTTTGGCCCTATTTAGGCATTGATACTAAAGCTTCATTATAACTAGTTGAGGTATATTCAAATTATTAGACATGAGGAACATTACTAGGTGTTATAATCAAGATAGACAAACTTTAATGTGGGAATTTTATCAAGAATTTGGCTCCTACTTCTCCTGCCCTAACTATAATTTCATTTTTTTTCTAGAAAGTGATGATCAAACAAGTATAGGTCATAACTTGTTTTCATTGTTACATAGTAGGGATGTTGTTATTGGATTTGTTAAATGATATGTGACATTTGAGAAAGGTATTATGCCATTTATTCTTTCTCTTGGTATAGATAAGAAAGTGCATTAACAAGGTAATGCGCTAGAGGGTCCTTCCATTATTCTACATATGGAGTGTTGTAACATGGATATGGATCTATCTCATACACTACATCATCACCATAAGGTTATTGAATAAAGGGGTCACTAGTAAAAAAATTCTCATAATCTAGATTATACATGGTCCCATTACGTGTATAGCAAGACATGTTCAGATTTATGATTAGGTCTCTTGAAAAACAAAAGGTCAGATGTAGAAAACAAGTGAGGTCTGAGGAAAAAAACATTTAGCTTTGTAAAAATAGGTCCAAAGGTAAAAAGTTCTATTATTTGTCTAAGGCAAAGGTAAAATAAAAATGTGAAACCGGTATTAGGTAAAGTATTTAGGCAAGGTAAAATGAAATTGATCTAAGTCTAACAATAAAAAAGGAAAGGTGCTAGGTATTTAGTCAAACATCACAAAGATAGAATTGGAAACAATATGTTCTAAACAAGAACTTGAAAATAGCATAAATATAAGGTAATTGGCTTAGAAAATCTAACTCTACGATAATTGGCTCAAAAGACCCAGTCTAGGTCTAAGGTAATTAGCTCACAAAATGCTCTTAACAAATGAAATTAAGACATTTTTGAACTCAACACAATGAAATATAAATAAGGTACATGGAAACAACAAACCCCTAAGTCTAAGAAAAAGGCTTTTAAACCAAATGAGAAAATAACCCAAGTTGCACAATTCAAATGTAAAAGGTAAACCACCTAAGCCCAAATTAGACTAGGCTTCAGTACATACCTAATTAGTTTAGGATCTGAGCTTAGAAAGATTGAATTTCAAATTTAATATAAAATAATTAGATTTTTCAAAGGTTAATAAGCTAGAATCAAATGGGTAGCGCAACTTCAAATTTTTGGAAACAAAGGTATGAATGGTTTTGGAGCATGGTTTCAAACAAGACAAGTGTTTGAGAATAAAATTAGTAGTGTAACAACACTCTTTTGAATAAGTGGTATAAAAATGGTTTTTGGAAAACTCTAAGGCAAATTTTTGGAATGAAATTAACAACATAACACCTCTTGGTTCAAAATGGTGTGTATCATATGAAGGTTTTGACTTGTTTCAACTTTGGTACACTAATAATTTTAGACCCAAAAATACATGATAGTATAAGAAAATAGAAAAAACACTTAAATGTACATCCTATCCCTAAAACTGATAATGTGTGTGTAGATTATGCCAAATTTTCCATTGATATATTAATGCTCAAAAGGAATTAAGTGTTAATCCAAAAATTAAAGAGTGAATGTAGGTAGAGTTTTTAAGCCCCCCTTTGTCTCTCAAGTATTGGTACATGGCATGAACTTAGAGTGTGAAACACATGACATTTGGCAAGATATTCTATGGAAAAGTGGGGTTTGTCTAAAATCTATGAGTTTCAAAATTATCTAAATGGTCCCAAGTGTGGCTAACACAAATACACATCACATAAATTGGATTCAAGCTTGCTAAATTTATATACAAAGGTCTAATCATTTGCACAATGACTTCAACCATGTACTGATTTTTGAAGTTTGATGTTTAGCATGAAATGATCCACATTTTTATTAGGATTGTTAGGATAGATGATCAACCACTATTAAATCCTAGTATCACGTGCCTAATTTATATACCCCACCATGGAGTGGGGTTGGTATAATGTTGGAGTTAAAACCCTAGGTTAACAAACCCCTAAATTACTTGTGAGGAGGTGATGAACTCCTAACCATAAGCTAATGCAAAAAAATAAACAAATGAAAAATTGGAAGGACTTTAGGGTCATTTCTGGGTCACCCAAGTCACTTGGAGCTTGGGGAGCACATACACTACTTTTCTTCCATTCTAGACTCAAAAAAATAAGGTAATAAATAAGGTGATTTTGATCACCCAAGTTCCCTAAAGGGGATGGGGGGAGAGCATACACACAAGGTTCATTTTGCCAAAATAAATCAATCTAAGAACTTGAAATTAATTAACAAACAAGGAACAAACTAAAAGTAAAATTTCTTAAGAGCTCTAATTTAAGGTGGATGTTCAACTTTATAGCTCCAAATAAGACATGAATGAAATTTTGGCCCATTAGATTTATTTTCTCTTGTAAATTTAAAATACAAAAATTAAAGTTTGTTAAGTAAATTTTAAGCACTAAAATATAAGTGTGAATGCAAAATTTGAAGTGTTTAAACCTCCTTTTCTTTACTTAGTTTTCTACAAAAAATTTAAGGATTTCACTTGTTTTTAGGCAAAAGATTTAACCAAAAAACAAATTTAACTTTCAAACTCTTGTATTTTTTTCACACAGAGTGAAGTCGTTGATTTCTTAATAGAGCAAATTCATTGTTTTCTCAATAGAGTGAAATCATCATTTTCCAATGGAATAAAATATAAAAAAAACATTTCTGGCAAAGTTGTCATTAATCAGGGATGAAGTCACCATTTATGTTAGTCAAAAGTGTCATTTATCCCTAAAAATAGGGTGAAGTCACCAAAATCACAAGAAATATTACATGGTAAACTTGTCAAAATGCAAGATCAAAGCCATTATTTTCATTCATCAATGTCACCATTTACACATAAGTTGATTTAACATAGGTCAATGTCACAAATTTCATAATAGAGAAATGTCACCATTTATAGCAAAGTAACTGATGCAAAGTTTCCATTTTTTATAAATAAAAAAATCATAAAATAGAGGATGAAATAGGCAAAGTCACCATTTAGTACCTGGGGCAAAGTCATCAATTAGTAACAAAATCAAATGACATGAATTTTGGTCATAAAATTGAATACCTGAAGATCTGAGAGATAATTTTAAGAAATTTCTAAGGTTCTAGATCACTCATTTGGTCTATGTAGGGTGTATGGTCCCATCGGGCATGCCATTATGCAATCTTAGGAATCTAAAGAGCTAAAACATGATTAGTTCTTTGTTAGTGAATCAAAAGAAAATTCAAATCAAATAATGCAATGGAAACTAAAACAATATTACTTAAGTACTTGGTTGAGCTTAACATAATGAAAAAAACTACAAATAGAATATAAACACATAAAACTATGTTACCTCCCTTGTCAATACTAGTTTTCACTTGTTGGCATAGAGGATGTTCTTTCTCAACTTATGGGTAATAGATACTTTCATCAATATAATTTACATCTTGGAAACACTTCTCTAAGACCACATGAGGATTTTATTGGATTGGTTTGGCTTGGTGCGAAGCTTCTTGAATCAATTTGGCATTATAACATTTCTTGAGAGCTTATTGAAGGTATTCCTACAGAATAACCTTACACACAAAAACTTGTTGGAAGAGAGTGAGGGAACTTGTATTTATAAGTATTAAAACTAACTCTAACCCTAGTGTACTTAGGTTTATTTTTAACCTTAGTTGAGTATAGAGTAACATTAGTCAAGTTTAGATTAACATTGGGTTGGGTTAAAGTAATTATTAATGCTTGACAACTCATCAAAGATATTTATTATGATTACAACTCATAGAATATATTTATGAGGTTGTGACTCACATTTTATTTGAATTTTAGGAATTAATAAAAGATATTATTAATTCCCTTGACTTTGACCTCATCTTTATTGAAAATTCCTTTTTTTAGAAAATGTAATTCCTTAATTAAACTTAGAATTTTTACTTAAGAAGCTAATTGAATTTTAGTTTTTAATCAATCCTGCTTTAGGTTTTTGGCATTTAGGAATTGTTTTAATATTTTGCATTAATAGATCAAAAGGCCAAGAATGTAAATATTATAGGCTGTAATTTGACTGGGGTTGAATCCAAGCTAGGTTATCATTTCATACAGGCTAGTACCCCAAATGACGATGCCTTGACATAATTCTAGGCATTTAAATCCCTTACATGGATGGATTTTGGAAATCTAGTGTCTTCTAGGCTTAAATTTCATCATTTTCTAAACCCAATTTAGACACAAAAGTGGCAAAAAATGAGTGTTTACAACTTTTACTTAAATTGACTTAATTGTTATAAACAAATTTAGTTTGTGCCAACATCAGATCCCACTATTTGGGATTTTCTTTAACTAAGCATATTAACAAATTACCAAAAGTAAAACTCACAACTTTTATTTTCCCATCCATTTTAGGGTGATCGGCTGAGCTAAAATCTAATATTGTGTCAATTTTCACCATAATTTTCTCCAAAAATGGCCAAAAAAATTTAGTATCCATGTCTAATACAATACTTGTTGGCAATCCATGCAATCTTACAACCTATTTGAAAAATAGGTTAGCAATATTCTTAGCATCACTAGTCTTTTTTCATCTAATAAAGTGCACCATATTTGAAAATCTATCAATAGTAATGAATATAGAGTCTTTAAATTGATTCATTCTTAGTAATCCAAGAGATAAGGCCATGCTTAATACATACCATAGTCTATGTAGAACAAGTAATGGTTGATAGAAAACTTGGATTCTAACTTTTCCCTTTTTCATGTTAACAAATTCTACACCTTTGTACAAATTTATTCACATTTGCATTCAATTGTGTCACTAATATTATTTTCTTAGTTGTGCTAAAGTTTTTTCAAACCCAAAATGACCAACTACATATCCATTGTGTTCTCATTCAATAATCTTTCCCTCATAGAGACTTGAGGTATGCATAACCTCTTTCCATTAAACAATGATCCATCCTAAATTGTGTATTCCAACCATAGTATTTAGCCTATTTATATGGGGTTTTTTCACACTACCCAAGTATTTAAAAAATCCTCATCATCTATATACAATTATTTTATCGAATCAAAACCAACAACTTCAAATTTGAGTTCATTCATGATAAGAGTTTACCTACTCAAGTCATCTAAAACTCTATTTGATTATCCACTTCTATGTTGCAACACAAAAAAATAACTCTAGAGAAATTCTACCCATTTAATGTGCCTTTGGTTTAATTTATTTGGATGTTTATAAAATGTAAAGTTTGGTGATTTGTATACAAAAAAATTCCTTTGGAAATAAATAATGACACCACTTATTAAGATCTCACACTATTTCATAATTATTTTGATAATAAACATAGTATTTTCTCTTTACCTCATTTAAATTCTCACTAAAGTATGAAATTAGTTTAATTTATTGACTTAACCAATGGTTATTCTACTCAGATCATAATTCACTTGGAATACTTTCACAAAATTAGGTAATGTTAATATAGATTGTGTTTGTTCCTAGTTATACACCTCATACGCTTGACATTGCACACTTGAAGGGACTGGCAAACTAAAATGAGAAACCCACTAGCATGTAATTATTGCTAGGGGAGTGTTTGGCATCAAGAATGGATCAAGTGTAAAAAATGACTGAAAGGCACCTATAAAGGGTATGGTTAGATCCCTGGTACTTTTGGTTCTACCTGAACCAAGGTGAGAGGATTTGTGGGGTAGCTTGATGACATGGAGAGATGATGCAATTCAACCTCTATGGGGATTGTTGGCACAAAGGAACACAAATGTGACCAGGGCACAACCAAAATTACTCACTCCTCCTAGGAAGGGTTGTCATATAGAATGAATAAATGAACTAGGTCACACACAAGCTACTAAAGATAGATGGGAAATGATTGCAACCTTCATTATAAATAATTTTCAACATCAAGGGACTGAAACAAAAGATTGCAATGCTTAGCTTTAAAGCAAAATATGCAAATAAATGTTATATAGGCAAGATTTTATGCATTTATAGGGAAATAATACTTAAAGTATGCAAAGGGTGTATTATTTGTAGGGTAAGACAAGGTAGGATAGCTTAGATATTAATAGAAAGAGGTGGTGTGCTAGTGGTTTTAAAAATAGTAGGGCATCTTTCAATATTCATGAAAATATTCCTTTGTAAAGATATAGCAAAAAATCATAGGCAAGCTAATGAAACATACCACATGAACCTTGTAAGACATAGAACATACAATGAAACTAAGCTTTCAAACACTTTTCCTATCAAATCCATAAACCTAGGGTGCCCTATTAGGCTATTCAACAACATATCTTGAAATAATGTAGAAAGGGTTTATAATCCAAATCTATGGTCAAAATGACAACTAATAATGAGCACAAACCCAAATTTCCAATCAACATAACTTACAAAAACACATTGATACACTTCATCAACAGGAAATAGCAGAGAATTACAAGAATTTTCATTAACTTAAAAAGAGATTACATATATTAGTTTTCAAAATGCTTCCATGGGGACAAGCATGGTGAGACTTATCCATATCAGATAGGGGAGACATAAACATGATCTTAGAGCTTGCTAATGGTTGTACACTTGTAACCACCTTAGCAAGGGAGACAAGACCTAAACATAACAATTAAACCTAAAAATCTTTAGAACCTAGACTTGGAGAGAAAACAAAGATCCACAACAACCAACCCTTGAATAGAGGAGAATCCCTCTATTTATAATTTTTTTACCCATTTAAAATCTGGGAGTGAGGGTTGTAACTTGAAAAATTTCCTAACCCTCCCAAATCTGCCAAGATGCTCCTAGCTCAAAAATATTCCTTGACACACCTAAGATCTTCATCCATTTATAAGGAAAATCATGGATCCAATTGCCCCTACGTATAATGATGAAGACCTACAACAAACCCCTTTGATATTTTAACTGGAGATGCCCTTTTACATGATCTAGAAGGTAAACTTCATGGTGGAGGCCAAATAGATTTTGTCATCATGTACAACTACCTAGAGATGCTATTTTTCCACTTGCTTGCATAGTTGAAACCTCTTGGACAACTGCCTTTCCTCTCATACATGCAATGAACAACCTGCTCTTGCAATGATGGCATGAGAATGATCTAGTTGTGGTATAGGCAAAAAATGATCCATGGTATTTATTGAAAAATGTGCTTTGGAATGGCCCATAGACCTTATTCTATGCTTTGAATCATTTCCCATCCATGAAGGAGCATTGATCTTGACTCATAAGCCAAACTTTGCCATATATTGACATGTATCATGCCACATCAGATCAAACTAGGCACCCTTAGACCTTTAAAATATGCTCAATCTTTAATTTTTTGAGACATCCACCTATGATCCCATACCATTGATCTTATCTACAAGGATTAAGTGTGAACCATAGATCTATATAGAACTCATCACAATAGTGACACATGTCACTACCACTTTCAATTAGGACCCATTTGAAAATTCTAGACACATAAGCATCTTTGATCAAGATATGTAAGCTCTAATGCATACTATCAATCGATGAGAACATGTCTAAGATTTAAATCATGCCTCACAATATTGATACCTATTACTTTTGCATTTATTTTGGAGCTCTATTGAAAATTCCATGTTCATCTCACACCATTGGATCTTGATTTGGCCAGTCAAATGTCATTAGTTTACATTTGCACTTGGAAATTGAGATCATGTCATTTGGTAGTTATGTGGGCTCTTTACACCTTGCATAATCAATCTCTACCAAGATAACACCCTTATGCCATGTGGTGGCTCTTTATTTGGCCTAGGTTCTTTGAAAATTCCAAACTTACCTTGTACAGTTGGATTATCTCTGCATGGATCACCATAGACCATTGATCTTTGGATTATTTATATCTAAATAGCTATTTATCCTAGCTTAAATTTGACATCTATGTGCTTTTCATTTGACATTCACATGACTGTCTTTGAGATCTATGTGACTGTCAATCTTTAAACTCTAATGGGTAATTGCTAAGATTTATTTTGACGTCTTTATGACCGTCAATGATGTTTACATGAACTTCAATGATGTCCTCATGACCATCACACTTTGAAAACTAAATAGTTAATTATTGAGATTAAATTTGACATTTTTTTGATCCTCAATGATGTCTGTGTGATTGTCACACTACTTGTTCAACTTTTAAAGGCTTGTATCTTGAGATAAAAAAGCCATGACAACACCAAATTTGTAGGAGATGTTTATGACAATAAAAATATTGATTCTATGTGATCCTTTGACCATGAGATGCTTTCTATGCAAAATTATAAAATACATAAGTAAATTGACCAATCTATTTTTGTATGACATCCCAGAGCTTTGTTTGAATGTTGACCTTCTATGCACCATCAATCAATATTTTTATGATTTACCACATATCGTCAATTGATGAGAACATGCTCAATATTTAAATCATGCCCCACAAGCTTGAAACTTGTCAAATCTACATTCATCCTAAGTCCCTTTGACTATTCATCCTCGATCATGCACTGTCAGATCAATTTGCTCCATGTTAACATGCATTGTTTGATTATGATCTACTGGATCAGCCTTGATTGGCTCAAAATTATCAAGGAAAATAATTATGTTTGGGTTCATGAATAATATAGAGCTTAAGATAAAGTATTGGGACTAATGTTAATAAACACGAACAAAGATTTTAGGCTAAAGTTTAGACTAAGCTCAGAATATAATAAAAGGGGACCTTGATTAATAAAAAAAACCATATGGAACATAGACTAAGGGGTCTTGGGACCTAAAGGGGACCATGAATGGATTTTTAGACTAAGGTATGGTGATGTTAATAAATATAACCAAACCTTAGTATAAAAATTTAAGTAAGTCCCTGGTATTTTTAAAATGTTCTCATACAAATTTGTTCACACCAATTTTGAATTTTAATCAAAAGGTCTTGGCTAGGAAAAATTAAAACAAGGGTTTTAAAGTGCTCAAACATGAATTCAACCTAGTTTTTGACAGACCAAGGGCTAGTAAAGACCAAATTAACATGAAACTTGACCTCTAATGAACATTTGAAAATAATAATTAGGCTAAAAAAATTAGGCATTTATGCTTAAATAGGGCTCAATTGCTTCAGTGCAGTCTTGGGCACTAACATTGGCTCTGACCTAGGGATGCACACCCCCTGTGGGTGTGCAAAAAACCCCAAAATGTAAAACTAGGTGCTAATCCATTGGGCCACATAGTCAACACTTAGCCAATTTATATCAACAAAGACCCATGAACGCTCAAAAAAATAAGGTAGACTAACAAAAATAGATCAGGAGAATCTAAAAATGAACACAAAATGACAACATAAAAGGAAACTATATAAATAAAGGCCTAAATTAGAGGAGCAACAAAAACAACAAGAATATACACTATACAAGTATGGACACAGGTTAAAAAATCAATCAAGGAAGTGTTTTAGATGTATGTAATTGATTGAAAGTTCTAGTATATCACCATCCAATTATCTTAAGAAAAAGTGTGTTCCCTAATCTGGTAGTCAATAGAATAGGGACCCATCCACAAGGCATAAAATTTTCCATGCTTGCCTTTATCCTCATGATTGCTATCCCAAAGTAGAACCAAATCACGTACTTGGAAATTCCTTGGAATGAATTTCCTATCAAATATATTCTTTAGATTTTCCTTGAACTTGAGATGTCTTTCATGAGGTTGTCTTTAAATTTCATCTAGCTCAATAATCTGGTTAATCATACTTTCATAGTGGTTGATCTGCTCATCATCTTTTGTTACTGCATAATTGATAGGTTATAAACTAAAAATTCATAGGCAAAACTACTTGAGTCTCATAAAAAATCTCAAAAGGACTTTTGCCTGTAGCTCTCTTGGGTGTGATCCTATTCACCTATTCACCCCACTTCTTATTTGCTTATATTGTTTGTCAATTTATTTTGAGTAATTTATTATTACTAGATTCTACTTGCCCATTTCTCTAAGGGTTATAATTAGAAGCATGGGAAAATTCAATCTTCTACTCTTTTCATAATGCCACTAATGGTTTATCTTTGAATCTCATGACATTGTCAATAATAACTTTGACAGGCACACCAGATCTATAAATAATCTGATTTAGCAAAAAATACATAACCACCTAGTGTGTAGCCTTATTTTTAGGGACTAATTCAACCCATTTGGTAAAGTAATTAGTTTCAACCAATATCCATCTATGTCTATCACTTGATTAATCAACAATCTCTCTAATGAAATCCGTTCCCCATTGTCTAAATGGGCCTTCAATCATCACAGGCTACAAGGGAAGATAACTTGAAACTTTCATCCTCCTAGAAAATCACTAAAATTTATCACACTTTTTAAATTTTTGAGAAACATATTTGAATAATGATGGCCACCAATAACTATCTCTCATAATTTTATGAGCTATAACTTTAGGTACAAAATGGCTACCACATACTCCATTATGGTAGTTTGTAATTATGTCAGTAATTTGTTCTTCTAGCATGCATCTTAGGAGAACCCCATCCTTATTCTTCCATGCAAGTCTAATTTTAGTCAAGAGGTACCTTTGGGAAACAAGCTTAAGATTTTCCTTTGATTCTTATCCAAGCTAGGGGGACAATTCAAAATTAAGTAATAGATAATATCTTTATACCATGGAGACATGTGAAATTGACTCGAGGAATCATTAATAGTAAAAACAATAGTATTCACCTCAACTACTTACAAATTGGTCTCAACCATGAGCTTGGATAGTCCTATCCCTTGCACTAACTTAGTGGTTTGAATATCCATGTCATACTCTTGTAATTTGTTAACCTACCTGCATCTCTTGCTGGAAAGTTCAGTTTGAGTCAAGATGTCCTTCACCATGGTATGTAAGACATAAGCAATAATCTTTGGAAATTATAATAAGGCTTGAACATCTTAATAACCTTCAAAAGAGTGAAGGCTTATTTTTCCATGATAGCATAATTTAGTTTAACACCTTGCATAGCTTTGATAAATAAAGCTATTGGCTACTCATGACCATCTTCATTCTTTTACAACAGGATAACACCAATAATATTATATGATGTAAAAGAGAATATCTGAAATGGCTTAGTGTAATTAGGGCTGGACATAATAGGGGTAGACTTTAAAACTCCTTTGATGTCATTGAATGCTTGCATGACCTTTTCCTCCCACTTGATGGTTTGTTCTTTCTTCAGCATGGAAGTAATAGGTAGAGTGATCTCTATAAAGTTGGACACAAACCTCTTATGAAATTAATTTGTCAAGGACTAAATTCCATTCTTAGACTATGGGATAGGAACTTTGTCAATGGCTTCTACCCTCTTGGGGTCAATAATGACATCATCTTTTGACACTATGTATTCCAACAACTTAGTCTTTTATACTCAAAATTGACATTTCTTAGGATTAAGAAAAATGCTAAACTCCTTGCATCTAGTCAACACTTTTTATAGATGCTCCAAATGTTCTTCTCTAATCTTGGAGTACATAGTGATATCATTTTGATACACAAATATAAATTTATTAATCATCCCTAAAAAATCAACATCCATAACTCACTAAAATGTTGCACCAACATTCATTAACCCAAAATGCATCCTCATATAAACATGCATGCCCCAAGGCATGGTAGTCTCTCAGATTCCTTCACCACAACCTGGCTATATCCTGAGAAACCATCTCATGTGGACAACATTTCTGATTTAGTAACACTTTTTAGTAGGTTTTCCATATTAGGTAGGGGATAATTACTTTTAAATAATCCTTATTCAAATTTTTGAAATCCACACACAAGTGGATATCACCATTTTTTTCTCATAAGGACTAAATTCACAACCCATGATGAATACCTGATGGGCTAAATGATACCCCTGTCCCTTATCTTCTCTAACTCATCTCACATCTTAGTAGCCAAGATGGGGTTAATAGGTATTTATTTCTACTTGAAATACTTACTATCAGGCTATAATATGATGACATGTTGAAATAAATCTTCCCTATATACTTTCAATTTAGAATAAGACCATGCTAAAAATCCTAGTACTTTTTAAGCAATTGCATGTCAATTTTTTTCTCAGCTACACTTAGGTGAGTACCTAGCCAAACCTTCCTTGGATTCTCATGAGAACCCAAATTGCACTTAATAACATCTTTTGAAATAAATGAGTCTCTTCATTTGATTCTATCAACTCCATTAAAATACACTTCTAAACTTACCAATCCTCTAGGAAGTGTGTTTGTCTTCAATTGGATAATGTCTTTCCCAAATAGGGTCTCTTTTCCATCACAAACTTGAACCATGGATTCCAAGTCTATGAGATGATCATGGAACTCAGCTTCACAATTTAAAAACCTCTAAATTTGTTCATCATCATCAAATACTTCTAATGATGAACATTATCTGGGATTGAAGGCCTAACAAGCACCTCCACTTAATACTGACAATGAGGGATCATATTTGCAATATCAAATTGAACACCTAACTTTGAAATTTTGTTAGCTTCTTGGTTGAAACTTATATCATGATAACAAAGATTTAATGCATCAAAAAATTCAAGAAAATACCAAAAAACATTTTGATATTATTTCAACCTTTTATTTATAGTAGCATAAGCATTACAAACTTGCTTAACCACTAGCTCAGAATCACCCTTGACAATCAAAATTTTAATTCCATATTCATGGGTAATCTACAATCCAAGTAAGAGTTCCTCATACTAATTATTATTATTGTGCACTCAAAGGACAACTAAAAATAAAACACGAATTATTTACCATTATGGGCATAGAAAACAACCCCAATTCAATTTTTAAGGTTGGAGCAAGCCCCATCAAAACACATCTTCCAAATTACAATTTATTTGTCAAGTTTAACTTTAAGAATAATAGTTTTCTCAATAATGTCAATATTACCAACAAAGTTACCCAAATTAATTTCAGTTTACAATAATTCATTTAGAACGCATTTTGGATTTTCAATGACATGTAACATCTTTGGTTCTGTATAAAGTTTGACCATCTTACCCTCCAACAAAATGGTGGCATAAGATAAGTCCATTTGTACACTTCCACCCATGCTAGAAAACCATTTACATGATAATAACATCCCCTAATTAGGTGGGTAGTCCACAACTACCACATCCAAATTCAAATACTTACCTAGATGTACTGCCAACTATACTACCAACCCCTTGACTTGTCCAACAACTGGAAATTCTCATGAGTCTATGGAATTACACTTACCAAAGGCTGATGTAATATTCACTCCAATATCATTTATGACACCCAAGGGTATCACATTGCAAGAAGCACTAGAATCAAACATGCAGTTGTGAACAATCAAACAATTGATCAATAGGGTTATATAAAATGGGTCAACATTCAATTGACTTTCTACTAATGTAGTTCCCAAATACACTTCAAGAGCTAGTTCAACAACCTCTTCTAATTCTTCATCACTTTTTGAGGTTGTTTAGGGTAACTCAATTTCATTCATAGCTAACTTCTCACCAAATTCCAAGTACTCAAATGCCCTCTTCCTATGTTTAGGTATTCTTAATAGCTCAACACATGGAACAGTGATTTTAAGTTGGCTCAAAACTTGGGCCATATCACATATACTATACTAAGGAAGAAGAGTGTTTTGTGAAAGGGTAATAACACCTTTATCTAGAATACAATCACTTAAATTCTACAATAGAGTAGGTTGGGATAAATTTTCATTTTTAACAATAGTGTTCAAAGGTAGATTAGTCTTAGCATCATTTGTACCCCTAGGAATAATAGACAATATGGGTACTCTATTCTTGGTTGGAGTACCTCTAGGATTAAAAAATTAGGAAATGGGTACAAGTTTGGAAGCATTTGGGACTCCTATAGTTTTCTTAGCTTCCTTACTAACATCCTTTGCCTTTGGATTTATAGGGGAATTGTCTTAAGGAGTAACACCTGGTTACCTACTTCTCAAGTAGTATTCCTTTTCTTGGGAAAATATTGTATTGATTAGCAACTACCTATCCTCAACTGATGGAATTCTCCCATCATACTTCTTAATCATCATTGATATTAAAAAATAAAAATCATGAATGGGTAATTCATATGATTGTGTCATATTAACATCACAATCAAATTCATAAGTTGGGATGCATACCTTTTGTATTACACTCCAAAATTGATCCACAGTGGTAGCACTTAGTAATTCCATGGAAGTAGTCATCTTGATTTGGGGACTTTGATAATTAAAAATCATAATATCATCATCAAATGACATAGACTTAGGTTCATCTACATATTCATTAATTAGTTCAACTATATCACATGGAAGATGTGGAAGGAAACACTTATCACACTAATCCATATCAATGTCAAAACTTACCACATTCACCTTGGCATTTAACAGGTTAGGCACTTCTTTCCCATCCCCTCTATTTTGATTTTTTTCTATTCTTTCATCATATGTAGGCCTCTTCCCTCCATCATTATCTCAATGGTGGAAAGTAGGCCTCCCTTATGCATGATTCAGATTTGGATCCCTTTCTTGATTGGTAAAAACATGAGGGACCCCATTGTCAGCTCTAATCAAATTGTATGACATTTCTTTGACATTAGAGGCTAAAGTTTTAACCATCTCCTCAAGGTTGGCTATCTTTTTAGACTGTGTCTTTTCAAGATTAACCAACTTCACATTAGCCCACTTGTTCATGGGATTTCCCACAACCTTTAAATTGTTCTCAATTTGGATGGCCATATTGAATGCCAACCACAGGTTTACGGGAGCCTTGTACCATAAGTAATACACAACCTTCTTATCAAAGTTATCACTGTATTTTATCAAGCATGGTGTATCACTAGGCTTGATGTTTTTGGGCAGTCACACCATATTTTTGTTGAACCATGTATTGAAGTCTTGAACACATTCATTGGGGTTCTTCTTGATGTTTTAAAATTCATCCAAAAGGAATATTGGATCAACTTTATCACCATATTAAATTTTTAAAACATTCTTCATCTCTTCCCATGAATCAGTACACCCATGGGGAAGAGAGTTGAACTACTCACGAGCATCTTCTTCCAGCATATGCAAAGATAATTTAATGCAAACATCCTCATACTCAACCTCGTAATCTTCAATAATATTTTAAAAATCCCTAAAGTGCTGATCACCACTCACTTCATTATTCCCTTGAAACTTTGGAAGACATTTCCTTACTTCATTTAGGACCTCATTTGGATAACCTTCCATGTCCTCAAAATTTATAGGCCTAAATTTGGGAATGTGGAATGCAAGATGTTAATTATCATCTGGGTCCCTTTGCCTCATGATTGGTTTAATGAGAGGTTCAAGAACTAATGGAAAATGGATATGAGGGGGAAAATGAGGTAGACTTTATGGTTCACACCTAGGAGGGCATTCAGTTGGTTGAGAAGGAGCTAGATAATAAATTGGACTATAAGTTTCAAAGTCACTAGGAGAGATATAATATTCCTCAACAATAGGGATATCAACAAAACATTTCAGATTATCAGAATATTAATAGTCCAAGCAATATTTTACAACTACACTATGCTCTTCAATAGGCCTCCAAACTTGTCTCCTTCATCTTTAATGCAAACTTAGGGGTGGGACAAGTTATTTGGATGTGTCACCTTTGAAGGATGATCTCAATCCTTCTATATTTGAAAACAAGAAAATAATCTAAGCTAAAGGTTAACAAAGATATTCAAACTAGGCATTGATCTTCCATGAAACCAAATGATAAGATTAGAGTCGTCACTAGATCAAACTTCTAGAATATAACAGTTGACAAACTATTGTGATACATGCTAAAATTTGACTTGGTGAAGATTAATGAGATAGAAAACAAATACATCAAAATTTATAGAGTTATGTTCGAAAGGGGAAAGATACCTTCCAATATGTTATATCAACAACTCTTTGCAATAAAGACAATAGAAGTCAAATTGTCAAATATCTATTCCTAGCTTGTTCCCAGTAGAGTGTTGAGGCATTGATGGCCAAGATAATAAATCAAACCCAAATAACCTTAAATTTCAAACACATGAGCTAAGCATAAATAAAATTTGTTTGAAAATATAGCTAAGATTACTTGTATAGAATATTGGTAGAGAACTTTTTCAAACCTGAACTTATACAACAGCTCTCTACAAGAGTCCCCAATAACATAAGTACCACGAGCATCCTTTTTTTCCCCAAAAACAACGTCAGTCAGGTGTTGGTTCCCAATTGTACACCTCATATTCTTGGCCTTGTAAACTTGAATAAAATGAAAAATTAAGATGAAAAACTCACTAGTATGTTGTTATAACTAGGGGAGAGTTTGGCATCAAGAATGGACTAGGTGTAGAAAATGACTAAAAAACACCTAAAAAAGGTATGGTCATCTCCCTACTACTTTTGGCTCTACTTGAACCAAGGTGAGTGGGCCTATGGGGTAGCTTGCTCACATGGAGAGATGCTATAACTCAACCTCCATGGGGATTGTTAGCACAAAGGAACACAAATGTGACTAGGGCACAACCAAACTTACTCACTCCACCCAAGAACGGTTGTCATATATAATGAATAAATGCACTAGGTCACACACAAGCTACTAAAGATAGATGAAAAATGATTACAACCTTCATTATAAAGAATTTTCAACATCAAGGGATTGAAACAAAAGATTTCAATGCTAAGATTTGAAGCATAATATGCAAATACATGTTATATAGGCAAGATTTTATACATTTTTAGGGTAAATAATATTTATAATATGCAAAGGGTGTATTATTTATAGGGTAAGATAAGGTAGGAAAACTAAGATAATAATAGAGATGGGTGGTGTGATAGTGGTTTTTTAAACAACATGGCATCTTGCAGTATTCATGACAATATTCCTTTACAAAAATATAATAAAAACTCATAAGCAAGCTAATGAAACATACCAAATAACCCTTAAAAGACATAGAACATACACTGAAACTAATATTTCAAACACTTTTCTTGTCAAATCCATAAACCTAGGGTGCCTTAAAAGGTTATTTAACAACATATCCTAAATTAATACAGAAAGGGTTTATAATCTAAATCTATGCTCAAAATGATAACTAATAATGATCACAAACCTAAATATCTAATCAACTTAACTTCATCAATAGGAAATAGCAGACAATCACAAGCATTTTCATTAACTTAAAAAGAGATATTACACACATCAATTTTTAAAATGCTTCCATGGGGACAAGCATGGTGAGACTTATCTATATTATATAGGGGATACATAAACATGATCTTAGAGCTTTCTAATGGCTGCACACTTGAAACCACCTTAGTAAAGGAGACAAGACCTATAAACAATAATTGATCTCAAAAATCTATAGAACCTAGACTTGGAGAAAAAATAAAGACCGATAATAACCAACCCTTGAATAGATGAGAAACCCTCTATTTATACATTTTTTTACCCATTTAAAATTTGGGAGTGAGGGTTGCAACTTGTAAAATTTCATAACAACCCTCCCAAATTTGCCAAGATGCTCCCAACTAGAAAATATTCTTTGATACGCCTAAGATCATCCATTTGTAAGGAAAATCATGGATATAACTACCCATACATGGAATGATGAATACCTACAATAAACCCCTTTTATATTTTAACTGGATATGCCATTTTACATGATATATAAGGTTAACTTCATGGTGGAGGCCAAACACATTTTGTCATCATGTGCAATTGTCTAGAGATGCTCTTTGGCCACTTGATTGCACATATAAAACCTCTTAGACAACTAACTTTCCTCTCATGCACACCATGAACAACCTATTATCACTCAAATTTTCACCCTTTGAGGAGATGACCAAGCTTTCCTCAACCAAGTGGAATAATGGAATCACCTCTAGGCTTATGGGTAGCCTTAGGAATGAGGTGAGTCTCTAGATAGGGCTAGCCCCCTTAATATACCACTTAGGATTGAATATACAACTAAATTTTGGGTGAAAAGGGAGAGAGATAATTGAAAGAAAATCTAAACTAAGGAGGTGATACACCAAATCAATTTTATGACTTCCAACTAATTGCATTCTACACTTGAGACCAAGAAACAAACTAAAACATACACTCCTTCAATCTTCATCTTCTCACATCAATGTTACATTGTGAGGTCATAGATGATGTGTAAAGCTAGGAGAACTAGAAAAGAGTCCTTAAATGGAAATAGTTTAAAATAATAACTCACTCAACATTTGACATCTCATAAAACATTTCACATGCCCTGCAAGAAAAGTTTTCCAATTACAAACAAGGTGTAAGAATGAGACCACATGCTAGGAATCCATAGTCTTCACTAAACAAGATTCATAATTCAAGTGGAAAACACTTATGAATAGTCATGAAGAGGTAAGACTTAGTCATTTAATTTATCATTATGTATACAAATGAGCATGGATTCACCATACTCAGGTGGAACATAGAATACAATGGCCAAAATGGCTAACTCTTATAGAGTTTGAGAGAGAGAGAGAAAAAGAGAAGTCCAAGGGTCACAAAGACACTTGTAAAGTTGATATAAGGAGTTACTTGTGAATTTTAATAGGATATTGGATGAAAAATGCAAGTTATGGAAGTACAAATGTCAATTCAAGTCATCAAAGCTATGTAAAGTGGCCTAAAACTCCTTTTGCATAAAAAAACTAAATTCATGATTGGGCCTATTTTAAAATATTGTAAATAATGAGGAAAAATTATGATGATTTTAATTAAATTTATAGACATAATAAATTCCTCTCCATGATTTTTTTTCATTATTAGTCTTATGGAAACCTCTATAAAGAAGCCGTCATCATCTGTTGTCTAGAAAATTGCCCTTCTATACACCCTGCACACTTGGCCTCAAATTTGGCAGAATTTGTCCATGAAAATACATGGGAGGAAATGTATGAAACATAAAAATACCATAAATTTCCTTATATTAATTAGGTACACCTTAAAATGAGCTCACTTGAAGTTTTTTATCTTCTTCACTAGCTTGCCCAATCTACCAGATTTGACTTGCTGAGTTAAATCACCTAGTTGGGGAATTTATAAGTTTCTTTAGGTAATTAAATTAATATTTGGAGTCATAATGAGTTTTAATATTCCACCCAAACTTGGTTTAATTTATTGACTCTTCCTTTATCCTACAAAACACACAAAATAATGAGAAAAACCCTATTTCTACCTCCATCCATCCAAGTCTGTACAATTAGTTGGAATGGGAATGAGATTAAGTGAGTCATCTTAAAGTTAATTTTTTTTCCATGATCTAAATATTCCATTATACTATCTTTCCAACTCAATCTTCCCAAACTAGTCCTTAACAAGGGTTTCTTAACAGTTTTGGGTCTTAAGGATTGTTCATAAAAGTTACAAGTCCAAATTTTAGATAAATGCCACAAAAGTGATCTTAGGAGATTCTCCTAACCACCATCAAATTATTTTGACACCATTAAAACCTTCATGGAAAATATGAGTAACCAAACCTACCTCATCAAGCTCTTTTTCTCATCTTGCACAAGTTTGAGTTAGTCCAATTTCCAAAAATGGTTTCTCCTAGATTTCTTTGCACTATAATAATTTGAAAACATCTTTACTATCCACATGAACATGTTTCCACAAATTGGAAGTCTTAACTCATGCTATAAGTGATGGTGAACCCCCATTTGAAAATTAGGTTTAGTCATGTCTAATAGGCCTACCTACAAATTTATCTCAAAATGATCTATCTTGGTGGATTATCTACATACAATAGCTTGAAAACCTCTATTATACCTCTAAAAACATGACTCAATCAATTGGTAATCTTTTTCAAGGTTTGGGATGAATATGATCCTCCATTTGGCTTTTAAACTTAGGAATGCTCATCATGTATGACTGCAACCTTAGGAGTTTAGGGTGCCCTATTTGGTTTCCATCATCCTTAATTGGTTATACATGATTGAATATGTGTGATTAAATTCTCAAAATAATTATTAAGGATATCCTTCACTTATAGCTCACCTTTTTATCACTTTTTCTTAAATCTATAGGATTCTTGCTCCTCAAAAGTGATCTACCTCTAAGATAGAAAATAAGGGTATTACCCTATTCCCTCATCAAAACCAAGTATTGAAGGGGATTATAAATTTTTTGATGATTATCTGTACCAAATTTGAGCCCTTGGCTTGGTGTTCTAACCCCTCAATGCTCAAAAAATCCAAGACTAAGTTTTTATAGGCAGGCTGTGCAAGGTTTAATCACATGGAGTGATATGCTACTTGATGAGAATTATAGATCTATATATTTTGTGATATGTGGGGATGTCATTATTTCATAATAAAAACCTTGAAAAATTTATAATTCATCACCTCATCCTTCCTCACCTTTCTCTCATACTTTGCTTAGCTAAGACTGAGCACACTTGTCTTGATTATGACTATGTTAGGAGGTATACTTATATGAATATAGGTATTTGGAATGGTTTTTAGGGTTTAAATGAGGTTATAAACACCATACATACTCTTATTCATCCACTTATTCTTTCACATACACTCATACTGCTTGCTTGAGATGACTGTGTTACCATGTTATGGCATTAACCCATGTTAGATGACCCTAATGTATATGACTGGTGCATGATCTAAGCTTGAAGAATAACAATATAAAAAAACCTCATTATAACTCTCTAGGGTAATTTTATACTTGTTTCAAATGATTTTCCCCATCTTCATACACCTTGGTTCATGAATGAATTCCCTAATGCCTTAACTAAGACAACTGTCTTTTTACCCTACCTATGGGTGTATCTGAGGCCTATAGGTGTTGATTTCCATGCTTGAGACATTGATTATGATTGTTTGGTGATCACCTCAAGCTCATTTTGGTCATATAGTGCACGTTTTAACTTTAATTATCCTTTTGACACCTTCAAACAACCTTCTAGCATAAATCTAGGGTCACTGTCTTGGCTGAGACACCCTTCCCTTAAGACCCTACTTGTAAGTGAATACAGGGGTCTCAATAATTTAATTATGGTGTTCATAAAATATTTAAAATTACTTTTGAGGTCACATAGTGCATATTTCCTTTGAATTCACTTATATGTCTCATTGACTTTAAACAATACCTTCATCTTTGACTGAGACATTTTCTTCTCTCAAGACCCCTACTGGCTGTAGATGAACACTTAGGCTATTTGGGTATTGGTAATGATGAGATAAAGTTAATTTGAATCCTCAAGAGTCACTAGAATTTTTATATACTTTTATTCACCTTTAAAAGTCTTAAATACTCATCAAAATCTTATGCCAATTCAACTGTTAGAGTACCCTGCTATAGGTGCACATTTAGGCATTGTACAGATGACTAGGGGTACATGAACTTGAAACATTGCATATCAAATTCTCTAATGGTTACCTCTAGTTCATAAATTTTATCTCCATAATTGAATACACTTACACTAGTATTAATGTTTAGTTACCCTTTTTGGTGAAAAAGGTCTCATTTGTTTCTCAGACTTGTAGACAACATTGGAAAAATTCAATGTGTTTGGAAGCAACTTGGAAACCCCAAATGACCCTTTTCCACTTTCCATGATCCCTTAAAACCTTACATAGGTACTTGCACTAGGTAGATCCTATACTTTAATCATATTAAGATGAATAAAAGGTGTTACAACCTTGTTGTATGGTGTTTCCAAAACACCCTTGGACTTTTGTTTGGTCATTTTAGAGAAACTTTCCCAGAATTTGGTCCTTACACCTTTTGAGATAACCTCCCATCTTATGTATCCAATTAAAAATTCAAAAAAGGCTGTTATGGTATCTCATCATTCTAATAATTTAATAAGGGTGTCAAAAATAATTTTAACCTTCTATTCAATAGCCTATAGACCTCTGTTCAGCCACCTATAGGTGGATATTCATATATACATAGGCAACAAAGAGCAGATATGAACAATGTGCATGAGAAAGATTTCATGAGCAATCTCAAACTCCTTCCAATGTGAAAATGAAACTTTGCAATCTTGTGAAGTCTTATATCAAGTCAATATCACTTGATCTCAATGTAAATTTTCTCTTCAAGCTCTTGTATATGGCATTTTCATGGTAGATTGGCTAGCAAGTAGCATATAACTGCAACTTCATAAACATTGCTTTGGGAGAAGGGGTTGATAAGTTAATGTGGATAAGATAATTTTAGATACATGAAACAAAACTCAATTTAATCCTCTAAAACCATTATCAAAGCAAGAAGACCCTTTAAATGGTGAAAAAATTGATCATAACACAACAATTGAATCTTCCTAAAAATGTGATGTACTTGACCCATAAAAAAAATACAAATGTGAAACCAAGAATGGAATATATTAGAGAACATAACCAAAATCATCTAGAAACAAAATAAACAAGTGATTTATATGGAATTTCCCAAACAAGACCAAAACCTGAAGGGTACACAGATTGATAGGTAGTTTTGGAAACTAAAATTCAAATAGATGGTTCATAAAGCATGGTTAACCAAACTCAAACTTATTGATATGAAAATATATCTCCCTAATTTTAATATAACATCTTGGAAGTGTTTGACTTGAAACCCCTTGTGCTAACCATACCAAGTAAAAACCTGAGTGTCACTTTAGTCTACCAAGAAGAGTGAAAATGGAATAGAATGGTTTTGAGCAAGAAATTTTAGTTTTAGATCAAAAAAATTGGATTTGAGCATAGGGAAGGTGAATAATACATTTAATCCCTTTTCAAGTGGCACACTTCCCAAAGAGGCCATACAAGTGCCAATTTTTCCTTCTTTTCCAAGAAAATTAACTATCTTCTAAACAACCTACCATATTTTAGTTACAAATAGTTATCTAAGACTTATAATGACACATGGGAATCGAAATAATATTTTTACACTTTCACATTTCCCAAGAAACTTGTACAAATCATTAAATACCCCATTTTGACCTCAAAATGATCTAAAAGTGATATGAGGACTAAAATAACTAATGACCAAGGCTAGTACAACATTAATTGTCATCAATTAACCTATAATTCACCCCATGATAAGATATTAGACCCCCTATAGACCTAAAAAGTAAATTTTTTACATATAGGTTCCTAATTTTACTTAAAATTCAAATTTGGTCAACACAACCTACTCTTGCAATGATGACATGGGAATGCTCTAGTATGGTATAGTCAAAAAATGATCTATAGTCTTTATTGAAAAATGTGCTCTAAAATCTCCCATAAACCTTCCTCTATGCTTCAAATCATTTCCCATCTACGAATGAGCATTGATCTTGACTCATAAGCTAAAGTTTTCCATATATTGACACATAACATGCCACATAAGATCTAACTAGGCACCTTTAGACCTTCAAAATATGCTCAAGCTTTAATTTTTTGAGACATCCACCTTTGATCATGTACCATTGATATTATCTACATATATTAATCATGAATCATAGATCTATATCTAGCTCATCATAGTAGTGATACATGTCACTACTACATTTAACTAGGACCCCTTTGAAAAGTCTTGACCCATAAGCACTTAGGATTTGTACACTCTATTGTGTACTATCAATCAATGGGAACATGCCCAAGATTTAAATTATGCCCCATGAGCTTGAAACCTATTGCTTTTGTGTTTGTTTTTGAGCTCTATTGAAAAGTCTATGTTCATCTCGCACCATTGGATCTTGATCTGACTAGTCAAGTGTCATTGGTTGAAATTTGCACCTGACAACTAAGATCATGGCATTTGGAAGCTTTGTGGGCTCTCTACACCTTGCACAATCAATCTCTATTGGATTAGTGCCCTTTTACCATGTGGTAAATCCTTATTTAGCTTGGGTTCTTTGAAAAGTCCAAACTTACCTTGCATTATCAGATTATCCCTGCATAGATCATCATAGACTATTGATATTTGGTTTATTTGAATACAAATAGCTATCTATCATGGCTTAAATTTGGCATCTACGCACCCATCATTTGACATATGTGTGAATGTCATTGATGTCTATACGACCATCAATCTTTGAACTCTAATAGATAGTTACCAATATTTATTTTGATGTACATGTGACTCTCAATGACATCTACATGATCATCAATGATGTCCTCATGATTATCACACTTTGAAAATAAAATAGTTAATTATTGAGATTAATTTTGACATCCATGCGACCATTAATGATGTTCATGTGAACATCACACTATTTGTTCAACTTTTAAAGGCTTGCATCTTGAGATAGAAAAAGCATGAAGGCACCAAATTTGTAGGAGATGTTCATGGCATCTGAAATATTGATTTTATGTGACCCTTCTATCATGAGATGATTTCTAGGAAAAATTATAAAATGCATAAGTAAACTAAATATTCAATTTCTACATGACATCCCAAAGCTTCATGAAAATGTTGACCTTGTATGCACTATTGATCAGGATTTATATGCTTTTCTGCATACCATCAATTGATAGGAAAATGCCCAAGATTTAAATCATGCCCCATGAGCTTGACACTTATCAAATCTATGTTTTTCCCAAGTTCCTTTGACTATTCATCATCAATCACACACTATCAAATCAATTTGGTCCACATTAATGTGCACTATTTGATTATGATCTGCTAGATTGACCGTGATTGGCTCAAAATTATCAAGGAAAATAATTAATTCTAGGCTTAGGAATAATATAAAGCTTAAGCTAAAGTCTTAGGATTAATGTTAATAAACACAAATAAAGCTTTTAGGCTAAAGTTTAGACTAAGCTCAAAATATAATAAAAGGGGACCCTGTTTAATAAAAAGGACCATGCAAAACATAGACTAAGGGGTCTCAAGACCTAAAAGGGATAAGGTATGGATTTTTAGACTAAGGTTTGGTCTTGTTAGTAAAGATGACCAAACCTTAGTATAAAAAATTAACTAAGTCCCTGGCATTTTTAAAATGTTCCCATGTAAATTTGTTCTTGCCAATTTTGAATTTAAATCAAAGGGCCTTAGCTATGGCAAAATGAAACAAGGGTTTTATAGTGATCAAACATGAATTTAACCTAGTTTTTGATAGACTAAAGGATATTAAAGACTAATTGACATGAAACTTGATCTCTAATGAACATTTGAAAATAAGGATTGGGCTAAACAAATTAGGCATCTATGTTGAAACAGGGCTTAATTGCTTCAATGCAATCTTGGGCACTAATAGGTTGTTCTCTTATCTTCTTATTCAAAATCTTAAAACTTTTCTCTACTACAACTATCCAATGAAATTTCTATTTGTCTCCCTTCTAAGTCTTTATGATTATAGTACATATACTACTAAAGTTTCTAATAATTTTTATATTGAATCTAGCTAATATATGAAAACTCTTGGCCTTGAACATACACTTTAGTGGAGGCCACTGTACAATTAATTTCACCTTTTCAAGTTCATCTGTAACCCATCCTTTAAGACTAAAAATCTTGACTACACTAACTCCTATTGCATGAAGCTACACTTCTTAAAATTAATAAACAATTTTCTTCTTTTACCTTATCTAAAGACAAACTTAAATGCTTTAAATTCTCTTTTTTAGCTTTACTCAAAGCTAAAATATAATCTAAATAAACAACTAAAAATTTACGCGTGAAGAAAATTTTCACCTCATTCATGAGCCTTATAAAAGTACTTGTAACATTTGTCAATCCAAATGGCAGAAACAACCACCCATAAAACCCATCATTTATTTTAAACATAATTTTATATTTATCACCTTATCTTATTCAGATTTGATAATACCCACTCATTAAATCTATCTTGCTTAAGTATTTGTCTTCTCTTATGAATTCCATCAAATCATCCATCATTAGTAATGAAAACTTATTATTGAAAATGATATTATTTATTACCCTTTAATTTTTACACATATTTCATTCTCCTCATATATTTATCACTAGCATAGTTATAACTACACATGGGCTCAAACTTTATCTAATCAAACCTTTATCCAATAACTTCTACAACTATCTTTTTATCTTATCATTTTCCATAGGGGTTAGTCTATACAATGGTTTATTGGGCAAGCTTACTCCTAGCACTAGATCCATAAGATGGATGATGTTTCTCATAGGTGGTAATACATCATTAAATTCATCCATGAGAATATCAAAATAATCATAAATTATGAATTTCCATGGAAATATTACTTACCTTAACATTTGTCATAGTTGATGTGGGTTTTGAAACAAGATAAAAACATGTTTCTTCTTCCCTTATTACCTTCAAAAGTTCCTTGCTTGAAATAATCACCACGTTTGAACTAATTTCCACTTCACCTCTTTTATTTTTTAATGGACTCAAGGTGAACTTCTTTCCATATTTTATGAGATTGTAGATGTTTTTTATTACATCATTCACAACTATTTTATCATATTACCACAACCTCACCAATAATACATAACACACATCCATGGGGATAATGTCACATACAACCTTGTCTTCGTATGAACCAATTTGAAAAATAACCATGCATTGTTTATTTATTAGTATTTGATGATATTTTAGATACCATGAAACTTTATATTGAGTAGGGTGTACTAACCTTTTCAACCCAAATTTATCTACCATTTCATGAGACACCTAATTATCTGTGCTTCCACTATCAATAACTACTTTACAACGCTTACCTCTAGATTTGTAAATAGTCCAAAATATGCTTCTCCTTTATTCTTTCTCATTCACTTCCTTGGATAGTTTCAACAACATTATATTATTATTAAGTTTTTCTCCATGTTTTAGCTCTTATATATGAACTGGAGATCCTTCACTTTGTTCATCACCATAGGAAATATAAGACATTCCTTTAGTTCTCTTTATGATGTTCTGAGGTTTTTATGGAAACTTAAAATCTCTATGTTCAACATACTTATTACACTTAAATAATTTCTCTATGAAGTTTTGGCCTCTTCATCTTCTAGAAGTTACTATACATCTAGATGAATAACCTCTTCTTCTTTTATTTGTATTTTGAGTTTGAGAGTTGCTTACTTCTCCAATGTAGGCTTGATGTCTTCTTCCTCCCCTACTTTGTAACCTTCATCTTGAGGACATTTCTCTTCCTCTATAATTCATTTATTATTTCTTATACAAGTTTTCTTTTGTCCTCAACACACATTAATAAACTTCTTCTATTGTTCTCAGGTTAAACAATATGATTTCAGAGAAATGCATAACCCAGTCACATACCTAGCTATATTATCTTGATAAAATTATAAGTGTCCACCTCTTATATTAAGCCTATAAAATTATTCATTATTTTATTTAATGTTCATCTCCTTTAGTTTCAAGTCCTACAACTTTTTTAACAAACTCATTTGATAATATATAGGCAAGAATTTATATTTTAATTTAATCACCATTCATTCCCATGGATTAATTTTCTTCTTACCTTTTCTCTATATTTTAATCTAAACATGATCCTATGATGGTGATCTATGACCCTTCAACTTTTTAAATGCAAAATTGACGTTCTTGGTATCCTCCATTGACTCATAATCAAAACACTTCTTCATCTCCATGATCTAATCCATAAACTCTTTGAAATTCAAACTTCCACTATAACAAGGTACATCCAATTTTAGCTTATTTCCAAGCCTTGCAACTAATTTAAGAAATATTATATCAGTTTCATCTTCCATCTCATCCACTTTAGGTCTTCATCCCTCCCAAGTCCTTAAGCTCCTTCATGAGAATTTTATTCTTCATCATCACTTACATCTTCAACTTTAACTCATCTTATTTATGTTATTTCTATGGCATCTAGTCTCACTTGAATTTTTCTCATAATTTATACTAGGTATTTAATACTAGGGGCTCTTGCTCTCACACTTATTCTATAGGTATTACCTCTATGTACCATTTATTCACATAACTACAAGTTTATTTTTCACAACTTGATTATGAATCAATCTGGAGTCTTCTCAGACATGTCTCAATAAACACAAGAACCATATTTGATAATACTTAGTGTAGGTGGGAGTATAAGGGGATACATTAATGGCTATTTCATTTCCTAGTAGTGATCACACAATACTCAGACACATATAATACAAAACAAAATAGAGACAATACTTTATTTATTGGATCAAATATAACATTACATCACAATTGATAAATTTGAGATCAAAGTCTCAACACACTTGTAGGATCAAGGCTCTAATTCTTCACATAAATCTCCATCATTATTTGATCTTGTCAAACTATCAATCCTTAAATAATATTCTTATACTTTTTATTATTGACCTCTTTGAGCTTCCAAATTACGACCAATTATTCTCTATTATTTTTACCAAAATTCATGATATCTACCCCTTTTATCCTTCCAAAAAATTCCCATTTTTGCTTTTGCATGAGATCCCTATCTTACTTTTTTTTTTATGGATTTTTAGAATATTTATTATTTATTTATTATTCATGATTTTTGATTAATAGTGAGCACATGTGAATTATCTACTCTGTGATGATGACCAACTTGAGCTTTTCTTCTAGAGTTTTCCATTGAGATCCTAAATGCTGAATTTTATGTCACCATGTAAAAATTATACATATTCAAACATCTTAGTGTCACATTTATTTAATTGTGACTAAATTGAATTATTATTATTATGTTATGTTCATGTCATGTGGTATGATCCCAAGATCCCTGCTCGAGCACATGGTGCTGCCATCTGTCACTATTCACAGAGTCACAAAATCTATGATTCTATTTTGAGATTTCATAGGGGGAAATCAAGACCATGTCCTCCATGATCACTTTCAAGCATGCCACCTATCCATTTTTTGAGCCACTTCCAAGCATGACACTAGTCCCTTTTAAAAAATAATTTCTAATATGGTACATATCCTCTTTCCACAGACTCACAAATGCCATGAAGTTAAGCACAAGTTTTGAAAGATTTGTGGACTTCATAAAATTGATAAAGAATTTGACAGACTCACAACTATCAAACCATTCATGAATTTAAATAATCCTATGAAATCTATTTTAGACATGTTATACTTTAGAATTTAATAAATAATTTTTTGGATTTAGTGACCTTTATGCTACAATAGGCTAAGTCACAAACACTTAGTGTTTTTAGTAGCCACCTTAAATATAAACATACGTGTACATGACATACACCAAGCCTTAAGACTTAGGAAATTAAATTGTGACCACCACTACCATTAGAAACTTGAGAAGATAGGGTATGGTCATGTGACATTAAAACTTAGAGTCGCAAACATAAAATGTGACCATTGTAACCTATGACCTCTATGAGCCCCATGTTTGACTAATGTGATCTTTGTAAAACTAGAATGTGACCTAAGGCCACTAATTGAAAAATTACATAAAATAATTTTTTTTGAGTGATGAAATATTACTTGTATATCTTGGATGCTCTTGCTATGAAAACTAAGAACCAAATAACAATAATTGTAGGCCCTACCATAAGTGGTAACGTAATTCCCCTAAAAGGGTTTTATCACTTTACATTACTCTATTTGGCATGCCAAGAAAATATATATGTGTGTACCCAATCAAAATAAATAATTTCATAGTATATGTTTTCACTTAACTTATTATCCACCATAATACTATGTACATGATGTGAGTCAATAATATCACATATGAACAAATGCACATTTGTTGAATCATCCTCAATAATTTCATGGTCATTGAATGTGATTGTAGATATTTATACTTATGTATTTTAAAGTGTACCCATAATACCATCTAGAGGATGAGTCTCCTCAATTCTAGGAGTATAATAATTCATTAGAGGATGTGCATTTATTTAAGTCATATGTATCTTATAATTAGTATTGGTTTCTTGTGTTGTATATTTTGGAAATATATCAAAAAATATCTTGAGATTCACATTAGGATGTGTAGTTGAATCATTATTAGGTGTGATAAAATTATTTATATTTATAATGTTGTTATTAATTAAGTCTTATTACATATGTCTCAAACTAAAACATTTATTAATTTAATGCCTTGCACATCTCTATCAATCACAATATGTATTAATTTTGAAACCCTTATGTTATAATTTTATGATTTCAAGCTCCATAGGAGGAGGGAGAGATATGATATTTCACTCAAGTAACTTATGTAACACCATATGAGGTACTTTTGATAATCATTTAAATTAACTCTATTGAAGAGCTGAAAATAAAATCCTATTAGTAGGTTGTGAAATTGTATTGACTATTATTTTATTCACATTATTAATATCATTAGTCTTTGATTTAAAAGGTGATTTAATTTTAAAATTGGTGTTAGAATATGTGGGAAGGTTGGTACCATACTTTAACTTGTTCATGGAAATGATCTTAACCTCATGGTATTTAACCGTATGACACATGCCATCAAAAGATTGGAAGTGTTTGAACATAATAGACTCATGGATGGATGTAAGTAAATTTCACTTGAATATGTATTATAATTATTTATCACCCATAATATTTTTTATTTTTAAAACTATAGTATTAGAATGAAACACATAGTCACTAATGAGATCATTAGGTCCTTATCTGAGTTTTACAATTTGAGCATAAGAGACCTTGCCATAAATGTTGATAGAAAAGTGAGTGAATATATGGTAAGATAAAGGATTAAAATAATGTCATGATTATAAAGGAAGGATTAAAAACCATCTCAAGGCATAATCCTTAAAAATTATATTTTTAGATAAATAATTTGGTATAGACACTTTAAAATGTCATTTTAGACCCATCCTTGACAACATGACTTGTGCATGCACATATGACTCGTGTTCACATTATCTCATAACCATTAACTTATATATGAACATGGACTTCCAAAATTTATATAATTTGTAAATATTATCTCCATAGTTTGTTCCTAAATGGTCTACTATCCCAAGTAGAATTTTTATATATTCCAAATCTCTATTTCCTCCATCTTGAATAATACTGACAATAGTCAAACACTTTTAGTTATCAATAATGTTTGCCTTCATTAACAGTGTCCTTGAATATCCTAAATGAATAATTATAAAATAAAAACCATTACCTTGGTCCATTTCACACATTACACATGTTGGTTACAAAATTAAATTACCTAAATATTCATACTTATACACATCAAGCCTAAGGTTATTATTATCTAACACTTATATAACTCTTACTATAGGATCACTTGGAAAAATACTTGCATATTGAGAATAATATTTGAATGTACTTGAGGCACTATATTAAAGTGTAAAAATATAAAATCCCCTCAAAATAATAGTCCCTAATCTAAGTTTGAACACCTAAAATAAGTTCAAAGTTGCATATTTTCAAGTGTTGAAAACCAAACATGTTGCATACATTATAGAGGATCATTATTGGGCACACATACACATAGGTAGGATATTACATGTGGTTTAATATCTCTCAAGAGTATTAGAATGTAGGTAATGTTTAACCACTTAGCAGAGTGTGGTTGGGGCTATCCAACCCATATTTCTAACCCATTTTTATAGGCCAATCAAAGTGTCAAAAATAAAGGTAGGATTTCAAGGTGAAGGGAGACAAATCTAAATTTAAATATAGGAATTATAATATGAAAATAAAAATAAAACATATTGAAAATTAGGAAAAATGGGTTGTGGTGGAACATATAGGCAAAAACACAAAAGACAGTTCTAGCAGATAACAAACATATCCTAATCTAAAATATAGATCTAGTTTACTAGACATGTTGTCTAGTTCATTTACACTATACTCAATTATGTAATTAATTTGTATAAAATAATATGTAAGTTCACTTATTCAATCTTTTTAATGTAAAATGAAATATTTAGTTAAGTTTCAGTGTAGAAATAGTGATTGGATGGTATGGGCATTCTTATTTTGATAAAGTAAACAAATTACAACCTTTAAAACTAAGGGTTTCATCAAAGATGATGAAACCATCAGTAAGTGTCTAGGAAATGGTTTCATATCCACCCTCATAGTTGTATAAACACTAGTATTTTTAGGAAATAGTTGTGAAACTACCCCAATAATTTTGAATCTGTCAGTTTGCTTAAAGCAATTGTTTCACCTCTGATCAAAACATGGGTTAAGGAGAGGTTATAAAGTATCCTCTTCTTGAAAGTGATTCATTTGAAGTATTTTGTGGGTTTTAATATTTAAAATCATGCATAAAATATTTATTCAAGGAAATAATCATCATAAAATTAAGTGAGAAGTCTTAAGTTTGGATTCACATTACAATTTACAAATTTGGGTCCTTGATCATATTATCTCATTGTTTCCTAGCTATAATGGTTGATCCAATTGTGTTGGATCACTGTGAAGTCTTTATTAAGTAAAATATAGTTGTGAAATATTTGGATACTATATTAAAGAAATATTTATCCATGAAGGCCATGTTTGGCACAGTGGAAGGGGAAATCAATTGCCTCACCCATTGGAGTTTTTCCTACACTAGGTTTTTCTAGGGCATTATGCTCTGTCTTATCTTATGCTTCCTTATTAATTTTAGTATGTTGTACATTTAATTTTCATAAAATTATATATATATATATATATATATATATATATATATAGCATTTGAAGTAGTCTATAATAGTCATATATCAATAATATGTTAGTATAGGATTTATGTTGGTGAAAATTAGCGTGGAATATCCACCTAGTTTATGGATTAGATTGGTATAGAAGTAAGTTAATAATCAATATTGTGTTGTTTTTTTATGTGACCATTGTGAAGGTATATGTCATTAATAAGGGTAATAAGCATTAGTGGAAAAGGTGATTTGGTCTCTTTACAATAAAAGATATTCATAAGTGGAATAAAAAAGTGAGAAGTATGGATTCTAAAGATAAAAGGATACCTTAAGATGGTGAGTAAATATTCCATAAATTGGAAGAGATGTTTCAAACATCTCTCAATCCATGATGGTACTTAGGAAGATTATGAATTTTTTCTTGTAAAAGATAGTAGTTTCTATGGATACTTCTAAAGTAAGCGATGAGCTTAAGATTTTTGACCATGAGAAAGACAATCCATATTATATCTAAGATTTATCATATGAAGGTGAGATGAATGCAAATAATCTTGATCATTGGTTAGCCTAATCATAAGTATATTTTAATTTACATCAAATTAGTGAAGAGAAACAAATTTATTTTACAAGATTGAAACTGTCTAATCATGCTCTAACTTGGTTTGATAATTATTTTAATTCCTTGGGTGTTAAAAAGATACCACCAATTATAAAATGGCATAAATTTAAGATTTTTATTAAGAATAAAATTTATCTAGTTGTTATGAAGAGGATAGGTCTATTGATTTGAATTTTTTGAGGTAACAAGCAAGACATAGTGTGTAGGTCTATACAAGTGGGTTTTGAATGAATGTAGTTTAAATGGGAAAAGATTCATTTGATCATAACATATTCATGAAGTATGTTAGTGGGATGCATAGTCACTTATGGAGGCTCATTTTAGTTTAGAATCCAAAATACATATATAAGGCTTGTTCTCAATCCCACTATCTTGACATGGATGAGAATAAGGGCTCATATTCCTCTTCAAAGTCTTCCAATGTTTTGACAAAGAAAGGTGGGGTCAATGCCACTTATACTATTTATAATAAGGATTGTACAAGGAATTATGGGAACTATGATGTTAATGGTCATACCGATAAGACTTGTTGGAAGTTGCATCTAGGAGTGCATTCATTTTAAGAAAAATAAAAAGAAGAAATCCATGATGCCACTTCAAGGAGAAGTGGCTAATTATAGCTTAGATGTGGATGAGAAGTTATGTTTTACTTCCATTTAAAAAAAGGTATGTTTGGGTAGTAATGATGCTTAAGATAAAGGTGAATCTTATCAATGTTTCCTTATCAAATTTCAAATTAAGATGGTAAAATATGACACTTTTTCTGATTCTTTCTCTCAATAAAATTTGATTAGCAAAGAGTTGGTGGATAGAATTGGGTTGGAGATGTATGATCATCCTATTTATTATTCTCTAAGATGGGTGAAAAATGGAGTATAAATAAGAGTTTTCAAATAATGTAAAGTCTAATTTGCAATAAATGAACATTTCATTGATGAAGTTATGGTAAATGTTGTACCTATTGATGTTTGCGGTATAGTCTTTGTAAACCTCCATATATATGTTAGAGATGATAATTTTATAAGGAGGTATAATCAATACTATTTTTTTGAGGATGGGACAAGGTACACCATCAAATCCTCTAAAGACAGACTAAGCTTTCCTTGGGAATTACCACTCAAGGTAACTATTACTCAATGCTAGTGGGAAGCTATGTTTTCTCACTTTGAAAGATAAATAATATATTTAGTGAAAATTAAGAATACTCATATAATGTATAATAACAAAGAACATGAGATGTAATTAATACTAGGTTATCCTCTTCTTAACATGGGTTTGTATCAGTAAACATTGAAGGAAGGAAATGAGCCACATAAAAATCATGACAAGGTGGAATCAAAAGTTCACAAGGATGATAATTTCACTCAACATATGCACATATAAGTACAAGAGAGGTTAAAAAAGTGGGGAAAGAAATTTACTCAACATGTGAGTTCCTAAGCTTTTAGGGACAAAAATCATCAAATTAGGGAGGCATGATCCAGAATATGTATCTAGTTTACTAGTCATGTTGTCTAGTTCATTTCCACTATATTTAATTATGTAATTAGTGTATGTAAAACACTATGAAAAGATAATTATTAAAGTTTTTATGTAAAATAAATTATTAAGTTAATTTTAGTGGCATAATTAGTGATGGGATGGTCTAGGCATTCTTGTCTTAAGAAGTCATCAAATTTAAAACTTTGAAATTATGGGTTTAATCAAAGATGATGAAACCATCAGTAAGTGTTAGTGGAAATTGTGAAATTTTTAATATTTATAGGTGGAAATTGTGAAATTACCAGTTTGCTTAAAGTAATGGTTTCAACACCAAATAAATAATTGGAAGAGGAGTAGTTGAAAATGCTTCCTCTTCTTGGCCATGGTTTGTTTGAAGTCTTTGGTGGGTTCCAAGATGGAAGGGCATAAATAAAATATATATTTAAGGTAGAGATCACTAAAAAATTAAGTGGGAATTCTCAAATATTGATTCATATTGTAATTTGTAAGTTTGGGTCCTTGATCATGTCTCATTATTTCCTAGCTATTAATGGTTATTTTAGTTGTGTTGGAAAACTATGAAGTGTATAAGAAGTGCATTTTTTTTGTGTGTAAGCTTTGGATAGTGTAGTAATGAAATTTATATCCATGAAGGCCGTATTTAGAAGTTGTATAATTATTAAATTATATATTGAAAAGGGAGAGAAATTTCCTCACCCATTAGAGTTTTTCCCACACCAGGATTCTCCAAGTCAAAATAACATAGTCATTTTATGCTTTATTTTATCTTATGATTCATTCTTATGTTTAGTACACTATACATTTGATTTTTAGCACTTATCTCTATTTTAGTATTGTAAGTAGTCTAACACAATAATATATCAATCATATATTGAGTTATGAGTTTATGATTCATGTTGGTGATACTTAGTGTGGAATATAAACTTAGTTCATAGATCATATCTGATCACTTCAAGTTTATAAGCATTAATAATAGATTCTTATAATGAATCTCCTGAGCTAAGTATTCATAAATCCATTTCAAATTTTTACATGGGACTGTGTACAGATAGAGAGCATCATAGAACAAAAACATGTTAAGTACCCTATCCTCTTATAATTTTTATAAATAGTAATATCAATATTGATTTAATTTTTACATTTAGATTTGTATAATTTATGTTATATATTATAAAATCTAAATTATCAATAGTTTGGCTTATTTATATTACTAAATCCAAAATAAGTTTAAATATTTTGGTGAACCCAATCATTATTTCTAGTATAGAAAACTCTAGGTTTCCCTTAGGGTTTCATCCATTGTTCTTAAGGTTTCATATTTATACATTAGGGTTTATGATCTAATTTTTATTTTCCCTTATAAGTCATTAATATATCCATCTTGTCTCTATCCTTATTCATGTTTTCATGATCATATTCTATGCCATCTAAGAAATCTAGTTCTCTTTTCCTTATAAGGTAAAGTTCTAGGTTAAGTGGTGTTGAAATTAAGAATAATCAGATCCCTTTAGACTAATTGTGTATGTGTGTATAATATGAAATGGATAAAATATATGAAATGTAAATTCCTCCTTTTATTGATGCACATGTTAATAATAAACACATAGAAGTAGAGGAACATATTGTTAACGATGATATTCTTGAGCTTGAAACTACTTATGAAGATGATAATGAACATAATAATGAATATCATGATAGAATAAATCCTAATGAACTTAAAGGTGTATATCCTATGGATAATAAATATGTAGAGGGGAGGTTAGTCTTGTGTTATTCCAAGAAATAAAAATCAAATAAACACACTAAAATCCTAACACCTCTAGCCTAGACACTAGGGAGAGCTTAAGTAACTATCAAGCATATGAAAACACAAAAAACATAAAATAACATATATTTTACCTTCCTTGGAGATTTCAAATGGATTTCTTAGCTTGTGTATCAATAAATATTCATCAATGGAGCTTTTTTGGCTTCACATTTCCTTGGCACCTTGGCTTGTGATTTTTTGGCTTTAGATTTGAGCATGGAACATTAATTTGTATGAGGCTTATGGAGTAAATATTGCATAATAACTCTACAATATCCAAGCTTAGAAATGAAGGGGTATGGCCTTGTATTTATAGCCTCAAGAATTAAGTCTCACCCAAGGTGAGTTAAGGTTGAGTTTAAACATAGAATGGGTTCAAACTAACCTTAGGTGAGTTGAGACTAAATCTAGTTAAATTAATAGTTGTCATGTAATTATGATTTTAAATTACTAGGCACGGCTCTCAAATTAGATATTTTGAGATATTTTTAAAGAGCTTGACAACTCATAAAGGCAATGATGAAAAGGCTTGATATTTTGATTTTTGGAATTTCCATTTTTAAAAATTAATTAATTACAAATTGATAATTCAACTAAGAATTTAAATATATGATTCATTTTGATTAACATTTTAGCTCTTTCAAGATTTGATTAAGTGCCCCACTTATGGGTCCATAGGATAAATTGATAGTTGTTATGTTACAAGGTGATTAGGGATGAATCCATGATAGGATATTATTGTATACAGACTATTACCCCAAATAGGGATGCCTCAACATGATTCTGAGCTTTGATGAATGATGCATGAGAAAATTTGGGACTTCAGTGATTCCTAGGCTTAATTTGTAATGGTTGGTAGGAATCAGTCAGAAGTCTGATAAAAAACTAGTTGTGGCTAGATTTGAATGTCTAAATATCCTACACAAATGGAAGTACTAGATAATTTTTAAAATCAAATTAATATGCAACCAAATGATTTGGATAAGATTTTGAATATAATTCTAGAGGATAAAAATTCAAAGAATGCTAAGTTGTCACATTTTAGGAACAACTTGAGGAACTCTTCAATGATACTAATTTACTTTTATAGGTATTGATCCTACAATAGGTGCTCAAACCACTATTATTATTGATAATATCCCTATATCTACACCTATGGTTACACATGTGATGCCTAATCATAACATAGGGGTAGTATAAGGTGTTCATCATATTTTTGTGGTTATCCCTACGCAACATACTTTTGTGCCTCTTAGGATGGATACTCATTGAACACTATCTATTGATACATAATTTTCTATGACTACTACTCAAGCCCTTATATAAACTCTTTGTGATCTTCAAGGTAAGGTTTTATAATAGAAATAAGGTTCTTCTAGAATGGGCCATTCAACTGATTCTCAAGCACTACTGTATAACCCATTGGCTATATATATCTCAACTTATCCGTTACCTACATGATTTTTAGCACTTATGATTATATTAAATGATGGTAAATGTGATAAAAGGAAACACCTTAGATCATTTTACATAACACGTTTGAACTATACATCCAATGAAAAGTTTTCAACCAGGTTGTTTCTAAGGAGTCTTAAATAATATGCTCTATGATGGTTTTATGACCTCTCATTTCAATCACTACATGCATTAAATCGTTTGGATGATCAATTCATAGCACACTTTTTAATCAACATTAGTGAATTTTTTTCCTATGCTCAAATTACAAAACTTAAGGATGGACCTAGTGAACTCATTAGTGATTATGTGCTTGTTTGAAGACTATGCTCTCTAAGATGACAAATCCTATGGTTAATAATGAGTTTCAAGACATATTCAATAAAATATTGCTTCCCCACTACATGAGTCCATTTTGTTCAAGGGATTTAAATAGTTTTATGACTTGTGTCATATAGTCAAAGACTGTGAAGTTAATATTGTTACAATGAATAAGCTAATTATGGGTCCAATCCTACAACTAATTCTGGTACAAAATTTTAGAGCAATTCAACATTCAAATCCAAAGAAAATTATACTAAGAGTGAGTAAAAAGTAATAACTAATGTTGTGTCAAAACCTATTAATTAATTAATTGGTCCTATCAGTCCCATAAAAGAGGCACTTTACATGATTATCCAAACCTCATCATAAGATAATGAAAAATTTTCTTGAGCGTAATCTCATATCTCTTCGTCCCCAAATAAAGGTTGATATGAGTAGGGAACCATCTAAGGGGTTCAATGTCAATGCATAAATTTATTATTACATATGTGCACGACACCCTATAAATAAATTATTTTGATTAAGAAATAATATTTATTATCCAATCGATGATAATATTATTTAAGTCAATGATATTAACACATCTACGGATGATTTATCATCAAAAATTAATGGGAATGTGAAGCTAAATATATATTTTGATTTGTTTCCAAATCATGAAATAAAAGAGACTATTGCTTATCTTGAGGTGAATTTTAATTAAATAATATTTCATCCTCCTACTTCATATGTTTCAAATACTAAAGAAGAGTGGCATCTTATAGATGGTCTCATAGGTACAAACCTACTATTACATTTGATAAACATGAGATTGTTGATGATGATTATATTAATACATCATTATTTATGAGATTTTACATTGAATCATAACATATACATAGTGTCATTGTGGATAATGGGTCAAGTGAAAAAATTTACACAATGACATTTCTTACTAGTCTTGGTAACTACTGCATGCACATCCAAGGTGTACATGAAAATTGCATCACCCAATTTTTCTTTTGAATTTATGTAATTCTTAAATAAGTGGCCTTTAGTTACATTATATTTCCTAGTGATAAAATTATTCACATTTTTAAGACATGAGGTTACCATACTTTTTGATTACATTTGGGTTTCATACAGTCACATTTTTTATTTGCATCCTAAGTTGTAATATCCTAGAAACCATAGTCTCCATGTTCCTTGGAGACCCCCATAATATGGATACTAAAATTTGGAATTATAAAATCAACAATTTAAGTTCTTAAATACTTAAACCATACATGAATTATGCATACATACATGCCTCTTATTTGCCATTATCTCACATCTACATGTTTACTATGAATTCAACCCTCCGATTTTGTTGTTACTCACCTATAATAACCTCTCAATCTATGTCAAACTAACTAAATATATTGATCAGACATCTCTAGATTATCATAGCCCCATTATTATCTCTTGGACACTAATGTCAGCCTTAGACAATTTTTTTACTGAAATTGATTTGAGGGTGATGTTAGTGATACTCTCCTATAGATGACTATTTTTCAAAATTAAATCATTTATATGGGTTAGTCCTATCCTAGCTTATTGATGTCATTAAAATTTAAAAAAATGGACTCATATAAATAAAAATAAAACCCATACTTAGTACTCACACGAAATGTATCTATCAAGCATCTATACACTACTATATATTGAAAAAAAATGTCCTATTCATTCTAAAATGCAAATCAGGCACTAGGAACAAACATCAACCAAGTCTAAATCACACCAAGCCAAGTTAAGAGTGAATATTTTCAAGCATCAAAATCCAAATTTTATGTGCATTCATATAATAAATGAGCAAAATTGCACATTTATAGTAAGGGGATGAATTATGCATGACTTGACTTCCCTCTTTAGAGTATTGGATTTGTAGGTAATAGTTAATCATCAATGGGGGTGATTATGGTTAGCTCAACCCATTAAAAATATCAAGTTATTACATGATTATAGCCTTCACAAGTATACCTAGGGTTTTTAGGAGAAAGAGACTAATTTTTAGAGTTGCATGCATAGTTGGCATCGCATAGAGGTATCAAAATTAGGTGCAACTAAGTGTATGGTCACAAAAATTTAAACCATCCCAGGATAATAACATTAGCCTTAGTTTTTAGCATTGAAATTTTTTCCTTAACATGACATTATTGATCTTATGTGCTCAAAT
Organism: Torreya grandis; assembly: GCA_037957365.1. Classification (NCBI taxonomy): domain Eukaryota; kingdom Viridiplantae; phylum Streptophyta; class Pinopsida; order Cupressales; family Taxaceae; genus Torreya; species Torreya grandis. The sequence continues at coordinate 520,911 of JARHVA010000376.1, forward strand.
AGTCAGTTCTAGATCTGAACAACTCATAAGATTGATTCTAGCCCTTTCCTATTTAATAAGTTAATAACAATAAATCAATGAAATAAGATAGCTAAGTATCTTGATCTCTTTAGTAATTTATATATTTAGTACATGATGTTTGTCAAATTTTATATTTACACTTAATTTTCATAATTTATAATCTACATTACATTCAAGTTGATAGAAAATATTCAACATGCAAAAAATGGTAATGTTACCATATATAATTTTATTAATTTAAAATATTGGGTTACATGAGACATATATATAATATTTCCAATGGCAAGTTATAAATACCATTGCCATATAGGATTGAACTACCTAAACTCAACACCCATAAGCCACTTATTTATTTTAACCCACTAAAGTAATTAATGATAATCGTTAATTAATTTCTAATGCTAATTCAAGGTAAAACATGAAAGGGGTTATCTCATAAAGAGATGCATGCTGCATACAATAAAAAAACTAACAATTAAAATAAATACTCTTGGACCAAATTTATAACAAACCCAGCCTTGATATAAAGGGGTATAGAAGATGATATAAAACATATGACTGTGAAATCATCCAAAAGTCTCTGATGCATCTACAAATTGGCACATGATACACCATGGTACTATTCAACCAATGTTATTTCACATAAAAACTTAATCCCCATGAGTTGTGACATGAATTATGAACATCCTATTGGCATGTTCACCCCATATAACCATTCTATACTCATACTATAGTATAATCACAATCAATGTTTGTTTAAATATATAGATCCACATAAGGCTTCACATAGAAGCCCATCTAGGGAATATCCAATAATTTTTATGGCACATCTTATCCTGATACCCAAAAACACTGACCTCTATCTAAGTTAACTTGTATAATCATTGAAAATAAATCCAAACAACCTGGTCTTCTCATCATCAAGGATATCAAATAAATAAAGACTAACAATGGATATAAAACAACAAAATCCAATAAGAAAATGATACTATAATAAAAACCTATCTTTGAGTTAGTACGTCACTTAATATGGGTGAATCTTTGTGCACTTAGAAGATGTATTTAGTCCATCAGGACCAAGCTTTGGCTATGAAGGATGCTTCTCGGTCAAATGATGTGTCAGAATAATAAAAATAACTAGAGTAACTAGAAGAAACTCCATTAGAGTGAGCAATATAATGTGTTTCTACCTTATTTCTATATTTAAAGGGTTACTTTCTAGAAAGGAATAGATCAACATAGTGTCCTATACCACCAAAATTATAGCATCTTGGTTCTTTTCTACCATAATTGGAAGATAAGGAAGAGTTACTCATAAAACTATGAGATCAAGAAGAATGATTATGCTTATGTTGATGTTTATATTTTGAGGACTCTAGAGAATGCTTCAAATAATGCCTTGAACAATGCTTCAGAGAATGTTTTCAAAAATTCTTTTTTTTCTCATGTTTCTTCTCTATTATATGTTTCCATACTTTTAAGAAGTTAACATCTTCAATAGGCTTATTATTTTTATTCTTGCTAAAATTTCACTCATGTTAAGTAAGTATCTAACATATGGAGTTAAATTTTGCATTATTTTGTCATTGAATTATTAAATTTATAAAATATTTGTATATGTTGAACTAAGTCCATTCAAAGTTATGGAAATGAGCATTTCATCATATATTTTATCACTTATAGTAATGTATTCTTGTTTAAAGTATTTCATCTTTGAAATATATTTAGATACATCTTCACCATCATTAACCTTGGAGATAAATCTTATTATACTTTTGTTTTTTATCTATAGATATTTGAGTGATTTCCATGCTTTTAATAGATCTTATGTGAAGGATGACTTGTGTAGAATAAATAGATTTTAACAGTTGTAGTGATATTTTGTCATGTTTTTTAAATTCAATTAATTTACTAGCTTTAGTAGGAGGTGCAGTTAGTTCCCAGAGATCATTAAAAACTAGTTTATTTTACATATTTATGCTCCATTCCTTATAGTTTACTGGTGTTATCCTTCTTATTTTAGAGACAAGGCTTACAATTTTAGCCATGAAGACACACACACAAATAAATATGAATACTATATGATATTTGTCTTTACCCTCTATTAGATTTGTGATATAGTGCTTGCTAATTTAAAAAGGATGAATGCAAAATGAAGACATAATGGCCATCTTGGGGTTTGATCACGAGTCCTATAGGAATTTACACACTTGTTTCCCCATTTTACCTCCTCACACATTTATAAAATTCATTCTAAATTTTAGAATACTAGTCATGCTAACTTAAACTTGAAAGGACTCTACATGTAAAAAAGAACATAGAAAGGTTTGAACCCAAGATCTTTAAACTTGCAAGTGACCCATTAAAGATTTCACACCACTTGATCTACTAACATTAACAAGATATAAAGTGACAATACTATATTTAAAGTGTTATTTTGCTTTTCAAATGGAAAAATTTTTACCTTTCATCCATTTATTCACTCATTCGTGAATATCCATTGCAAAAAATTTTAAGGGTCTACTATATGACCAAGCAAAATTTACAATAATAAATTAATTTCCAACATAATTATACAATCCTTTGGCTGCTTCAATTCCATGTTCAATGCCCATTTTAATTTTTATAGGTTTAAAATTCAACTTGAATTCCATTTTATAATATTTTGGCCAAAGATTTCTCTTTCCAACACTATTACCTTAAGATACCAATGCCATTTATGGACTATTCTCAATGTTCAATGCCTCACATTAGGTTTTATCACTCCAAGTAATCTTATTACTCTTTATAAATTCTTCTTTAGGATTCAAATGCCTTTTTAAAGGCAAAAAAACATTTTTTTAAATAAAGATGAACTTGTCAAGCAAAAAACAATTCTCCATGGCATTTTGAGCATATAATATGTGAATTTTTGAATGGCTATGGTTTATTTTAATGAATCACCAATTTAGGGCCCACATTATCCTTTAGAATTTTTTTTTATTGGTTTCAAAAAAATAATTTTTATGTTATATCAACCAGAAGAATGTATCACTTAGCCTCACACTACCATTTTTTAATTATTCATTAAGGTCCTAGATTTTAACTTATTCTAATACCATTAATAGATAATTTTTAACATGCAAAAATTAGTAATGTTATCATTTGTTTTTTTATTAATTTAAAATACTAGGTTGTTGTTACAGGCTCAATTCACACCTTTGGAGAGGGTTTTTTAGGCTCTCTCTAATCGAGCTCATAAAATTGGGACAACCCCAAGCTATGGGTCACCTATGTTGGGGTTGAAACTTTGGAGTAGGTTGGCTTCCTATTTTATGCTCAACTAAAACTAAGATTAAGCCTAATGCTTCATGGGAAAAGAGTTAGAAAGAGAGTAAGTGATCTTAATAAAATTAATAGGGTGATAGACCAAAATTAAGTGGACACTCACATAAGTTTGAACCCACACTAGATCAACAAAAGACAACCATGACTTACTCAATCTCACAATCTCACTAATTACATAAATATTTAATCTAAGAGGTCCTAAACAAAACACTGATCTAGACCTATAATTTTTCTTGAAGACATATTCAGAGAGGCAAGTAGAAGGATAACAACATAGGAAGAGTCTCCTTCACGAATTTACTATACACAAGCATACTAAACACTGATTAAAGATAAGAGACAAGAAAATAGTTAATCCTTTTACTTCAAAAGGTAGTTATTACAATATTTTGATAAGGTTTAACCTTATCAAATAATCACACTTTGTATTAGTCTCGATGAGTATCCTTGTCTTAGAAAGAAAATGCTAGAATTTCCAAAAGCTGAGAACCCCTACAAAGGGAATGAGACTAGGATATATAGAAGAAGAGAGACCACCCAAAATAGTGGGTGAAAACACTATAAAAAAAAGAACACCTATCTTGGATCATTAAATGAACCTAAATCACCACATTTTGCTCTTTATCCAATGGGACATTGCCACCCTTTTAATCAATCAGAATGCTGTATATCGCTTGTTGAGTGGTAAGGTCCTCAAAGGCCTTGAGGATGCATTAAATTATCCTAGATACAATTTCTAATATTAGATATTTCTTTGATCCTTCATGTCAACTCTTGCTTGGAGACAAAACTTTATGATCATGAACCTAATTGAAACATGGTGTAGTGCTTTTTAGGTAACTACTTATTGAGACAACAACCACACTAAAGATTAAAGATCCTCCACATTAATTATAATTTTACTTTATCTTCATGCTTGGATCATAGGCCTATTTATAGTTAGAAAACCAATTTGAGACTATTAGTTTTCCTATAGTTTCCATATCGGTATATACAAATAATAAAAGTAGCACTTTTTATAATATAACAAGTCTAAAAGACCCATCCTTTCTCTATAAGAACCCAAACCCGCATGTGCATACATGGATTCTCCTAAAAGCATCAAACATTATTATAGGAATAACTTTTCTTGAGAAAAAATATGAACTAGAGATCCATATTTTAACCTTAATGGTGACCCATGCATATTCTTCGCATCATACTACATTACCTAGGTCATTTTGCAAAATTTGAACTAACTTCAATGGCATTGAGAACCCTACAAAACCTTGTGTTTCATAGTCAAAAATAACTTTCCAAACCTCATTGAGAATCTTAGGCTTGTCTTTAATCTGATTGGTTATCAAAAATTAACTCAACTCATTGACAAGTTGACTCAACTCATTCTATTGATTTTAATTTTTATGAAGGGCCACATATTATTGATCTCTTTTTAGTTGAATGCACCTTTGACACCTATCATGTATACATTTAGTTTTGAGATTCACTACTTCTTTTGAGTAATGATCACTATTAAATCAAAATTTATGATGTAATGTAGATCATCGATATATCAGGGCCCACTATTTAAATTCCAACAACTATTTTTTGGATCTTGAAATTGACATCCATGTGAGCATCTATCATTTTTGACCAAATTTTTAATTATATATCTTGAAGTGCAGGGATCATGGGGGAACCAAATTTATAGATAATGGAATTAAAGCTAAAGGGAATAAATACTTTTGATCTACTATCCATTTAAGATTTTCATATGCGTATGTCAAATGTTGAAGTCAACTGGTTCATGTGATCCTACATGACATCTTGATGACAGTCTGGCCTATAATGGTTAAGTATGGAAACTTAGAAAATTCTACATTAGGAGCTAAATTTTCCCATGCATATCTTCCTTTACACTATAGTGCATGAGCTAAGACTCAACACATATGGACTAGGATCCAAAGTGAATAAACCTATATGATTACTACTTCTTGGGGCTACCATATGTGCAATATCTAACACCATGAAAGTGTCTACTCAACTCAATTTGGACCTTCTAAAAAATTAACAATGGAAACTTAGCATATTTTGCATTGGGAGATAATATTTGAAACTTTATATCTTTTGTTGTGCTTAAGTAGATGAGTTGAAGCTTGGTTCATGCCAATTTGGGACTAATGTGAATAAATCCATGTGACTAATTCTCTTCGAGTTGTCTATGTGTGTGAGATCTAGTAGCATCAACATAGTCACTCAGCTTTATAGCCAAATGTCTAGGCAAGTTCTGGATGGTGGGTGGGCCAAATGAATACCATGCCCCTCCATGCTTATCCTAGGTATTTCTAACAATCCATAAAGTATTTACAACCTTGGACCTATACTTAGAAATTGATAAATTACACTTTAAGTGAACCAAAAGTGGTTTTAAAGCTTGCAATATTCTTATTCTCTTTGGTCCACTCATTCCATCCACAGATTGTTTAGCTATTTGATCAGTCAAGAACTCTACCTCTTTCTCTACATTAGGACCATTATCAACTGGGCACATTCTTGGTATGTGGGCCAAAAATGGCCAACATCTTTGGTAACTCATAGGGAAGCATGCCTACTATGCTTGAGAACCTAATTAATTTTCTAGTCTGATCCATTGGGCATGGCATCAATCCCCTGTAGTGAAGCTTAACCATGATAAATATGTAAAGTTACCTCCCTCTGGATCCTCCTCTTGAAATAATGAGTAAAGAAAAATGAAAAAAACAAATGCATGCAGGTAAATACAGGAAATAAAAACAACTAAGATACTAAACAAATGTGTACAAAAGAACTTAGATAAAAGCACAAAACCTATTCTAACTTATATACAAGGTTTATAATTTGAAATTACTTCCACTTGGATCAAATAGAAAGGATTTGGCATCACTTACTTGTGGTGAACTAGGCTAAAAAACACCTTGCTTTTGAGAGCTTACGGTATGTGAGCTGAAAGGCCTAGCTACTACTTCCTTTGGCCTACTTTCGAGCATATGAAAATGGGAAAGCATGTCTCCAATGTACACATGTTGATCCATTTATTTAAGGCTTGCCCAAACTCATACTGTGGGGGCCTTTGCCAACTCCTCTTTTGGATTGGTGCTTGGTTGACTGTCTAGGCTTAGGTAAAAAAACCTAAGTCATCCTAAAAGGTAGCTTCCTCTTGGTCATCCAAGACAATGCCAATTTCAACACCATATTCACTCTATTTTCTTTGGATGGGACCATCTGGTAGTTCATCAGTCTACCCAAAGCCTAGCATGTCATATTTAGGCTTTGAATCTAACTATTCCCCTTCATTTTTTGGAGGGGGCATAGGGTGGTTTAAAACCTCTACATGATCCATGAATTCATAGTACAAATATTATCATACTTATTATTGATCCCCTTCCTCCTTTATATCTTCCTAAAGCTTATTTAGGACCTTTATACTGTGGTTAACTAACTAATTGAATGTATCAATCTCTGCATCTTGATCATTTCCATTTATGACTATACTAGATGGAAGCTCTTAGGACTAAGCAAACTCTTCCCTACCCTCAACCACATCTTCAATTTCTAAAATATCAAATCCATACCAAGGAGTTAGATTAAAACCTAACTCTGGCCCTTTTGAAAGAAATAGACTACTAACTATGACCTCCTCCTTATAGGTACTTGTGCTATTTTTTTTAGGTAGCTTCTGAGGGGAAGAGGGAGAGTCTCAAAACTCTTGTATACCAAGCTCATTGGGTTGAGCTATAGTTGTTCAATTCATATCTTGTATAACTAGTCCTTCTTATATAAGACTATCTTCTAGAATTTCTTGGCTAGCATCTCCCTTTTTTGTTTTGCACCCTCTTTGATTGATTTTTATGAGGGAAACATGACACAAGATTGGGCCACCCCCTCCATTGCATAAATGGGTGTGGGAGAGGCGATTTTTATGATAGAGGGTATGAAATAGTTGGGGTTATTGACATAAGAGAGGATCCAATATGGGATGACTTCATTTTCCTTAGTTGATAGAGATGAAGCTTGACAAGGCTGACTAGAGGAAGAAGTAAGTTGATATGGAGGAGAGATAAGCTTAATGTAGGACTAGTAGGAATTATTATATGGTTACTTCACTAAACTTTGAGGACCACTTGGGGTGAATCCATTAACATTTTTAACTTGATTTTAAGGAAAAATAATGGATAGACATGCATTTTGACCAAATGGGTGGTAATTGTACTTATTAGAAGGTGGTGATTAGACACCTGGGCTACTTAAACCGGTTAATGGATTTTTGAAGTCATCAATGATGTTTACCAAAATGCCTCAAAAGGTTGATATGTGAAATAACAACACCAAAAAAAATCCTTCCAATGCTTTGGACCTTAGTCCCACTAGGTATTCTAGAAACTATTATAGTCTCAATTCGTACCCTTGGAGAGGGTTGTTCAAGCTCTCTTTAATTGAGCTCATAGAATCAAGACAACCCCAGGATGTGTGTCACCTATGTTGGTGTTGGAACTCTAGAGTAGGATAGATTATTCTTTGATTCTTACCTAAAACTAAGACTAAGCCTAATGGTTCATGCGAAAAGAGTTAGAAAGACAGTAAGGGACCCTAAAAAAATTAACAGGGTGATACACCAAAATTAATTGGACATTCACATAAGTTTGAACCCATACTAGATCAACAAAAGATAAACATGACTTACTCAATCTCACAATATCACCAATTACATAAATATTTCATAGAAGAGGTCCCAAATGGAACACTAATCCAGACCTGCAATTTGGATTGAAGACATCTTCAATGAGGCAAACATAAGGACAACAAACTAGGAAGAGTCTCCTTCACAAATTTACCATACACAAGCATACTAAATGCTGATTAAAGATAATAATCAGACAAAGAGTTGATCCTATTACTTAAAAAGTTAGTTCTTACAATATTTTGATAGGGTTTAACCTTATCAAATGAGCACACTTTATATTAGTCTTGATGAGTATCCTTATCTCAGAAAGAAAATGCTAGAATTTGCAAAATATGAGAACCCCTACAAAGGGAAAGAGACTAAGATATATAAAAGAAGAGAGATTGATTGAAAGAGTGGGCAAGTACACTATCATAAAAATAACACATGTCTTGGATCATTAAATAAACATGAACCACCACCTTTTTATCCTTAGCCAATAGAACATTGCCACCCTTTTGATCAATCAGAATGTTGTATATGGCTTGTTGAGTGGTAAGGTCCTCAAAGGCCTCAAGGATGCATTAAATACTCCTATCTATAGTACCCAATATTAGATATTTTTTTGATCCTTCACACCAACACCTGCTTGAAGACAAAACTCCATGATCATGGATTTGATTGAAACATGGTGTAGTGCCCTTTAGGTGGCTGCTTGTCGAGATAATGACTACGTTGAAGATTGAAGATCCTCCACATTAATTACACTTATAATTTATCTTCATGCTTGGATCATAGGCCTATCTATGGGTGGAAAACCAATTTGAGAGTATTATTTTTCCTATAGTTTTCATATCAGTATAGACCTATTAAAAAAGTAGCACTTTTTATAATATAACAAGTCTAAAAGACCCATCCTTTCTCTGTAGGAACCCAAACCCACATGTGCATACATGGATTCTCATAAAAATGTTGAACACTGCTATAAGAAAAACTCTACAAAAGCAAAAATATGAATCAAAACTCCATATTTTAACCTTAATGGTTACCCATGGATGTTCTTCATGTCCTACTACATTACCTGGGCCATTCCATAGTATTTGAACCAGCTTTAATGGCCTCAAAAAACTTATAAAACCTTGCATTTCATGGTCAAAAATAACTTTTCAACCCTTGTATAGAATCTTGGGATTGTCTTTAATCTGATTAGTTATCAAAAATCAACTCATCTCATTAACAAATTTGACTCAACTCACTTCATCAATTTTAATTTATACGAAGGGTCATGGATCATTGATCTATTATCAGTTGAATACACCCTTGACACTTGTCATGTATACATTCATTTTTGAGATTCACTACTTATTTTGACTGGTGCTCACTGTTAGATCTAAATGTATGATGCAATGTGGACCGTTGATCTGTTAGGACCCACTATTTGAATTCCAGCAGCTATTTTCTAGAGCTTAAAATTGACATCTAAATGATCATCTGCCATTTTGACCAACTTTACAATTATATATCTTGAAGTGAAAGGATCATGGGGGTACCAAATTTATAGAGAATTGACTTAAATCTAAAGTGAATAAACCCTTTTGATCTGCTGGCCATTCGAGCCTTTCATATCCATTTGTCAAATGTTAAAGTTGACTAGTTCATGTGATCCTGTATGACATCTTGATGATGGTCTAGCCTAAAATGGCTATGTAAAGTTAGAAAATTGTATGTTAGGAGCCAAAATTTCCCATGCATATCTTCCTTTGCCCTATAACATATGAGTTGAGACTCAATGCATATGGACTAGGTTCTAAAGTGAATAAAACCATATTATTACTCCTTCTTAGGGATACCATACATGTGAGATATAACACCATGAAAGTGTCTACTCATATCAATTTGGACCTTCTAAAAAATTGACTAAGTATGGAAACTTAGTAGATTTTACGTTGGGATCCAATATTTTAAACTTGAGATCTTCTACTATGCTTAGGTGAAGGAGTTGAAGCTTGGTGCATGACAACCTAGGACTAATGTGAATAAATCCATGTGACCAATTCTCTTTGACTTATCTATGTGTGTGAGATCTAGCAGCATCAACATAGTCACTTAACTTTATAGTCAAATGTTTAAGAAAATTATGGATGGTAGGTGGGCCAGATGAATACCATGCCCCTCCATGCTTATCTTGAGCATTTATAACAATCTATAGAGTCTTTGAAACCTTGGAAATGTCCTTATAAATTGAAAAATTACATTTTAAGTGAACCAAAAGTGATTTTAAATCTTGTGAGGTTCTTAGTCTCTCTGGTCCACTCATTCCATCTAGAGATTGTTCAGCTATCTGATCATTTGATTAGTTAGGAACTCTGCCTCTTTCTTTGCATTGGGACCATTAGAAACTAGGCACATGCTTAGTATGTGGGCAAAAAATGGTAATAGTTACATGATATATATAATCTTGCTAATGAAAAATTATAAATCCTATTTCCATAAGGACTCAACTACTTGTAAACCACTTATTTATTTTAACCTACTAAAGTAATTAATGATAAGAATTAATTAATTTCTAGTGCTAAATCAAGGTAACACATTAAAGGGGGTGTCTCATACTAATATGCATGCCTTGTACAATAAAACAACTAACAGTATAAATAAATAATCTTGAATTAAATGACCAAACACAAGTTTTTATATTAACTAGGGTTTTACTATTAATTAGGGTTGTGTAATCCAAATTAGGGCTAAACATATTGGTAAAATTAAATATTGATCGAATCATGCCAAACCTTAGGTATCCCTTAGGGTTTTATCCTTCTAGGGTTTTTATATTTTAGTCTTTAGGTTTTATTTTCAAAATTAATTTCTTATTTTCCCTAATACTAAAAATACATATCTATTTTTTATTAGATAGGTTTAAAAGATGGGTTGAGGGTCTCATGCCCATTATAAAAAGATTCTAAAATATGTTCAAGATAAAATAGAAAGAAAAAAATAAACAAAACTTAGAAACTAACTATAATCACTGTCTTCAACCAAAAAGATGCCAAAACACCAACAAAAACACTAAAGAAACCTAGACACCAGAAGATAGCTAGTTTGAATCTTTAAACTCTGAATAGAGGACCAATTTTTTAGTCCCCATGTTCTCAGTTTTCTTTTCCCTACTTCTAGTTTAGTTGTTAATTATTTTCATATATTCCATGATGGGCCTCTTCCTCTTCATCCCTACAGACTTGAATTCCTCCTTCCCCTATTTAGTATCCATCCTTACTTCATCTTTGACTTTGATGTAACTAGTGATAGCTCCTTGGGGAGTTTTCCTGACATCCACTTCTTCCTCTTTATCCTGATGAAAGTCACCCTTACCTAAAGAGAAATCACCAGGGACCAGTAAATATTTAAGCTTGTTGAACTCATCAAATATTTCCATACTCAATAACTTCTAAATGACCGCTTAGTTTGTAATTTTTCCATAGACTATTTAATATCCTCTTTCAGGTTAAAAGTGAAGGAGACACGACCCATACTGGTGATGGGTTTCACAAAGACTAGGACCCCGTTTTGGCTACCACTAGGTTGGAAATATCCCTAAATATTTTCTACTCCAAAACCTTTATCCTGCCCCTATGAGTTCTATTTCAGGTTTTAAAAAACATCATCCACCTTATCTAATTCCTCTTACTTGCTAGTAATCTGAATGGCCTCCATAACAAAATTGGTCCAAAGGGGTTCCCCCTTTTCAAAAAAATACATATCTATAATGAATGAACCTATCTTTTATTTTTCTACTTAAGCCATGATTGTAATTATTTCATGTTTTTATACTTTGATGTGTGTAATTGGGATCATCCATTTAATCAAATGGATCAAATATTTATACACTAATAATGCTAGAATTAATAATAAATAATATCAATCCTTTCTCAACTCATATTTTTTAAACATCCAATCCAAGTTGTTTCTTGTTTACACTAGACAAAAATGGGAATTTTTGATTCCTTTTGTTCCTCCTCCCACTAAACCTCACAGTGGTAGCAACTACCATTCTCTTCCTATTATTTTTCCATGGCTTATATTGGATTTTGTGGACCACACTGACACCACTTTGAGAGGTATGGTGTGCCACCATGTATGGTATAATGGAGTTAGTCAACACATTCCTCATCAACCCTCTCTAAAGAAAATAAATCAAATCAAAGGATATGGCATAGTTAATCAACCAAATAACACCCATGCTAAGCTTTCTCTTCTTGAGTTATTAAAGAGGTTACCTATTTATAGAGATATAGTATATGAAGCATTGTGTGAGACAACTCTTCCTAGTGATACATAACTAATTATTTTGATTATGTCATGAATAAATTCAAGGATATTAAAACTTCATTACTTTTGACAAATAAAATTTACCCACACAATAGAAAATAGAGAAAATTTTCCATTATTTATTAAAAAATAAGTGAAAAGTAAAGTTTTTAAATGTGTGGTGGTGGATAATGGTTCTAGATTAAATATTTGAAAAAAAAAATTCTTACAATAATTAGTATCCATATGGATAGTCTCCAAAAATTAGACTGAAGCATCAAAGGATTTGACAACACTCTATACCAAGTACTTAGAACCATTTGGATATATAATTAGGACACAAAATGGTACCTAATATATTTTAGGTTATAACCAATCATCTACATTTAAAATTTATTTTGGGGTGACCTTGGATACATGTCATGCAGGTGATACCATCTACATTACATAGGTGTATCAAGTATATATATGAAGGTTATTCATACATATTGCATGTAGATGATGATACTTTCAAATATTACAAGTTAACATAATCTATCAATAATAATCAATCACAATCATAGTTGGAAGATCATTCTATCATCCCCCATCACAAACCATTCTATTGTACCTAATGCATACACATGAGGTAGGATAATCAAGCAAGGTCAATGACATAGAACCAATTATGACACATAAACCTAAAATAAAACACAAACCACAAGTTAATATAGAGCAAAGTGAAACCATTCCCAATCTCCTTATGGTAGTTAATTTAGAAAAGAAAGATGTCAAGTTCACAAATTATAATGATAGTGATGATGATGCTAAAAATATGGTAGAACACATAGGTGATTGTTTATGCAAGTTAAACTTCAATATCGATGATGAATACATATCTCATACTTTGTTCACACCTATTGGAGTTGGTGAATATTGGGATGATTCATATACAACAAAAATTGATCACTCAAAAATTTCTACTCAATCACAATATTCTGGGGGAAAAATAAAGGTAAAAATTTTAGATCATTAGTACATTCAAAATATAAAAAATAGTTACAATATTATATCACATCAAAATTATCACAAGGAAAAGCCAAAACTAAAGAAAATCCTTGTAATTTAAAGTATGATAGGTCACAAGGATAGTTATAAATTTTGTACCATCACAAAGGTTGCTATAAAAATTTAGTGAATAATGTGGATTTCTCGTATGCTACATCACCAACACCATTAAGAGTTACAAAGATTAAAGATAGGCTAAACACTATATTTCAAATTTTAATTGATCACAAATTGGTTACATTACCATTTAATAGACATTGAGTAGTGGGATGAATTTTACTAAAATTAGGAAAATCATATTGTGATTACCATATAATCATGGGACATGACACAAATAATTGTGAAACACTATAAAATAAGATTAAAATTTATAAGAGCAAAGGCAATATTAAGGTGATACAAGATCACCAAGAACAACTCACTTTAAATTCTAAGATAACATCATTTACAATATAACAAGCATAACTTATAAACATCTATGATAGGAGTCCTTGACCATTATAACATACATAGAGGGTGACTATTGGGAACACATTCAAATTGATAGAGATAAATGGGAAACCATGTGAAAAATTATAAATTTACAATAGTTAGGATATGACATTAAGGAATTCTAACATAATACATATTTAAGAGAATTTATAAAATATATTATTCGACCCATTATTTATGGACCAAATATTGTCAATACATATATATGAGTCATGTTTCCTACTCATCAATTGACATTTAAATTGGGATAACTATGGTTGTGATAAATTGGGGCCATAGTAAATACAATATACCAATACATTTCCTTCTTACATAAAGGAAATAAAATTAGGAAATAACATGATGGTAATGATACCCACAAAGAGAAAAAAATTTCAAAGATAACTATAACCATAAAATATGGACAATTAGAGATGGTATAAAAAAAAATAACACACCTACATAATCTCAAGGACAAGATAAGATATATTAATTTAAATGTTGATGAATATGAATTATAAACTAATTCATGAGCATAAATTTTAAGACAATTTAAAAATATGAAAAAGGCAAGTAAATAAAAATTATAAAAATATTCAAAAAAAATCAAGACCTGAGTATGACATGATTACTAGATAACACTATTTACATATGTTATTTTCACATGCTTGGTATTTAGCACCATATTTTTCATACACAAATGTATTTCATAGTATATGAGTGTGTTATAGGACATATAGATCATACATGGACACATAGATGTGGACTCTACTATACCTAGTGGCGATGCCAATGTTGGGGCATCTTATTCCATAAGTCACATTATCACATGTTATATATTTCTATGACCTTTTACCATGTTGAGTTAATAGATTACTTACACATGTCTTATTAATTACTCATATCTTAGAAATTTCTACATGGATATGTTGCCTTACTATGATGTGACATTGATATACTTGGATAGTGTAGACTAGGTTTTGTTCGTTTCATGCTTCATTGATGTTGTTACTCTTACATGCTAGGCTAGTAATTATTTATCTATTATGGGGGGCCCTTGGCCCTATTTTTTATGACATATTTATATCCCTTCTTTGTGTCCCTTGGTATTATGTGTGACATTACATTCTTATTACTATGATTCTAATGTGTAGATTAACTGATGCCTCAAGGTTTTGGTGAAATAATTTGTTATGTTTGGTATCAGATCCTCTGCATGGGTTTGAGTTATAGAGTGGGTGTCTATGATATCACTTAAGTGTTCATTCATGGCTTGTACATGTGGTGGATCTTGATTTAAAATCATAAATATGGACTAGATTATGGGATTTAGAAGTATGGTGGATGTTATGATCCTGATGTGAGGATTCACTCAAGGTTTTAGTGTAATGGTTTGTTACACTTATGAGTGGATTATTATAAGATTATCTACTCAGATTATTAATTTTTTTGGGTTTATTTCACTTTTTGAGATTAATAATATTACTAATTTTTTAGGTTATGTGATACATATCACACACCTATCCTTTGTGTGTGGTTTCATGATTCATATCATGCACATCTTTACTATTTAGGCTTATTTAATTATTATATTAGTGATAGTTAATATTGTGTACCTAGTTGATAATTTATCTTGACATGACACCTATATGCCTTGTATTACATATGTTACATACATGATTTGATGACATATATATTACTATGATGACATATTCTCTATGTGTTGACATGCTTATACATGCTTACATCTTTATACATGATATGATACAACTAAATATTATTTTGAGATGAGTGACTTACATGTTATTTTATGAACCCAAAAATTTCATGGTGTGACATTTTTGATGCGATGTCAAATGATGATTTAATGATCTCTAAATTATGCTCAAGTGGGTTCTTTCTAATATTCTAGTCCCTACTCTCTCTTTATTCTTATCTTGGACCTTCCAAAATCTTTTATAATGGCCTTTTATACTTTATTCACTGAAGTTTTGAAGACCCTTATATCAAGAAATAACCACCCTCTTTGGCAACAAAATAACCTTATTCCATTAAACCCCCGCTAAAAATGATGGAACCACTATGGCAGTTTTGAAAACCACCTTGATGGAAGCGTGGTTGATAGGGAAATATCATATTATTCTAGGCTAGTTATATAACTTAAGAGGTAATTTTTTTCATAAAAATAATGGTTATATAGTTTTCATCTACAAACATAAGTGGTTCTATCACTAGTCATCTGTGTTTTATTTCTAACTTACAAAACTTGAGTTTTCATGCATTTTGCATGTTTTTATTCACTTTTTTTCCTTGAGTTCACCTCATGACTTATCATTCACTCCCAATCTTTTCTAAAGTAGTATCCATACTTCCTAAGTTTAAATTTTAGTTAAAAAATAGCTATACTCACCCTTTCAAGCTTCATTCTTCTCCTAAAAGTATCTCAATTTTAGATCTAAAAATTTATATTGAATATTGGTGTTCAAAACTTGTTACAACCAAAACCTGCTTGCCATTACTTTTTATCTCCATAATTTATTTTTTTCATGCTAAAATACATAATTCTAGAGAAGGGAAGTCCTTTAATTAGCAACTAGTTTATTGCAATCAATGCACTAGCCAACCACAATCATCTACTCTCTTGTTTGGAGTTGTGTCCTTGAATTTCCTTTTACTACTATTTTTTTGTTATCACCCTTGATCATAGAGTTATTAAAATCTTTCTTGAGAAAATGATATAGTATGTTGAGGACAAAGTCATATCAAATACATATCTTTATTTTAGTTAGTCTCATCTTGATTAGGTTGGGGGTTTCTAGTTTTAGTTTTGTTTATCTACTCAGTAGATTATAATAATTTATTTTATTTCCATTCAATATATTATATTTAATTTTACAAAGGAAATGGATAGGAAAATAAATCTTTATTTATCTCTTTCTCTAGTTCTCTTGCATCAAAAACAATAGTTAGTTTCTTTATTTTATTTTCATACACATCATAGATATCTTGAAAGCATGTATATTTGCATTCAAGAATTACGTAAAATTTATTAAAAAACAATATATTTTAGCTTTGAATCAGTTCATTTTCAGTTTTGAGATAAGATTTTATTCTTAAATAATCAAAGACACAACCAAATAGAAACCCTAGAATAACCTAGGCAAATAAAAGGTGTTATCTTAACATCAATATTATTTATTTTCATGAGATAGGAACACTATTTTTAACTCTATAAATCATAAAATTAAAACTTATATATTAAATTTTACTTTATATAAATATTTAAAACTTAGGGTGCATTCATTCAAAATAATGAAAATTAGTTTTTGGCTTGCATATACAAAAGAATATCTAAATATTTGGTAGTCTATCTTCTTAAGATATAAATCTAATTTTGTATCTACTTAAATATTAAAAAAAAAAACATTAGTTTTCATAATAGATTCATTAATTAATGAACTAAAAATACAAAAAATAAGTTCATTTAGTTTGCATATAGGAATCATAAAATTTAGCATTTGCATTATTACACTAGATTTTATTTTCTTAGCATTGCATATATTGAAAATTAATAGAAAATAACCCCCCAAAAAGGAAAGGATTACATATCTCTTTTAATTTAATTCTAGTTATTCATTTATCTTTGATTTCAATCATTTATTTCTAGAAAATAGTCTAGCTTACTTTCTTTTAGCTAAAACATTACAAAAATAAAATAAAATAAAATCAAAGCCTTGTCCGAATGAGCATGAGCATCCCAAAACCTTACTTATTACATAACATCAAGTCCTATCACATACCATCATATAAACAAGATCTCATTCTTACACATTTCTTTATATTTCCTCTTGAATTACACTCCCAGAGTATCCTTATCTCCACAAAGCACACCTTTTCCATAGAGTTACAGCCTTAGGTCCAAGCATCAACATTCAATTTGATATTATCATTGAGATCAAGAGAGAAGTTTTCCATTCTAAACCTATCCCAAACCTCATAATTGAATCTCTTAGTGCCCTAGAAGATCAAGAGTAGATCCTTGATTCAACAATCATTATCCTTCTCCAAAAATAAGGCCATAAATATAATGTCATTCTCACCTAGTCATCTACTCTCCCTTTTTATTTTCTCCTTGGGATTAACCTTATCATATATCATTCACATTTGTGTATGACATTGATAGGGAATAATCAGCTTGATAGAGTCAACCACATCCCTTGAGTCATCCAACCAGATCATTCTCACTTTGTCATTCCTAGTATTGATCAAGAGCTTCACCTCCTCATCATTTCTGACACTAAGGGACCTTAAAGTTATGTTTCCACCTAGTTGGATGTTATCAAAAATTAATGTGAAATAGGGGAAA
This sequence comes from Torreya grandis, assembly GCA_037957365.1. NCBI lineage: Eukaryota > Viridiplantae > Streptophyta > Pinopsida > Cupressales > Taxaceae > Torreya > Torreya grandis. The sequence goes on from JARHVA010000376.1 coordinate 539,123, forward strand.
TATTTTGGTACTGACTCAAGCATCATTTTCCACCCACCATTCTAAAATCCATTCCAAAAAATAATCAACCCGATCCTTAGTTCCACCCATCATCCATCCATTATATTGGTTATCTGGGATAAACTTTAGGAAGTTAAGTGCACAAGTTAGAATGTGATTTTTGAATGCATATAACTACATCCCTCATATTAAAAGGGTGGCATATTAGTGGGATTACCATAGAGACACAAGATTCTATGAAAAAATAAATATGTTTTAGGAATATAATATAAATTCTAGAGATTTAAAATGGTTCAGTTATTAGACTAGTTTCAATATATGATATATGTTTATACATTAATAAAAATTAATGGGGGAATATGCCATGCATATGCACTCACTTTACATACACAAGTTTAAAATTAAATATTTAGATACACTTGAGTGCATATGACATGTAAGTGCACATGGTTTTCAGAAATAAACATTACATCTTTTCAAATGTAGATATATTTGAGATATAGGTTCTAAGATTTAACTTATAGCTGCATATCACTATGTATTAGTTGACACATATACAATGGGGAATGATGATTATTCATGCACATACATTATAGTAGTTTATAGTTGGCACATATTCAATGAGGCATTATACATGTTCAAATACTTTTACATTTTTTTTGTAGTGAGAACTATTATATTTGTTTATTTATAAACATAATTCAATGGGACCATGTAGTGAGCAAACTTGAATCTATAAGTCCATCTACAATAGTTAATTGATGATTTTTGAGGTAATATACATTGAGGTCCAAATAATATCAAAAACCATGAAATTAATCATAATGAACCCCTTATGTGGTTCCCACCTCACCATCTTGAGGTTTAAGATAAAAACTAGATTACTTATTCAAGTTAGTGTACTTGAGGTTCAACGACACTCAATGGTCTTAACACTACTCTAAATTCATTATTTTTGTGGAATTTTTATTCTTAACACAAGGGATTCCATAGATTCACATATTTGGGGTACATTCACCGTGAATCTCCATATACTTTAACAAGGAAGCATAATTATCCAATGCTTCAATCTGGAAGCATCATCTTCAACAAGTTACAGGGTAACAAAGTTTATTCACATACAAGTGTACACCTTCCTTGCTCTTAAAATATTTTTCAATATTTAATTTCATATTTTAGATTTCACATATGGACATTGACTGCTACATTTCAATGTATGTTTGCAGGGAGTAAAGTTGTACATTTGAGCCATCTCCCAAAGATAAAGTGTGTTGTACACACTCATGTATAATTTATACTTTTAATTTAGTATTTGTATTGATTTTAGATACTATAATAAAAATGGGATTTTTTAGATACTAAAATATGGTATTAGACACTTAAAAATGACACTTTTTGACCTACCTTCACCATACATGGCTTGTGTGTGTATACATGCATCTTATTCTCCATTTTTTCATATCCACATGATTGCTATGAGTTTTACCCTTCTATCTTGCTATCAGCCATATAAAATAACTTCTTAGTCTATGTCAAACTAGCCAAATATCTTATTCAAATGTATCCAAATTCTCAGATCCACATTCTTGTATCCTAAACACTAATGTTAGGCTCATATAGTTTCATTGCCAAAAATGACCTGAGAATGACTTTAGTGACCCTTGCCCAAAAATGAATATTTAAAAAAATTAAATCAATCCTATGGTGTAGACAGCTAAATTATACCATATTTAGTGTCATAATTAACATTTATTAGTATTGACACACTAACTCAACCACCACCCAAAATTTAAATGTCATCCTAACATAACTTTCCTCCTTTATTAGAATAATTAATTAATCCATATTAATTAATTACCCATACATAATTCTGCTAAACGAATTAAAAATATATAATTTTTAAGTCACCAAACATCTTCCACATCTCTCTCAACCATGTGTTGAGTCATCCAACCATTTCCTTAAACTTCATCAACCAATTATTGAGTCATAATTGAACATTTAAGCTAATTGGTGAGTCATCCAACTACCTTGACTCATTCCTAAGACATTTTTAACTAACAATTAATTTTCCACTTTTCTCTCACACACATGAGGAATTAGCCTCTTTCACTTAGATAAGGACTTAAATCTAATAATAAATAATTAAAATTATCTAATAAATTTGAATTTATTCCAATTATATATCTTATCACCTGAAAACCTATAAATAAAAGTGTCATCATCTATTTTCAACATCCACCTTCAAGCTATCAAATTGATATCAAAATTATCTTATGCATCCATTGAAAAAATCATGATCATATGCCCATATGCTGCTAAATTTCTCTTTGATTGAAGAATTGAGTTGAGCATCCACATACCAAGAATTAAGAGCAAATCAAATTTCAATAATAGAAAAGGTGACGTACCTCATTTGCATGATGGTATTGTGATTAATTCACATATATTTCCTTTTTTTTGAATAGATTAATCTAAAGTTTTAGTTTAGATTTAGAATATGAATTTGCATTCATTTTTTCCCTAGTTTACATAGGTTTTGAAATTTAGCTATCACATTTATGGCATGCCCAATGGGACCATTCCCACACATTTTTCATCATAATTGCATTCCTTAGGATTTTAAATCATTTATGGTTTCTTTCAAGGTGTATAACTATTTAATCATGTTTAGAGGATTATTTTTATAGTTTTCAAGTGTATTTTTGGAACTGAGTTGATGTACGTATGCCTAAGAATAATGGGTTCATCATGTGGAATGATGGCTTCATCCTATAGAATAATGGGTTCATCCTAGTAGAATGGTAGTTTTGTAGAACATTTTTATAGTTATTTTTTGGTTCTTTTTCATTGTTTCCAACTTTTTTTATTTTGTGGTTATCTTGACTTGTTGGGATTTTATTTTTATCATTTTATGTTTCTACACTATTTCATTTTATATTTCTTGGTTTTCTACAAAATAATGGTTGCACAAAACATTTTGATGGTTTTAAAAAATACTTATGTGGTTTTGTTGCTCTTTATGGTGAATTCATCAACATTATCAATGGTTTTAATCTACAAAATGACAACTTCATGACATTAAATGACTATTTTATTTTATGTACATTTTTACTTACATTTCTTGACTTTTTATTACTATTTTTTGTGTTCTTGATTTTCCAACTTTCGAATCCTTATTATTTTTTGTTTTTCCCATTTATGGATTTTTTTTCTATTTTTTGCCTTTCTGTAGAATAATAGTATTTTTTAATAGAATGACAAATTATTTGTATAGAACAATGGTTTTTTAGCACTTTTTGATGGTTTTGTAACTGTGAACACATTTTGAAGGTTTTGTTCTATACTTCAATAGTTTTGTAAGCTTTACATTTCTTCTATTTTTTTGTGGCTTTTCACTATTTTATGACTTATTTTACATTATCATCATTTTATATCTTTGCATAATTTTTTTTGTGATTTTAGAGTTTTAAAAGATAATACCCAAGAAAATAAATATATTTGAAAGGAATGTCAATATTTAGATTCACCTAAAATATAGTCAATTTTATAGATTTACCTAATTTAACATGCGCAATAAATACAAGAAGTACAAATCAACTAAGGGATAAAGGGAACATATCTTATTTATAATTTTATTCTAGATCATGACAGTTTTCAAAAGTAATCATAGGGCTATGTTAAAGATCTAGGTTTTGTTCATTTTGTATTTTGATAGTTTTTAACCTTTAGATAGTTGCATTGATCTAGGACAATAACATCGACTCTTATGTCTATATTCAATGCTAGTGTCTAGTGAGAGTTATACACAAGAGTGACCTCAAATTTAGACTAGACCTACACTACCTCCTATGTATCAACTTGTGTTCACATGTTTGTTATATTTAGATAATAATAAACATTATTTATTTTACATTGTACCTCTTGTAACTTGATTAAAAGGGGTTAGTAACATGAGCCGAGTTAAGCCTAGCAACCCTGCTATTGCTAAGTGCTGCCTACATAGCCAATACTCTTAAGAGGGCCTCAGACTCACATGTATTTCTCTTTCCTATGCATGTGTAAGGAATTATAATAGTATGACTATATGATCTTTCTCCTAGTAACCCTTGGTATAAGTAATGCAATAATATATTTGACCTTTTGAATGCTTCAGATATTAAAATAGTATTGTAGTGCAATTTTATATCTTAAAATAGATAAAACTTTCTTATTATAGAGTTGCCTTATCAAATTAGAAGGTGTGTTAATTATAATGTAACCTTTTTATATATAAGAACCTTTTAAATTTGAATTATAACCTAGTGATGCACAAAAATCCAATCGTAGGATGGGAAAAAAGGGCTAACAAAATGGTCACAACATGAAAGAGACAAAAAAAGATAAAAATATAAGTTTAAATGATTGCATCAAGGTTGGATAATTGATGTTAGTTTCCAAGATGGATGCAAGTGTCTAGAGGTTAAACATACATAAAATAAAATAAAAAAATAAATAGGGGTCTCTAGTATACACTAGATGAAGATAAACAAACATAGCACACAAGCCCAAAGGGTAGGTAAATCAAGTGAAATAAGATGGAACCAAAGAGGTCCATAAGACATTGCATCACTAGATGTTTAATTCTTAGTAAAGAGGTATATACATACAATAATACTAGAAATATGTGTACTTGTACCAAAATGGGTGTTTATATTTCTTCCCCTTTAATACAGTAATGCAAAAAAAATAAAAATTACTAGTTTAAAGTAAAAAATGTATACTATAGTGTGAATAACACTCTTGTCCTTGATCGAGTTGTTCCTTAAATATTTTATCCTTGATCATTACCTATAACCAAGCATATGAAAGAAAAGATAAATCAACATATATAATCTGTATGTAATTAATACTAAAAAGTAGCATAAATAAAGAGCATGGATAGAGTATACTTGTGTACATGTCATGTAGTAATTGGGTCTAGAGTGATGGAAACTAGAGAATTAGTTAGGGGACTTGAAATCTCATCCATCTTCTAGACATGAAGATGAGTGAGTCTATAAGTGGTAAAAGTGTGTTTTACCATGGTGGTGATTTACCTAGAGTAAAGAGAGTTGGGAGGTGATCATGATTCCAACCTAGAATATGATTAGTGTTTTTTCAGCCATCAGGAGTTTTATTTGCCGATGAACACAAATTGAGTGATATATATATATATATATATATATATATATATATATATTTCACTCTATCTTAGTATAGGGTGAGTGATTTAATTAATCTTACCCAAAAATTTTATGATACTAGATGATTTAATTCCTCCAATCACAACAAAAAGAAGAACCAACCACTACAAATAGGTAAGGCTCAATATAATATATAAATGCTCAATCAGAGTATCAGTATGTCAGGGTATCAGTACATAAAAGTTTTGGAATTTTGAAATTGATTTGGATTTTTAAAATATTAGGCTCATGTTGCATATCATATTCACCTTTAACTATTACATACTTATATTAGGCACATGTTGCTGAAACTATCTATAATCTATGGTACCAATGTATAAGATTTTACCATAACTATGCATTTAGATCATATACTATGTATGTTTTGCCAATTTATAAATTTGTATAAGTGTGGAGAATAATATTCCAAAGCATTCCCCCACTATGTATAAAATAATTTAAAATTGGAATAATTACCAATGTGGAGGACATGTTTTTCAAAACATGCCCCCACTATAAACTAGATATGTTAAATACTGAATAGGTGTGGATAATATGATTCCCAAGCATGCCTCCACTAAATCTAAGAATTGTGGATGTGTAGAATACATGACCATATGACATACACCCAAATAAATTTGAAATATGATATAAGTACCACATATTTAATAAATGTGGAGAACATGCTTCCAAAGCATGCCCTCACTGTAATTTGAGAATTGTGCCAAGTATGTTTTGATTGTATAGAACACATTTATAAACATGACCCTAATGATATGCCCCACTTTATGAGGAGAGAATATAGTGCCCGATGATGGTTTCCTCATAAAAAGAATAAAAAATAATTTTCTTGATAACATTTGACTTGGTAATATTTTGGTAACATTGTGGCCATGAATTTGTAACATTATTTTTGGTAATATCTGAAATGTAGTAGGATATATGTGTAGCAAAAAAATTTAGTGATTTTTGTAAATTATTGAAAAATTTAAATTTTTTATAATATGAAAGGGATCATTTTCTAGATCCAAATGAAACTTGTGGTTTCTAATTTGGATAACTGGGGTTTAGGATACAATCATTTAAAGTTGTGCCAAAGTGGTTTATTAGATGGGTTGTAATATAATTTTTAAATCATTTGCATTTTGAACTTTTTTTAATATTAAGATTTAAGTATATATAAGAGTAATTCCATGTGGAATATATCCTTTTCCTTTATGATTTGATATACTCTAGAGTGCCCTAGCTGGTCATGATTTTTTTGAGCTAGTAAGTAATTTTTGACAATTTATTGGTAATTTTGATTTTTAGAAAATTTATGTTTTGAGCATATTTTTTTGAAATTTTCATGGGATGTCATATGATTATAGAATCTTCATAAATTATTGAATTTGGATGAAAATACAATTATTCACTGTCGGATGTTACAATTTGACATTTTTATCCAGGTCAGATGTTAGTATTTGACACATCTATCCTATGTGGATGCTAGCATCCAACACTAATATATTTATATTCTATGTTTAGTTTATTGATATTTATAATAAAATGTGATCACTAAAAATTATTTATTATTTATTTCTTGGTTATAGAAAGATGTGCATATTTGAGAGTTCTAGCATGATTGATATTATTTGACTTTGATAGAGTTAGGTTTAGATGCAGTCGATTAGGTCATTAGAATCAGGCATGATTGGGGCATGTAGCCCACTTGGGATAGATTTAATATGATATCCACTTCCTCACATCTCTAATGGAGAGGTAGAACCTAGATACCTATACATTTTGACTCCCTATTAGTGAGATGATCATCACCCTAGAGGATGTATATCAGATCTTTCAACTGTCAATTAGGGGTGAGAGGGTACAGGGTTCCAATAATGGTAGTCATGGATATATTCAATATTACCATGTATATTTTATAAATTGGAGGCCCATTGATGTGGAGCTAAGAAATATGGTTCAATTTGATGATATTATTAGAATTGATGTTTCATGATTGTGTAAGTTTATTTGTGTATTACTAGAATCTTTTATAACTATGGAGGCTGGGATAGTTAGGATTTATTATCATATGTACTAGATAGTTCATCATATTGAGTTATATAAGACCAAGTATTCTTGGGATAACACTATACTATCTCACTTGTACATGGATTTCTAAATATTTACATTGGAGAGCCATGGAGGGGGTATTAGTGCAACAACTTTGTTACATGTCTAGGTGTATAAAAAATTACATTAGTGCAAATAGTTGGTAGTCATCTCCTTAGATGGCCCCACCCATAGGTGATTGTTGAGTAGTGGGTATTACCACATGGTAGACTTCATACCATGATGGATTAGTTGACTACTTTGGATAGGCTTTCTCCTAATTCTATTATGTGGCAAACTTATAAGACTTATTTTGGGTGGCCTGAGGATAGTCATGAGTTACAACAAATTCATGTTAGTATGTGGTTGATTGATTAGTTTCCTAGTGTGTATGAGTTATTTTAGTATGATCTAGTGTTAATATAGTTTAGGATTGAGCAAGGTGTTCCCTTGACACCATATCCATGACATCACATAATACAAAGTGGTAATAGGTTGCATGACAATCTAACACCCACTACTATAGATCTAGCCCCATGCCCAAGTGATGAATGAGATCCCATGGTTCCCCTAGAAGTAGGAGATGATGCAAGGTGTACTAATGGATATGTGTAGTGGTGGGATAGGGCTTGATGGCCTCTATTATTTCCTATTATGGTTGTGGCTCTAAGTGGCCATTCTTATAACATAAGGTAGTGATAGATAGATATTTGGTGATGGAGGAGATGATGCTCTAGCAAGATCAACACTAGTTGATAAGGCATCCATTAGAGCCACATGTGAGTATCTTAGTTTTGAGTTTTTCATTTAATTTTTTATAGAAGTATTATATTTTATGTATGTCACTAACTGGTGTATTATGTCAAATGTGTGTAGGTAATTAAGAGTGGTCGACCATGGTGTATTGGGAAATTAAGGACCTTACTCATAATGTGTTAATGGATGTAGTTAGAGATGACTTTATTCAAATTTTTTTTTATATTGTTAATGTATATGCACCATTTTTTGATACTTCTGTGAAAACTATGGCAACATACCATACTGTAGCCACATAACATGAAGAGTTATGTGTAGATCTAAATAGATGGGACATCCCACAATGGAGATCCATTGAGATTATGTAGACACTTATTGAGAACTATGATTATTTGACATGAGATCATGAGGAGATAGTATAGTAACTAGGTGATTTTGAGGAGAGAGCATGCATGCTATCATATGCATGGGGCCCATAGTTTGATCCTAGTGCATCTACCTCTAGAGGTGTTGGATTTATGGATGTTAATAGTGATGAGGAGTATACCCTAGGGGATATGCCTCTGACTTATAATTGATATGATTATTTATAAAACATTGTATCAACTTATATGCATATGACATTGCTCACATGCATTTTATTTGGTATCTAATATATTTAGACTACTTTATTACCTGTTGGTCATTATATGGTTTGTTAATTACATTTACTTCCATGGTATATGTTGTGGATATGGTAAAAGGTATAACTAATATTTAAAATTAATAAAATAATTATATGATTTGAATAATAAATTACTCATTGTATGTAATGGAACCCTGTAAAAAACAAGAATGCTTTATTGTAATGATCATGTGGTAAAGTAACTATTAGTTTTGCTTATGTAGTCAACTCTGATGTAATTATAGGCATAACTAGTGAATCTATATGCACCCAGTTAGGAACCAAAATCTACTATATAGGCACACCCCTTCCATGCATGCCTCTATCCAAGACATGATCAAATAATGGTTCCTTAGTAGGATCAGTGTGCGAGCAATCAATCTTAGTAGAGAGCATACTAGGGGAAGGATTTTTGCTAGTGAGCATCTTTTATGAAGGTTGCTGGACCATGTTCTCCTTATAATTTATGAAGGTGAATGAGTTAGGGATTCCTCTTTTATAAATGCAATAATTTATTCATCTATAAACCTTGTAATATTTTTCTCAAGAGTAAAAAAATTGATATCTCGATGACCATTAATACCATGATAAGTGAAAAAGTGGTGTCCTTTTACCTTATCAAATCTATGAGGTGGTTAATTTAAATTAAGGAGTTTAATCAATTATTTATCCAAAAAAGTATGTAATATATCATGTGGTCTATCTTGGTACTAGTAAAACTAAAGATGGTGTCTGGTGTTGTTATTTGGTCTAATTATGAGAGGTACTCAAAAAATGTGTTCCTTTCCTTTGTTCCATACTTTAACTATTGGTGATTTGGTAGGTACTCATGGTTTTGGACATGATTTTTGAATTGGTTCATGATCCTTCATAACTTGTTTATGTTCCCTTGAAACATGATGATTGACATGTTTAGTTTTTGATGGAAAAATATGTAACTGAGTTTGTTTGTTCATTAAAGCACATGCATAGTTATGCACATTCTTAAATGAAGCAAAAGGTTTATGCAATGCTCTCTCTATGACTAGAAAAAGAAGATCCATACTAAATATAAATTATACGTATAAATATAAAGGTGTATAGTTTAGTGAATACAAATCATACTTAAATCAAATAATGTAGTCTTGTAGAGACTCATTCTCATTTTGGGTCAATACTTGAAAATTTTCCAATGGTAACTTAGGTAAGGTAAACTAGGGAAAATGTGATAGGAATACATCCTAAAGCTTATTCAAAGTTGATAAGGAACCATTTGTGAGGATGTAAAACCAATCAAGGGCCATTTTTATTAAATTATGATGGAAAGCCTTTAATAACAACCTTCCATTTTAGGTCCAATGTCAAAAGAAGTGTGTATATTGTTGAAAATAACTATCAGGATCCCCTTGACCATCAAATAAGGAGAAATCACACATGAAATTTTTTTTTGGATAAGGATATTCAAATACATGTCAAGTAATAGGTTGTTTTGGTAATGTATTCTCCTTAAAAAGAGCCCCATGAGAAGAGACTTGTAACTTGAGAGTGTTGACTTGATATTGAAAATATCTCATGGTGGTCATAATAGATAACATATCATGAGGAGAGGTTGAAATTTTTGTTAGAGGGTGTAAAATACCATTCACATGAAACATAGGTATGATAGGATCTTTATAACTCTTGAGAGGAGAATCATCACATGGCTTGGCAATATTTGGTAAAGGAGTACTCATGATTAAATAGGCAAGTATATAATGTTGGATATCATAAAGGATAATAACATTGCCATTAAAAGATGATACTTCACTTGTAATTTGGTTACATTCAATAGGAATTGGTGAAATAATTTCACTTATAAACATTTCCTCTTGTTTAGCCAAAAATGCAAAAGAGGGATAAAAAGAGACATTGGGCACTTCATTTGCAATATCATGAGTGGGAAGAATGCAACTATCACTTTAATTTGTACTTAGAAAAGGAATAGAGAATGGAGTGATATTTTTATTTATTTTTATTTATATGATTTTACCTTTAAAAAAGATAAATCAAATGCTTGGGACATTTTATGCATCTCCAAACAATGAAAGTTTTGTAAGTGTTTCGTTAGGATGTTCATTGGTACCCTCATTTTTTCATTTAATCAAGAAAGGGTTAGTGATAATACATGTATTTTTATTGATACTAAATTTAAGAAGAGAAAACATTTGAATATTATCTTTTGAAGCATCCAAAGAAAAGATAGAAGTTTCAACATGAGTTTCATTTGAAAAAGAAGGCATACACTTGAATTCAACAATATTTGCATTATGAGAGCTAAAGGAGGAACATTAAAATTTTTTAATATGTGAATCATTGAAAATGGGAGGAGAAAATTCAACCTCCTTGACTTTTTAAATACTATAAATGGGAGACTCACACTTAGTTGTTGAGATAACTAAGGAAGGTGGATATGCAATAATTGGATTTTCAATATTAGGAATAGTATCATTTTGTATATTTGTTGGTTCTTAAAACCCTTCATAATTGGAAATAAAATGGGTAGGAGAATTAGGTTCAACATAAAAAATAGGGATATCATTATATTCATACCCATAAGAATAAATTTCATTATCACTAGCTTAGTCATTTAGATTTAAATTTGCATCATTAGTTCTTTCATTATCATAGTTATAAGCAAAGGCAGGGTTTTGATCCTATTTTTGATGTTACATAAGATCCTCATATGAAATATATTGATCATCAAGCACACTAAATCAACTATCTAAAGGATGAGGCTTTTTTGGTTGAGGGTCCCTTGGATTACCATAAATTAAGAAGTCCATAATTGGTTGAGTCTTTGAGAAAAAATTGAAAATGACAACCACAAGGGACAAAGCAATAAGGAGATTTAAAATTCATACATGAATCCAAAATAAACAAAAAATTAGATCTAAAAATAAAATACAAAAATTTATAATGAAATTTTGAAAGAAGGCAAAAACCCTAATATGGAAACTAGGGTTTTGGTTCAACAAATAGAGGACGAGTTCACCAAATGTTTAATGTGATTTTGGAGTTTCAAAAGATAATGCCCAAGTAAATAAATCTCTCTAAAAGGAATTATAATATTTATATTCACCTAGAATATAGTTAATATTATAGATTTACCTAATTTAACATGTGTTATAAATATAGTAAGTACGAAGTAACTAAAGGATAAAGGGAACATATCTTATTTATTATTCTATTATAGATCATGGTAGTGGTTAAGAGTTGTCATAAAGATGTATTGGAGATATAGTATTTGTTCATTATATATTCTAACAAATTTTCACCTTCAAATAGTTATATGGATCTAGGATAGTAACATCAACACTTATGTCTGTATTTGACACTAGTGTTTAGTAAGATTTATACACAAGAATGACCTAAAATTTGGACTAGACCTATACTTCCCCCTCTATAATCATTATATATCTCAACTTGTTTTCACATGTGTGCTATATTTATATAATAATAATCCTTAGTTCTTTTTCATTATACCTCTTATAACCTGGTAAAAAGGGGTTAGTAACATGAGTCGAGCTAGGCCTAACAACCCTATGATTGCTAAGTGTTACCTACATATCCAATAAACATAGGAAGGCCTCAAACTCACATGTATTTCTCCCTCATATTCATGTGTATGGAAATGTAATAATATTATTATATGCTATTTCTCCTAGTAACCCTTGGTATAAATGATGAAATAGTATATTCAACCTTTTGAATGCTTTAGATATTAAAATAGTGTTGTAGTACAATTTGATAGATTGAAATAGACAAAACTTTCTTATTAAAGAGCTACCTTATAAAATTAGGTGTGTTAATTATACCATAGCCTTTTAATATATAATAACATTTTGAATTTTAATTATAACCTAGTGACATGTGAAAAGCCAACCATAGGAGGGGAAAAGAGGGCTACCAAAATGATCACAATGTGAAAGATACAAAATAAGATAAAAGGATAAGTCTAGATAGTTGCATTGAAGTTGTATAGTAATGTTGATGCTATATTCTAGGATGGAAGTAAGTTTATGCAAGCTAAAACATACAAAAAGAAAGCAAAATAGGTAGGGGTCTCTAGTTTACACTGGATGAAGATAAACAAATATAACATCTAGGCCCAAGGAGTAGGTAAATAAAGTGAAATAAGATGGAACTGAAGAGGTCCATGAAAGACTACATCATTATATGTCTAATTCTTAGTAAAGAGGTATATACATACAAGAGGATTATAAATATGTGTACTTGTACCAAAATGGGTGTCTACACATAACAATAGTTTTGTTCTGGTGAGTTGGTTTTATTTTTTGTAACCTTTCTTTTGGATAATTTGAAGGTTTCATTAGTGAAATCATTTTAGTGTCGGTTTCTTTTTTTTCTTCTAATCTTTTTTGTTTTTATTTTAGCTAACTTGCAGGTTTTTTTTGGGTTACCTAAATCTTTGCATATAAACTACTAATAGTTTTCATGCAGGAATGCTTGTAAAAGAACTAAAAAACTAACCACAAAACATTTATTTTATTTATTTTTGCTAACCTTATTTTTATTTCAAGTTTTATTAAATTAATCAACTATAAATTAATTCACTTTTATTTTCCTTGCATGTTTGTATTATAAGAGTTGAGTATGCTCTTTCCTTCTATCACATTGGTGATGATTCTTAAAAATAAAAAATGATTCTAGTTTCCTTTTTTATATTTCTATTGGCTCTTTCGATTGTGAATTTCATCACCATACGATAGGCCAAACCTCATGTACCAATGACATACAAATTGATGATATGTTATTTTAATTGCTTAAGTGGTTGTGTGTTTTAATAAAATCATGACATGAGGGGATTTCATCCTCCAATACTCAAGGTTTCAACAATGGCCTCAAAGTTTGGCTTTCTAATGTCACTCCACTAAAATATTATAGATAGAGTGGGCACATAGGGACTAGACCATTTCGTGCAATCCTTTAATTAGAATTTTATATGGTCTTAGGCCTCATCATACCAAAAGGTATATAGATTACATCCATTAATTGAAATTTTATAAACCTTAAACCTTAAGAATCCATTTAGTCTTTTGAATTGTAGTGCACTAGTAAGTAGTTAGCTCTAAGAAGTTACCCTCAACTCACCTTCAAAACCAAGTTTAGTGGGATATAGGTATGGTTCTAATCCACAGTTAGTGATCTAAAACATTAGGTCTAACATTTTCTAATAAATGAGATAGTATTTATGATCCTATAAGTCATTCAAATCATTTTACCTAGGTTTGATCCTTTTATGTGACTTGCATGTTTCATTTATTTAAAGTAAAATTTTCTTGTATATCTTTGATTTTTTATCTCCTTGTAAAAGACACATAATTGAAGTCTTTTATGTTTTATAATCAATGTTTGATTCTTCCAAACAAATTCTTAAATCAAGAAATCCTTAAATCAAGAAATCTAAAAACCAAGTAACTCAAAAAAAATTGTTAAACATTTTTATTTTTAGTCTTGAATCATACACCTTTTTTGAGTCACAACATATCTTGGGTCACAATACAACAATACATCTTAAATACAATACCATCCTAAGTCCAAAACAATCCTAAATCCAAAACCATCTTACATATAAAACCATCTTAATTCCAAAGCCATTTTGTGTCAAAACCAATCTTGAATCCAAAACCATCTAGAGTTATGACACCCAAAACCAATCTTGATAGAACCGAAATTGAACAATACCTATTTTAAAATAAGGATGATATCCTTATATGATTTATATATTTAGGTGCCCATCTTCCTACCGACATTGATCCAAATAACTTAGGCCATTTCATTTATAAGGAATCCTAAACCATCCCATGTCTTACCACTAGTAACCTGGTTATCTGAAATCAACTAGATATCCCCTCCACTATATATAATCCCAACATCCCCCATGACATGTACGAAACTAAATCAGCTCTATCATCCCAATCCTAAAATCTAACCAACCTTAAACAAGTCCAAAAACTAACCCAATAGTTGGAATATCTAAAAATATATCTTAATCAATCTAATGACCTATACAATCCACTATCTAAAACTCCTAAATATCCTACCAATCTATCCCTTGAGCCATCACCATCTAAACTAGCCCCTAATACACAAAAAATCCAAAAACTAACTATGTATTTCCATTGCCACACCAGGACCATCATCTATTCATGCATAACATCCATAAATAAAGCAAAACTACACTCTCTCAAGGACACCTTAGATGTGATATTTCATCAATTGCTTATTGTAAACATGACCATGTTTCCACACACCAAGCCTTTTGATAAGATACAACCACTTACTACTTGGTTTATAAAAGGTAAATACTAAAGGTATCATATAATTGAGGGCCATTATATTAATACATGTATTGCATTCAAAAATTATATCCAAGACTTGATTGATAAAGGGGGCACTGAAGTAGAGCCAAGTTTATTCACATATGAGAATCATAGCTTGGGGGTATGCCAAGATACATTTCCTAAGTAAAATTAATCTCTTCTAGTTCTAAATTAATGTCACATCCTTCCACTAATATTAAAATATCCTCCCTTTTATGCATCCATTTTCAACCAACATGGCTTCCTTCCAATTTTTGATGAGCCTACCTTTGATTATCCACCCTTCTTTGATGATATTTTTATTCAAAAGCATATATTTAACCAAGATACCATATTTTATGAATCCTTATTTGACAAAAACTCCACCCATTGGCCAATCACCCAACTTATTATCACACATTGAATCTCCCATCACCCCGTAATATACATCTCAAGAGACATAGGTACTCGTAGACAAAAAAATCCAAAGCACCTTTCACATAGATAACCTCCCTAATTATCTTGGAATTAGTGATATAACCACCATAAATAACATCCAATTTGTTTGGTATCACATCATTTATGAAAACTATCCTTATCATAGATGAAAACATCAATAGATCCAATAATCCCTACTTATACAATGATAACTTCACATCCTAATTTCAAAGTAATAAATATCATATATCTAGTAGTATATTCAAAAGCATGAATACAAAGGGGGCGGCATGGCCTCTATGATCAAGGAATCATCAAACATATATATATGCATGTACATACAGGACCCCATGACATTGGCTACAAACCATATAAAAATCAATATAAATATGTTAGTGATACTTTCATAGTTTCTAATGAAGCCTCATCCTTAATCAAAATAAGATCCATTAATATTATCTATAAAATAGGACCCACTCCTTTAATTATCACCACCGATCCTTCCTTCCATATTGAAATTTAATCTCCTACACTTGTCGATTGGGACTGAATATATTACCTACAGTTAGATTTATTCTATGAGAATCAAATAATTTTAGAATTCATGATTGGCATCAGACCAAAAGAGCCTAAATAAACATCAACATATCTTGAAGAAAATTAAGTGTTCCTCAATAAAAATAATCTTAAAATCTATCAAATCAAAATTTGAAATCATCATCCCATAGTGAACATTTTTGAGGCACTATCAAATAATCTTCAAAAAAAATCCAAATCCAAAAAATTGAAAATACAAGTCCCTTAGTGAAAACCTATTTGAGATGTTGTTGGTCAATCCAAATCATAATCACAATCAAAACAATCAAGAATATTCACTTGGTGAAAACCTTTCTAAGACACCAATTAATGAGAAAACTAATTTCTCATATCAAGATCATGCAAGAGCCTATAAATTTTCCCTAGTTCACCACCTATGGTATCCCCCTTGTGATTCTAATCAACCTTATACAAACTAACTTTCTCCCAATCAACATTACTTTACACCTTTATTTCCAAAGATAAATGAGGGGGATCAAAAGAAAGAAAGAGTATGATAAATTATGAGAAGAGCTTGATGATTAGGATTACACTCAATAAGAGGTTATGAAGTAACACAAATATGAATAAGAGTGTTTGGCTAGGTAAATAATAGCCAAAGAAGAGTAGATGCAATGGTTAATTGCATATATGCAAAAAATTGAAGCATAGCTAGATGCCCCCACTCCTTCCTTTCATAAGTTCAAGAAGGCTCTCCCTGTGCCTATAAGCCAACTTATGGGACATAAATATTTCATGCCCAAAGTCCCTAGCTTCAAGTAGGATAGCTTCGTTTTGCCTTCAATAAAATCCCCTAATTTCAAATTACCAAGCTTTAGAAGGCATGCATTTGTACTAATTCAAGATCATATGCCTATGCCAACTCAAGAACCTATCCTTCCTCAGAAGCCTCAAGTAAAATCATGGCAACCTTATTGGACCATGCATCTTGACTTCACAATGCCCAACATTTTAAATATCCCATCCTCTGTGCCAATTGAAGCCCCTTGCCCTTCCACCATCTCCCTTTTCAAAGGAGGACTAGTTGTATGGAAAGCAAGTGTAGACCATTTAGATGAGGAGGATATTTTGAGTGAATATGATGAGGAGATCGTCATTGGTAGTCCCTTCTATGCTACCACACTAGAAGAATCAACCCTACTATGATAAGAAGAAAATTACAGTCAAATGGAACAATAGGTTAATGAGAAAATGATAGAAGTGGTGATAGAAGGGGAAGACCTTAATGAGGAAGACTCAAATTATTCCACTCTAGAGTGTATTAAAAGGCCTAGTCTTTACCTTTTTTAGGTGAATGATCTGTTGTTTGGCACTATGAAGGAATACCTTGAATAAGTAACTAACCTTTTTTAAGGAGTGCATGATCAAAGAGAGTGACTATGATCACCTAAAAGTGAGCTCATAGGTACAATCATAGATGTAGGAGGAGGACTCTTTCTGGGATGATCTAAAGGAATTCTATGTAGGCCTATTTGATAAATTGACATCCCCTTAGGAGTAAACCCATGCCCATCTCTACATTGATGGCCATGTTTAATCATATATCATAGATAGGCAAGGTGTGCACACAGAGGAGGTTACAGAGACCCATGGGGAGCAAAGAACACACCTAGGTTTGTATGAGTCATTTTAGGACTTATTCAAACTAAAAGAGTAATGCCAAGCTTCCTTATACTATCGAGCATCCATGGGTGCACATTTAAAATGATAATAGTTAGGAATCAATATTTAAAACATAAAGGTCTTAAAAGGAGACACAAAGGATTGTACAATCAAAGAAAGATAAATTAACCTAGGATAATAACATCAATGTTAGTATTTGAACATTATGTTAGTGACCCTGCATGCACAAAAAGTTAGTTTTATATTTGAGTGATTCACATGCCTACTTCCAATCCTTTCCTACTATCATAAATCAATCATATTCAATTAGTGAACCAAGAAATATAAGTATATTGATCATTTTAGAACTTTATATATTTATCCCATCATTTTAAAAATCTATTATAGTATTTTACATTCATATTTATGCTTAATTATTATATTATATAATATGAATTACGTTTTGGTTCATATCTTAATTAAGGTTGTAAAATCTAAATTAGAATATAAGACATACATATATGTTTTTTCTATCCAAAACAAAAATCTAAAACTGTTTGATTGCATCTAAGTCTAGGTCCTAGGTAGACTTGGGTAGACGTGATAATATTATCAAGTGAATAACAAAGACTAAAAAACTCACAAGACTCTTGGAATTTACACATAGGACCATGAAATTTCATGGATATCATGAACCTTGAGAATCCTAGTTAGACCATATAGTTTCTTCATGGACACTTTATATTTAAAAAAATACTAAGAGTTTACAACTTAGTTTACAATCTTGCTAAGATCACTAGATTCAACATGTTATACATTAGTTTGTAGTCCAACGAGTCCACAACGTGCTAATGGAATTCATAGGATGAGGGTTTGATGGGCAATGATGGTCATAAAATTTATTCTCCTATCTGTGGTGTCCATGACCTTGGTTTATTCATGGAAGAAAAATGTGATCATATGAGTCTAGGATCCCATGATTATGACACATGCCATAATTACAGGGGATCACAAGATATAAGATAAGGGTCATAGTGAACATAGACATGTTGAAGATTAAAAACAATATTTAATATTCCCACAAGTTTATAGGTAATCATAAAGGTCACAGGGGCTATTTTGAGCTTGTGATACATGGATATTAAGATCATGCCATGTGGCATGATCTCATGCACTTGATATCATAGTTCAAAATTAATCACATGCAATGAAGGTGGTAGTGAGATCTTTTTATAGTCACAAAAATTACATGGAAAAACAAAATTAGGTTTTCAAGGTCTCATTGGAAAGATATTGTTAAGAGATAATTAAGTTAATTATGGTATCAATATAAGTAACTCGAGCATGTGCTAGCTATTCATTAAAAAACATGGGTAATTAGATAAAGGTGTAGAATGCTGAAATTCAGTAAAAAATAGGACAAGGGATCTCATGCAATTATTAAAAAGGGGGATTTTCATGACAAGTTAAAAAGGGTAGAGCAGAGATTAAAAAAATAGTGTTATAAGATAATTTAAAGATCAAATGCTCAATAGAATCAATAAATAAGAGAGATCATATGGAAGAAGTTGAGTTATAAGCTTGAAAGTGTAACATGAGACTTTGATCTCAATTCTATAAGTATAAACATAATGTTTTCTTTGAATAAATAAATAAAAGTATTACCTCTATTTTTTGGTCTCTTTATGTGTTTGATATTTTAGAAATATCACTATTATGGAGTGATGCAACCATTAATTTCCCCTATATCTCCCTCCTACACCAATTGGAATCAAAGCACCATTTTTGTTTACTAGGAGATGTGTGTAAAGACTATAGTTGAGTCATAGGCAAGTTGTGAAAAATGAAATTGTAATAGGGTGAATAAATTTCACACAGAGTAATCTCATTAAAAGAGGTGCAAGAGCAATAGTAAGAACATCTAGAGATATAGACCTAAAATAAATAATGAGAAGAATCTAAGTGAGAGTGGTGTAGATACTAATATATGGTATTAATTACATGATAATGACAAGCTTGACATAGATTTACCACACATGACTTATGTGAAAAAATATGGTCCTAAATTTCCATTGTCTCGCACCTATATGTTACCTTCTGAGTTTGATCCTTTTGTTTTTTTATTACACATCTACAATAACCTCACTATCTCTTTTAAACTTAGTTATTATCCTGCACAAAAATCTTCAGATGTTTAGTTCAATTTTATTTTACATATGTCATTAATATCAAACTCAGTTAGTATTAATAGTTGATACTAACCTAAGTCAGATGGTACCGACCCTATCCTATCAATGACTAATTTTTAAATTCAAATCTTTCCTTAGGTTTAGGGTATCAATCTAGTATGTCAATGGCATGAGAAATTATCCATCTAGACTCATATATACAAATCAAGGTCTCATTTAATATGTGACTTGGCACTTATATAGTACACATATACATTATTACATATTGATAAAATATGACTTATTCTTCTCAAATTGTGAACTAGTAACTAGGAATAATAATAAGCCAAGTCTAAATCATATTAAATACAAGTAAATTAACTTTTTCAAATATCAAATCCAAATCATTTACTACATTCATATAACAAAATATAATAATTTCACAATCATAATAAGTGGGATAACTATGTGTGGCTTGAATTACCTCCTCAGATTATCATATACATAGGAAATAATCGATCATGAAATGGGGATGACTAGAGTAAGATCAACCCATTACACTTTAAAAGAGATGGTGTTTCCATGCTCCTTGAATTAAATACATATTTTTTTGTTAAACTATGTAAAATATTTTTACATCAACATTTTAGATCACACTCCATAAACCATCATTAAATGTGAGAGTAATAAAATAGTAAGATTAGATTATAGACTTGGGTTTCAATTAAGATGTGTTAACAATGAAGTGCTATATAGTTAAGTAGATGTTACCTATCTCTTCCCATTTTATATTAGGTTTCAAAAATCCACAAACTCTAAAGGTAGTAGGGTTATTGAAAAAAAAAGTTTACCATATTATTTTTTTAATAATCCTACTACCTTGAGAGTTTGTGGATTTATAACACCTAATAGCACATGCCAAGATATAGTTAACATCTACCAAACTACATATCATTTTAATGTTAACATCTATAAATTAAAACCCAAGTCTGTAATCTAATATTACTATTATCTTACTCTCTCATCCTAATGATGGCTCATGAAGTGTGATATGAAATGTTGATGTAAAAATATTTTACATGGTTTAACCAAAAAGTCTTTTCCATTACACTTTCATAGTTTTTGCAAATTTCTATCCCTCACAAGCATATCTAGGGTTTCAAGGTGAAGGTGGTTGGTTTTTAGAGTTTCACACATCATCAAGGTTTGAAATTAAACATATAGAGCTTACATAGATAGGTGAGGATTAATATATGGTCACATAACCTATTTTTGGCATAGGTCACTATTGACCAACAAAAGTCAGTACTGACTATTGATATCGACCCAGATCTAGTGAAACCAACCACATGTAGATAAAAACATGGTTCCTAAACTAGACAAACCACAATATTGCTTTAGTTTGTTTTCCACTTCTAAAATATATTAGTTAATAGTTAGAAAAGTTAAGTACCCATCCATTTTTTATACTTATTATATTTAGCATATGCCACTCTAAAATAATTTCAATCAAATTTAGTATTTTATAGTCATATTTATGATTGACTACCATATTTATCACTCTAAATTAATTTTCAAGTTTCTATCCTATAGGGTTTATAAAACCAAAATTAGTGGAAAACACATTGTTTAACTCATATATTGATCAAACCATGTCAAACCCTACGTCTTTCTTAAAGTTTCATCCTCAGGGTTATATTTTTAGACATGATTTTTTATTTCCCTAATATACATATTATTCCTGGCTATAATGAATGAAAATTAATGGTTAATTTAAGTTATTAAGGTAATATTTTCATATTGTTCTAATTGGATATTGTATCTTATTTTGTTCAATTATGTAAGCAAATGGATCAAATATAAGAACACTAATAAGGATAAAATTAACAATGAATAATCCCAAGCCTTCTTCAAATCATATTGTTGTAATGTCCAATCTAAGTTACCTTTTTTTACCATTAGACACCAAATGGAATGCATGGCCTCCTATGTTCCTCATACTCTCTCTAAAAATTATACAATACATACTATACACCCTATTGATGGACTTATCATGAATGTTAAAACTGATAATAGTCATGACATATGGATGACAAATAATTCATTGAGTATATTAACTTGAATCCACATTATATTTATGAATTATTATATATCAAAAGATTTGGATAGAAAAATGTGGATGAAGCTACCAAATTAGGTGTTGAGACCTATACTATTGGTACTATTCCTACATCTAGACATTTGGTGACATATATTAAATTTACCTAAAGTACAAAAAAAATGAGGCCTCAAATATATTTCCATACCTATTACTATACAAGTAACCATTACCACCCCTATAACGAATACACATGTTATGTCACCAACCTTTCCTACTTCACTTTCCTTTGAGAAGACTATTATAACTCTGTATGCTAAGGTGTTGCAATTATAACAAGGTGTATCTAGAGATAGTCATTCCATGGATTTTCATGCATTGATTAATAATCCATTATCCCCTAATATATTACATTATCCTTAACCTATAGGATTTTTATCTCCTAAGCTTCCACTATATGAAGGTAAAGGTGATCTAGAACAAAAAATTTGATCATTCCATGCAACATGCTTGGATTATACATATAATGAAAAAGAATTAACTGATATATTAAATAGAAATATTAAAGGATACTATCTTCCTCTCCAATAAATATGAGTATTCAATCCTTTGGTAGATAAAATTTTATCACATTTCTCTATTAACATTGATGAGAAACTATCTTGTGCATAAATTGCTAAACTCAAACAATGGTCCAACGAGCCAATAAGTGATTATGTAATTCAACACAAGAATATGATAGAAAAAATGACTAATTTTATGGTTGAAAATAAGTTACAATACATATTTAAGCAAAACTTGTTTTTACCACTCCATGAGTCAATCCTATTCAAGATATTCAAATACTTCAATTAGTCATGTCACATAGTAAGGGGAAAAGAAATTAAGATCATAGATTTGAGAAAAATCAAGCACACACATACTCATATGGATAATTAAATAATTAAATTTTAAATCAAACCAAGCCACAAATTCAAACTAGCTGATAACAAGAATGAGGCAAAGCTTATAGTTAATGCAATATCATAACCTAAAAATTAACTACAATTGACAACTCCATCGAAAAGGAAAATTTCAAGATTATCATCACTCCATCAAATTATGTTAAAAAATATACTTGAGTGAAGCCTTATCACTATTATTCCTCCAAAATTTTTGGTTCTAAATAGGCATAAACTAAGGAATTATGATAGGAATGCATACTCTAACTATCATCAATTTTTGAGACATTCTATATATAAGTGCTTCAAATTAAGACATAAGATACACGATATTATTGATGATAAAAATATTAAATTGAGTACACATATAGAGTAATATAAACCAAAAAATAATGGTAATCATAATTTAAAATTATTCAATGATCCATTTCCCAACCATGAGACGATATAGAATAAGGATAATTTAGAAGTACAATATGCATACAATATACATCATCCACTATGACACACAATCACTCAATAGATTAAATTATTGGTATAATTATTATAACTTCAAAAAAACATCATATGATCACATTTGATTATATTTATATTGTTAATGATGATTTTGATTATCATGCACTATTCATATGAGCCTATATCAATGAACAACCAATATGTAGTGTCATGATTGATAATGTGTCAATTGAGAACATGTTCAAAATTACACTTATTCCCTTATTATGATACACACAATAATATTTATAAGTTACATCAAGAGTATTTAAAGGATTATATGGAAATAAATAGAATATTCTCATACACATAGTGCTACCTCTTCAAATGGGCTTCTCCATACTAGACACTCCATTCTTAGTTCGATAGAGTAACACATGTTGTCAAGATGGATTTGGATGTAAAATATTCATGTAATACCATCTAAATTGAATAAATATATAAAATACATACCTTGAAATAAGGTAATCATAGTTAAAAGTGTAGATCAAGAATCCATGAGAGGTTATCCAATTGTTAGTGAACAAAATCAAAATAAATTGAAGACATAATTTCTCAAGCCTAATCCATAGTTTGAGCTATGTGGATAAAATTAGTAAATGTAATTGAAAGATAAATAACCATGATTTTAACTCCATTGAATATTCATTTGAAGACTTGTCTAATGAGGCTAAGCTTAGCTTTTAGATGTAGAAGTCATTGTTAATGTTTGAATCTTTATGAGGGAATAACCTCTCTTTATCTACACTTGATTTGGATTTGGCTTGGTATGAGAGATTTGAAGACCCTTGGGTAATCTAAAAATGTATGTTTTCATGGATAATCTTCTTGAAATGAGAGGTGTGAGGTTCTTATTTATATATTTCTTGAGTCATTATGAACCAGTGATCTCATCTCAAGATCGAGGGTTAAGGATCAATCCTCAAATCTATGATTACACACACAAAGTGTATAAGATATGCCATTTAAGGCCTTTTATATTATCTAAGTCACATTGGAAGAAAATTTTAGTTAGTATTCCTCTTGGAGTTTATAAGAGGGGTGTAAGAGGAAGAGTGTGTAAGAGAGGTGTAAAAACTTGTATTGAGTGTGCAAGTGAAGTGTAAGACATGTTACAACCTTTGATTTATTACACACTTTTCCTGATGATGTCATCCATTTGTGAGGAAATATTCCACTTTTAATTTATAAAAATAATATAATTCTAAATCCATGGAGTTTCTTGTTAGAGGAATAATTAGGCTTGATTAATTGGGATTAATCAATAATTAGAAGAATGGTGGATTTTTACAATGTTTCTATTTATAAATCAAGTATTCACTTAATTTAATTATGAAAACACTTGTAAATGTTTAATTTAATTCAATATGCACTAAATAAAATTAATGATCTAATATGATCCATTCTCCAAATTAGGGATGTATCATTATGATTTTGGGTTAAAATGGTACTTGTCTAGGTAAATTACATCAAGTGGTGATTTATGGTTAAACATGCATGTGATTATATAAATTCACTCTAAATGTAGTTTAGACATGAAAGTGGTTAAAATAAAGCATCTAAATTTCCCCTATTTGAGATGGCATTGCAAGACACTAAGCACAATATCATCTTTTCAAAGAAAGAAAAAGTCATTAAGAAGAAATTTGATATCACTTGAATAATGATGTCTTCACTCTTATCATGTTGTCTTCACTCTTATTCTTTTATCTTTAAATTTTATGAGTTTATAAACTCAGATTGATGTTTTAAAGGATGCTTGATTAGACCTGGATGCCCCCTCAAGGGGATGGTTTGGGAATAAGTTAAAATAGATGGGCCCTCCAAAAAGAGAAAAAGAATAAAAAATGAGAGAAATATGTGGGCTTGTAATTAGAAGAAAAAATAGATGATAGACCTGGCCCCAAAGAGGGAGGTCTTCATTGATCACAAGAATGTGCCCTAGTAAGGTGTATTTGATCATTGATGTAAGGATCTACCCTAATAAGGAAAATTTAATCATTGATTGGTATAAAGGGTTTGGCCTTTTAGGGAATATTTTAATTTGATAAATGATGATTAGGCCATTGATTAATTAGTTAGAGGAGAGTTGACAAGGGGATATTTTATTTTAGTATTGTTGATTAGACTTCTAACATCTGATTTTTGATATAACATTGAAAAATATGCACCATGATATAAAACACTATAATGCATAGGTTGTAATGTGCATAAGAATTGACCCCCGATCCAATAGATAATTGAAAAAATACACTAATGATAAAAACCATGATGAAAATGCTGATATATGTCAATGGATGGACTCAAGTACAACTATGTGATAGGAAGCACCATGATGATGACCCTACCAGTACAATGGATTGAGTTGAGGTGAAAATAGAAAAAGGAAAAAACAAGCAAGCAAACATAAACTCAAAGGAAAAGTAATAGAAAACATTCAATTTCTCAAGAGGAAAAGTAAATAAATGCACCAAGAACAATAAAAAATAATAATTATTGATAAACACACAAACACACCATAAAATAAGAAATTTATTGCATGTGTGAATGTAAGGCATCTTGGATATTTTCCCCCCAAGTTATATAGGGAAATGGAAAAGATATGATAAAAACTTGGACAAAAGGGGGGAATAGAAGAAAAAAGAAGGGGTGGTTGAGCTAACTCCAAATGGCCCATGAAAGTGGATGCATCATACATAATCTAATGGACTTCAAGCCAAATGTAGTTATCCCAAGGATGTGGGAAAGAAGAAAAATGATGATAACTAAGAGACTTGATTATAAAATAATAATAGGAAAAGGTATACTTGTAAAATGGCAAGGGAGTTTAAGGTAAATCATGAAAATTGGAATGATAAAAAGATTGATCAAGTTGACCTGAGAAGCCCCATGAATCAAAGCACTTCCTACATAGTCTGTGTGGACTTCAAGTTGATGTAGTTCTCCCAAAAATGGGAGGGTAAATGAAGGAATGACCATGGTAATTAAAATTATTATGGTTGGATAAGGGGTTCCCACCTAGTAAATGTGGTAAACTACACCATCCAAAATAGAGCCAAAGGCCATTGGTTAACACAAGGGTAAAGTAAGTGGAAATTTTATGGCTTAATATCTCTCATGACATTTTAATTCCTTTTTAATTTTTTTAATATTTAGGTTATTTTTAGGATTTTAAAATTGTATTGTTTGGATTTTGGGCATCTCAACTCACTGGGGGATTATGAGATGTAGAATGTTTTAACTTGAAAAATGGTAAGAGCATGGCTTAGGTTTATTATAAAATGATGAGAGTATGGATTACATTATTAAAAAATTAAAAAGAACATAGAAAAGGGGTTACTTAGCTAACCTTAGAAACTAATCATTGCTTACATAGTCCAAAGGGACCTTAGGTCTATGTAGTTTAACCCTAGCAGAAGTTAGTACAAATCAATAACACGTTAAAAATAGGAATGCCATATTAAAAAAATAAATGGCATAGGGTTTAACAAGAATATAAAGATGAATTTTAAAGACCATCATATAGGAAAATCATGCATAATATACTTTGAGATACTACTTATCCTGGATGTGTTGATGGTGACCAAATCTAAATAATCTATTTGAAACTTTTCTCTGAATTATGGTATTTAGAATCATCTACTGTATTGATAAATTAGAATCAAGGTCAAGAATGGTAATAGTATAAAGGAATAAGATCAAAATAGATTGACTCAATTTATAATTGGGGTGAAGATAATGTGATTTTAGGTCATGCCCCCGAGTAGGGGTCTTCATAGATAATGTTAAAGAAAATAAAGTATAGAAATGCTTGAGATGCATAATATTCATGGGCTCATCCAACTCTTATCCATTTAGTTTAGCTAATATGTATTCTCTAGATCCATAATTTGTTATGATGATTAATGGGCCCAACCAATTAGGCTCAAAATTTCCCTTTTTTTCATGGGTGACATTGGTATTATTTTAAGACCAAGACACTAAGTTTAAACTCTCTATGTTCAATATTCTTGTAATAGTTATGACATAACCTATTTTGATAGGCCTAAAAATTATTCAAAGCAACTACCCATTTTTCATCAAGTAGGTCTAATTCTTAAAGCTAAGAAAATTTGTATTCTTCCTCACCAATGATACTTTGCAAGGAAATGTGCAAGGAAGGTAACTTGATTTAGATAGGGAGAATAACTTCAATGCCATAAATAAGGGAGTACAATGTGGCTCTTGTTGTGGTGAAGGTATTGGTATGATAAGCCCAAAGGGTAGGAAATAGTTATAAATGTTAATCACATCCAAAATCATTAACGATCTTTTACAATTTTGGATCAGGGTTTTGTTAGATGCCTTAGCTTGGCCATTGCTTTAAAGAAAATAGGTAGTGGAAAAGTTTTTTTTCGTCTGGCATTTGGCATAGATGGATTTAATGTCCTTATTTTAAAATTAGATGATATTATCAGAAATGATATTAAAGGGAATTCCAAAATAAAAAATTATATGATTGAGGATGAATTTTGAAAAATGTTCCCTGATTACGTAAGTGAGTGGAATGTCTTCAAACCACTTTATAAAATATTTGATTATAGTGATGATATGTTTATGGCCATATTCTAAATTAAGATTGATTTTCCCTATGAGATTGAGTCCTCATGTATAAAATGGCCATAACATATTGATCAAATGAAGTGGTTGTGTGGGCACATGAATGAGATTGACATGATTTTGACAAGCCACACACATTTTTACATATAAACGTGCAACAACCTCCATAGTGGGCTAGTAATATCTTGAATGCAAGAGTTTTTTATCAAGGACCACTCCACTAGTGTGGGACCCAAAAATCCATTAGTGCACTTATTTAGTGTTAGTCTAGACTCTATCAAAGCTAAACAATGAAGTATAGTTCCATCATATCCTCTACGATAGAGTGTAGTAGTGAGAATGGTATAATGAGAAGTGGTATGAATGAAGGATTTTTTTTTATTATGGGAAAGGTTGGAAGGGATAATATTATCTTGAACATAGGAATATATATTAGAGTACCAAGGTGTGTTGGTACTAATAATATCATATACCATATTTATATTTAGAATGTTTGTGAACCAGCCTTAAAATATGTTCAAAAAAGAATTAGTCATCTATAACATGATATATAATTATTATTAGTGAATAAACTAATGTCATTGCATCAAGAATCATGTTAACAACCCTTGGAATCTATTCAAACTAGATGTGTTTAAATATCTAGTTAAGATGGTCTACCATATTCTTGTAAGGAATAAGCTTGTCACCTTTGATCTAGTATTGGTCTATTCCCTAGTTAATAATAATATGAGATTATCCATGAACATGTAATTTATTGATATTCCATGTACTTCTAGATGAATCCCTAAAACAAGTAATTTATACTCTACTATATTGTTGGTACAAGAAAAACCAATGTGAAATGCTTTGGGAATGAGATCTCCTTGTGATGTTATGAATAAAATACTAGCTCTTGATCCATGAGAAGTGTAGGAATAATCAAAATAAAGGGTCTAGTGCTGAGGCTCAAAATAAATTTCATCTAGAGTCATGATTGACTCATCAAGAAAATTGAAAATAAGTGGCTTGGTATTTGATAAGGGTACTTTAACAAGTTGATCTACAAGTGTCTACCCATTAATGGACTATGATGAACATATTAAATTTCAAATTCACCCAATAACATGATCCACTAGGCCATATGACCAATAAAGGATACCTTGGAAAGTAGGTATTTGAGTGGATCTACTTTGGTAATGACAATCATTTTATTATTAAGCATGTAATGTTTTAACTTATGGACTGAAAACACCATGGATAATCAAGCCTTCTCAACTAAGCTATACTTATATTCATAGGTAACCAATGTGTGGCTTAAATAATATATGACTCATTCTTTCCCTTGATCATTATGTTGTGTCAAGAGTGCCTCCAAGGCACATTTAGTTATTGAGCTATTGATTTAACATTTTAGGCTTTTAAAAATGTAAATCCTTAATTTAGATTAAAGGGATGAGATGTATAAATTAGTTAAATAATATGTAATAATTAACCAATAATTTGTTATGTATTTTGACTTCTTTTGAATTTCTAAAAATATTAATAAATATGCATAAATAGGGACTTATTTGAAAAGTGACTATTATGGATGATTTAAGTTATAAAAATTGAGTTCTAGAGAGGTTTGAGTGTCATCATCAGGGTCTCAATATCTGATTATTAAATGGAAAGTAACACCCCACCTAAATATTAGTGTCATACTAATGTAGTGTCCTCAAAGTGGTGCTAGTGTCCTCTTTGCTAGATTGTTCCTATTTTCTAGGAATGCCTACTCCAATGTTTCTGGGTCCTATTCCTATGCACATGAAATATGAAACTCTATATTATGCCTTCAAAATCTGATTTAGTGTGAAAACAATAATCTTCCTTGTAAGTATAGAATGAGATAAAAATGTGGCTTCATTAGTAGGATAGGCTGGACATCCTTAAAACACTATTGTGAAGAGAGTTGCCTACATACCAATACTCTGAGGAGGGATCAAGCATGATGTAGTTCTCCCACCTAGTGCTTGGTGAAAATGCAAGTGAATGTTAGAATGAGAGTTATCTTGAATGAATTGAGTGTGTTTGAGATTTTAAAATTTTTTAAATCTAGGCTTAGGGCTGTTGTAGATGGTAGTATGCAAAATTAGGGTAGAATAGGGCTCAGATACCTTAATTCTTCTCAATTTATTTCTTTTTTGGATATGTTTTTTCATATATTTTCCATGTAGTGAATAGAGGTCAAATAGTCTATTTATAGAGATTCATAGCTTGTGTGGATAATAAAATATACTTAGGTTGACCTTAAGAGGGGCACATATTTGAAAATGTAACCATTCAGGATAGTTAGGGAAAGGGACATTTGTGCCTAATTAGGGACACTAACACCATATGGTAGTAGTGTCTTTAGTGTGGCACTGATGTCCACCTAGCAGATTGCCATGCACACTAGGTTGGGATTTGGGAATGTTGTCTTAAGACTATGTTTGGGTTGATAGAATATGTGTGTGATTTTCATAATGGAAGAAAAAGTGTGGTAAAGGATTGAGGATAGGTCTAGGGCTAATCTAGGAATAGGCTATTTAAAATAACGCTCTTAGCATCCAAATACCACTTTTAGGTGATTACATTTGCCATCCCTTTATACTATAAATGCAAAAAAGTGAAATGATTAGTATAAAGGAAAAAGAAGCATACCTGGACTTACCTAGGAAGTGAATCCCATGTAGTTGAGTCTAAGTAAGTGAATCTGGGTCTACATATGTGAAACATGATCTAAAGTAATGACCTATAATGAAACATGAAAAAAATAGTCCTTAAGATATTATCAAAAGCAAAAGACTATGTTGAATAAATTAACTAAGTAAAGCTAAGTAAAGAGAGAGGAAAGGAATGAATGCACCTAGTTTGATACACAAACTAATGCATGAACCTGGTGATAACCTCTGTGTGTGAGTGTATATAATGATCAAATCATTGAATAACTTAGACTGAGTTGATAGCTTGCTCAATATTCATATGGGTGGCTTAAGAACTCAATCTAGTTTTGATTCCATTATTATCCACCCTTATTTGGTAGATCATGATCTATGAATAGCTTAAATAAGTTTGCAAGTGTGTCTAACCCTCTCATGTGGGTGGATCAAAAAATCAAGTAGGCCATAACTCCATTATTTCCCACTTGTGTGAATTAGATGCATCTAAAACTAAAATTTACAAAGTGTTGGAAGTATCTAATTGAGTATATCTAACTACGTATGTCAACTACATGGCCCCTTGGGTATATTAGGTAGCTTTGGGCCACTCAGGAATGCTAACCACTATAGATGGAGTAAGGCATGAAATTGGTTACAAATTGGAATATGATAACAAGTGTATATAGTGTATATAATGACATGGAATTTTTTATTCCATCTAATCAAATTATGTGTAACTGAGCATTTGGAAACTATGTGCCATGCACATGACCCCAATCTGATATATGAGTATAATAATTTTGGAATGAGTATGTAATAATTGAATCTATGTATCTAATCTAAATGTGGGAGTGATCATTCCATGTATGATTCCACTAAATATGATTAATTGATATGAATCTAAGTTGAAATTATTGTATCTAAGAAAAATATAAAAATAACTATCAAAACTATGACTATATCTATGAAATCTATACTATACCTAGTGTATTAGTCTTACTAATCTAAACCCTTGAAGTTGGGGCTATTAGATAGTAGCACCATGTAGTGGATAGTAGTGCATTGTAGTGATAGCATCCCAGTTTGGGTGATCTTAACTATGCTTTGAGTCCTTATTTTTTCCTGTGTCTAACCTATGTTTGATTTTTAAAATTGAGCTTGTGTGCTAAAAATGATTTGTGAATAGTAATGTAGAAACCTGATTTATGTAACAAACCCTTGTGAATGCCCCCTCTTTTGAGGGTAATTGTGAAACATGTGTAATAAATATCTTCAAAAGAAGTATCTCTATAAAATGTGTTAGCTGAAGCATATACATGATAACTGCATGATATTGCAATACAATGTAGAAACATAACATCAAAATTTATAAGTATGTGAGCATAATTATGTCATATAAGATGTATGTTATAATCTATAATTACACCAGGATGTCAAGATATATGTAATCAACGTATAATAGAAAATATGAGTAGCTACCTAAGGGGATGGGGAATGATGTCCATCATAACACCCAAATAGGAAGGGTAGATACATGAGGTCCTTCATGACATCAAAAATTGGTGTGTGTAACAAGCAAAGACAAGTGTCATGGTGAAGAAGCATACAAGGAAGCATACTTAAAAGCATAAGAGGTAATTAAAATTAGGCCAAGGTACCACAATACAAGGAATATGAGAATATGCCACTAAATTTGAGAATGAAGACATACAAGGACATTTTCAAACATCCACATATGCTAGCAATCGAGCAATTTGGATTAGAACCACATAGAAGGACATGTTTAAAGGTCTACATATATAATCATAAAATCACACATAAGGGACATGGACACATGTCCAAGGCATATAAACATATAAGTGGCTTAAAGACAAAGATAAATGGCATATTCAAATACCCTTGAAGATGGAAGAAACATAGGAAACACAATAAAATCTAATCTAGGAAAACTAGAAATGAAATCATATATAACTATGTAGTACAAATATATGTAAATTATAGCATATACATATGTTGATTTTAACTAGTGATAGTCAGAAAAAAAATATGAGTAATGAGTAGTAATGATCATAATCAAGATACATCAATGCATAAAATATAATGTATAGAATGTAGGATATAATATGGTAGTAGCAACTGTGTATGAGATGCTCTCGAGTGGGTGGATGTATCAAATGAATAAACCTTGATTGGTATATATGCCCCCAATGGGTAGATGATAACAAGTTTGGATCAATGTAGTAAGCTAGAGTCTTATATGTAATCTGCAAGCACTCAACAAGAAAAAGTGAAGCATATATGTATGATAAAACTAAATGTGTTAAGATAGATATCAATATGTAAGATCTAGCAAGTAGTAGAAATGAAAACATAATGATGCATACAATCTATAAATTTTGTGTTTTATGAGTAATATTTGAATGTTTTTATATTTTTACATGTTATATTATTTTTGTGTTTTTTGGATATAATCTATGTACAATTAAATGAAAATGAACTATGTATAAAGAACAAGAGGATAAGGAAGTATGTACAGGAATATGAACCATACTAACCAATGAGTCATATGGGAGACTCAATATCACCATGGCCTATGTCTAATAGGGGAAATATGATCATGCATGTACCATGAGAGGGAAATTGTGATCCCATAATCTGTTGTGTTGTATAATCTATGTTTGAAGCTACTTATGAAGTGATGTTGACTAACTATGATGCCCTATGAACTGTAGGGGTCTTAGGAACCAGTTTGGTAGAAGAAGATGATGTAGGTGCCTTATGTGGAGAACCCATAAAACCAAATTAAATTGATCTCAACATCTAAGTAGAGGAAGGTTCCTTTGAATCTATGATGTATATCTAACATATTGGTCTCTCTAGTAATGGTCTCCATGGGAGAGTATGCGTACATGTAAATACCATAGGACCAGCCCTAGCCTACACTGATGATTATGCTAATTTTTTTGATGTATGTATAGGAGCTATACTCTCAACTATAAATAATAGTTGTGCAATATTTGGTAATGGTGCTATAACTATAACTAGGGTTTGTGCTTGAACTATAGTTGGAAACTATGCTAGAATTTCTTGTGGGATGGGTAGAGGATACTCATATGGGACACCCTCAACCTTAGCCACTTGATTAACATATATATACTTTAGGCATCAATGTATTATAAATAGGATGGATCAAATTTGTTGTAACCATAGCCTTCCCAATAATATATAAAATACACTTGTACTAGGTACTACTAAGAACTAAGTGGCTATGTTTGTTGGTTCAACCTATAATAGAAGCACAATATCCTTGATGGAGCTCTAAATGTGGCCACTAAAATCACTAATTTCTATATCTATTGGGAATATATCCTAATCTATGTAACCCAAGTGTTGTAAGAGTGTCATAGTGCACATGCTTATGTTTGACCCATTATCAACCATAACACTCTGAATAGGATGGTGGTCTATGTATGCTCGTATGATGAGTGTATGTAAATATCTGTCATCATCCACAATATCTTACCTTGAAAATGTGATAAGTGGTATAGGTGGCATTATAGTGTGATACATGCTAGTAATGTTATACAAGGGATTTACCTCCTTTGTTATTATGTGATAAAAAATTGGTGGTGGGTGCACCTGGTGTATATAGTGAACACCTGGTGTGCCCCCTACCTCATTAGTTGTATGCTTTAGGAAAGGATTTGAAAATATATTTATTGCCTTACCCTCTATTTGTTTTTATTTTGATGCCTCTATGGGTGTGCCCACATCAATAATATTATCCTCAATTAGATCTTGTATCTTGTGCTTTATGCTAATGCATCTATTTTTGATGTGGCTTGGTGCCCTATGATACTAACATAATACATTTAAATCAGAGTTATTTGGAAGAGGCCATGTCATATCAAACTATTTAATGGGAAGGAGAGAGATTATTACATTCCAAGATTTTTTTAAAACCTGTACTGGTGACTCTGGAAGATTAGTGAAGACTTTGTGTTGAGGAATAAATAAAACCAATCTGGAGATGGCTTGAAAGTTGAATTGACTGTGGTCTTTTGATCACTTTTGTTCTCTATGAATGTTACCTTGTATTGAGGTTTATTTGAAATCTTAGTAGTTTATTCTGATCCATTTATGTACTTGAGTTTTCCCATTGATAAGAGTTTAACCTCTCTTTCCTTAACTGTGTGGCACAAATCAATAAATGTAGGAAACTTATAAAACAAGATAGCTTCATGTAATTTTGGTAAGAGAATTTTTAAAAATATATCCTGAAGCTCTTTGTCTTCCATGGGGCTAGTATTATCTTGTATTATAAGACATAATCTACAATAGGCTCATTCAACTTTTGCTTTAACTGTGCCACTTGTGCATATGATATCTTATCACTGATGTTGACAAATAAGTGTGCTAGGAACATATCGGCTAGAGGATTGAATGTTGTGATAGGTTGATTTGGTAAATCATATAACCATTGTAGAGAATAATCCTTGAGACTACATATAAATAATTTTGTAAGAAGCTAATCATTAGACACATAGTCTAAGCATGCTACATGAAAACTTATGAGATGATGCTCTAGGTCACCCTTGCTATCATATAATGTAAAATTGGGTGCCATGAAACTAGGTGGCAAGGGAGTTGTCTCTATGTGATGTGTCAAAGGTGTATGCAAGATAATTTTATAATCTAAGGCATGTGATGGCCTAATGTCTTCCTTCTTGAGATGTAACACATTAGACTATAGAGTATGAATCTCATGTATAAGGGATTGTACATCTAGAGTAGAAGAACTAGCCATAAGTGGTGTAGCTATCATTGATGGTTGAATAACAATCTTAGGTTGTGCTATCAAAATTAGTAGATTTGGCCCCACTTGAGGTGTAACAACATTATTAACTATGGGAGTTGAAGATTAATAATTATTTATTTTGTTCTTGATTTCCAATATGGCCCATAGGATTTGTGAATGATCAAGTGGTTATTCCCTAATTATATCTCTGAAGCCTTATAATACCTCATCTTGAAATTGGTTGTGTTTTTCATCTTCAAATGCATTATCATTGAAATCTACATAATTAGGGTGTGAAGGATTCATATCTAGAGTTTTAATAGGTTCCTTTTCCATGTTATAGGCTCATATAGTAGGAATATGAATATGCTCTATAGGATTAACACCTAGTCTAACACATCTTCTTAATGGAAGAGATATAGTTCAGAAACACATCTTAAAAAGATAGGGTGTGAAGTTAGTAGGAATTTGAATATGCTCTATAGGATTACCACCTAGTCTAACACATCTTATTAATGGAAGAGATATAGTT
Source organism: Torreya grandis (assembly GCA_037957365.1). NCBI lineage: Eukaryota > Viridiplantae > Streptophyta > Pinopsida > Cupressales > Taxaceae > Torreya > Torreya grandis. Next base: position 575,110 of record JARHVA010000376.1, read on the forward strand.
CAATTTTTCTCTATAGGATTATCATTAAAAAAATATTGGTATCTATTGAAAATAGGAAAAAAAAGATACAAACCCTAAGAGCATCTAGGGTTAGAGTTTTTTGAATCTAGGGTTTTTATTGGTGCATTTATTTACTTTATTACATTTACTTGTATTTATTATTTATTTTGGTGCACTAATTATTTATTTTAATTAGTTTATTATGTTTGTTAATAATTTTCACCAGAAAGGATAAGCTTGTTAGTAGTCAACTTGGACACCTATCTTGTTACAGTGGAGTTCCACTCCACTATTCATGTAAGATAGGATAAGATTGCTTAACTAGTAGTCAGATTGTGTTAATCATTTACATAAGTTGGACACCTATCTTGTTAGTGTAGAGTTACACTCTACTATTCATGTAATTAGATATCAATTGAACTACATGTGTTGTGTGAGTTATCTGATCTTTATCTTGCACACCTTGCTCTATATAAGCAATGGTTATTTATGTATTCTACATGAGATTAATATTGAATTATTAGAGTAATTCATCATATTTGAGTTATTTATTTATTTCAATTATTATCTTGGATATACAGTTATTATTTATTACTATTACTATTTTATCTCTTATTTATGGTTTTTATTAGATTCATTAGATCCTGTTGCTAATTCTAACATGGTATCAGAGCTATCTTGAATTTATAGATTGCTAAATATTTAAGAGAAAATATCCAAATATAGGATAAGTTAATTGATTTTGTATAAAGTCATAAATTATATATTTGTGGAGAATTTTTGAGCTCACCATTGAGTTCAGAGTGCCTGAGATAGTCAAAATCATCTACAATTTTGTCTAAATTGGCCAAAGAAGGAAAAATTGGCAAAGGTTTGATCAAAAAGCACCACACCTAAATATGGTGGGTACCTAAAAATCAAAGAATTTATAAGCAAAATAGACATCAATTTTACATTTGAAAGGCATCAAAACCTATAGATCCATATAAAATTAGTCCAATTTCAACACAGGGGCACGAAGGGCAAAACAAATTTTTGCCTCCCAGGTACAACCATATAGACTGTACAAGGGAAATTAAAGAAACACCTACAATTTACTCCAACACTTCTCCTACACCACCAAAAAAAGAAAAAAATTAGTAGGCCTCATGGATCAGACGGTAGATTTGAAAGGGCAACTTTGGAATCCCACCATTTGAACACCAAGAGGTATTTTTGAGCAATTGTTTTATTAAATATCTTAAAATTTTGTGTTCTTCACTATTGTACTTTTAGTTCTTTTCTAGATTTATCCATATTTTTCTAGAATTCATATTTTTCTACAGCAACTCTTGCCCGTCCTCAGTTTTTCAACTTCAGAGGCTCATAAATTTCACATATGACACTGTATTGAGGTCCTATTTTTTTTTGAAAGTTAATATTTTTTTGAGCACAACACATTGGTGTAGATATTTTTCTAATAAAGTTCTTATTTTTTGTAATTTTAGAATAGAGGGCCTAATTGAGCTTTTTGTAAACTAGAAAAATTATAATCTATCCTTGTAATTGTACTCAATTATAAAGTGTCAATAAATACTTGCTAGATGGGATAAAACTAAGTAATTTAGGGGGGTTTTGTGGTGTGTTCTGTACTTTGATTTTTGCTTTGTGATAGTTTATTTCCAAAGGCATCATGGGAAATCCTAAGTTCTCACTATTAACAATATATAAATATAACACATGGAAACATAATGCTTAGAATTCATTAATGATGTTAGGATATATGCCTTACATAACAACTCTTCTTACTCCACCTCTTGATGTAAAAGAGTTACAACACTTTTTTTTTTGAAACTACTAAGGTAATTGGATGCATTCAGTCTTATATGTCTTTAGATTGGAATTTCCATCTTGACAAATGTACAACTCCAAAAGAGGTTTGAGATAAATTAGTATCATTATCTAGTAAAATAGATGAGGTTTGTGGTTACCAAATTGACAATGAACTCATTAGTTTGGATCCTAAAAATTATGCTACAATACAAGACTAAATCACTAAAGTCATAGATCTTAGAGCATAACTTTCTAAATTTAAAAATTGATAAAAAAAGATATTCAATTGATTTTTAGTGCCTTACATAAATTAGGTCCTAAATATTTATCCTTTGTCCCTAGATTTCAGACTCATAGGCTCACATTGGGCACATCATATCAAATGTCCACCTTTGAGGTATTCTTTGAGATTCTAATGGATGAAAAAGAAAAGTTAATAGCTATGGGTCTAATCAAGTCATCCAAATCTCAAGCTCTAATTTAAAGTCAACCTTAGGATAATCAAGTTGTAACATCAACATCAAATATAGGCTCAAGTAAAAAGAAGTAGAATAACAAGAATAAGTCACATAAAGATAAGAATAAAGGGCAATAATTTTCCTTACAAGGAGATTATAAATCCACTAATAAGAAAAGGGATTCACAAAAAAGGACTGACACTCCTTTCCCTTATTACAAAAATGGGTTTCATAGTGAATAATATTTTTGGAAGAAAGAGATTGATGAACTTAAGGGTCTTCTCAAAAAGAATAGCATCAATCAATCAAAGGATTCTTGTACTCCTTCAAATTCAGGGAAAGGGAAAGCTACAAAACTAGTTGCACTGGAAAATTCTCCCAAGTCATAGGTAATTGACTTAGGTGCTTTGCACCATATGTGTTCTGATCAAGAATAATTTTTTGGATTAGAACAAAGCTCCTTGCCTCATCCTCATAGGTGATGATTCTAAGGTAGATGTTATAGGAAAAGGTATAATTGATGTTGATAGTGGTGTATTTGAGGATGTCCTCTATATGCCAGAGTTATTAACTAACCTTATCTCTATCTACTAAATCACTCACTTTGATACTAATAAGAAAGTTAAGTTCACACCTGATTCTGTATCAATCAAAAAATTAGAGGATAATGCCTTATTTATAGTGGGAAAAGTCAATAATAATACTCAACTTTATTCATTCTCCCACTTTGTGCCTCAGTATTCCTCTACAACTTTTCTCTCATGCACTAATTTAGAAAGCAAGCTATGGCATGAGTGGTTTGGTCATTTGAACTACTGCTATTTATAATAGCTTAGTCAGTAAGAGATGGTTAATGAACTTCCATAGATTTAGTTTTTAGGGGGTGTATGTCATGGTTGTGCCTTAGGCAAACATCCAGAGGATAAGTTTAATAAAAAGAAGGCTTGGAGGGTTACACAAGTCCTCAAACTTGTTTATAGTGATTTAACAAGTCTATTACCTACTTTGTATTTTAGTAAAACCTGTTATGTTATCACATTTATTGATGACTATTCGAGATATACTTGGGTTTATTTTCTAAAACTCAAGAGTGAAGTATTTGATAGACTTCTAGAGTTCAAAGCTCTAACAGAGAAACAATCTAGGAAGTATGTCAAGATCCTCCAAATAGATAATGGGAGGGAATATGTGAACAACAAGTTTGAAAAATTATATGCTCTTGAAGGAATTGATCTTTAACATTTAGTTACATACACACCTCAATAGAATGGTGTAGCAGAGAGGAAGAATAGATTCTTAAAAGAGATGGTAAGTTTTATGATTCATAAAAAATAATTAATACTTGAGTACTAGGTGAAAGTGATTAATTATGATACATATATACAAAATAGAGGTCCTCACAAAGCTTTAAAGGGGATAACACCTCTTGAAGCTTGGTGTAATAGGAATCTAGATGTGCATCATCTCAGAGTCTTCGACAATCTAGCATGGGCTCACATACCTTCAGACAAGTGTCATGCTTTAAAACAACAAAGTCAAACTTACATATTTGTGAGATATACTAATGGTGTTAAGGGATATAATCTCATTGATCTAGATTCACATGAGCTTATTATAGTGAGAAGTGTTTATTTTGAAGAAAGTCCTTCAAACTTGTCTTCTAACATTTCTCATTCTTCTTCCTTAAAATAATTAGATAGCAATGATGATGATACTCTTGCTTCATCTACTCATAGGGCTGATGAAGTAATACCTCCCTAATAGGTTTTATCAATTCATGTTCCTCCTCTTCCTCCAGATCCTCACCCATTGATGCCTTTGTGGGCTAGATAGACTTTGGCAGATGCAGACCCTCTTGTTAGGGATCCATTAGACAAAAGGAGAAAATAGTCACAACATGATCTTCCATAGTCCTATATTTCCATAGATTTTAATCCATAGTATTTTTAGGAAGCCACAAGGAGAGTTTAATGGGATTAAACAATGGAAGAAGAGTATGACTCATTGATTACGAATAACACTTGGGATCTTGTTCCTCTTCCTAAAGGAGGAAAATTAATATGATTTAGGTGGATATATCAGACTAAGTTTGTAGTGGATGGAAATATTGATAATTAGAAAACATGCTTAGTGGCCAAAGGTTTTCTCCAAGTGGAAGGTATCGACTATATAGAAAGCTTTGCAACTATTGCTAAGATGAATTCCATTCGCTTGATACTAGCTATTGGTGCAGCTCATGGTGAGGCTATACATCAGATGGATGTGAAGAACACATTTCTTCATGAAGATATTCATGAGGAGATATATATAGAGAAGACACAGGGGTTCATTCAAGATTATTCATTAGTGTGCCACTTATAAAAGTCTCTCTATGGTCTAAAATAATCCCCTAGGGCTTGGTATTCCAAGATGGACACATTTATTCTCTCAATTAGGTTCTCGAGATGCCACTTAGATTTGAATGTCTAAATTCTATGATAGGAGGATTCACTATTGTACTTGGTGATCTATGTTGATGATCTCATTAATATAGTGATCATAACATCCAACATCAACAGTGTTAAGACTGCACTTCATGATATATTTTTTATGACAAATATGAGCCTATTGCATTATTTTCTCAGGATTCAAATAACACAGTCTTCTTCTAGGATTACTCTTTCATATCCCAAGTATGCCATAGACTTGTTATCTTAGTTTCACATGGCTGATTGTAGGCCTACACTTTCTCCTTTCCTTTTTAGAGTTAGACTTGAGGTTCATTGTTCCACTCTCTTGGTTGATGCCACATTATATCGCTAGCTTATAGGTAGCCTCATCTATCTGACTCATACACGGCCTAATATTTCATATAAAGTTGGCATGGTTTCATGTTTTATGTAGACACCACATGAGCTTCATTGGAGAGGCACCAAGCACATTTTGAATTACATTTAGGGCACTATCAGATATGAGATTCACTATACAATAGGTACATGTTCAAACTTGGTGGGGTACATAGATTTTGATTAGGTTGGCAATTATGATGAACATAATTTCACTTATAGTTACATCTTTCACTTCAAATCTAGCCTCATTTGTTGGTAAAGCAAGAAACAACATGCTATTGCTCTTTCATCTATAGAGGTTGAGTATCATGACACTATTAATGCCACTACTAAGGCTATTTGGCTTTAGAATATTCTCACTGAGCTTTGTGTTCCATTTTAGAAGCCATCAGCCATCTACTGTGACAACCAAAGCACTATCCAAATCTTGAAGAATCCATTTCATCATCAGAGAAGCAAACACATAGAGATCCATATACACTTTATCAAGGAGCTGATTTAGGTAGAAATCATTTATCTTCTATATTGTCTTATAAAGGAGCAGATTACAGATATTTTTACCTAACCTTTCACTGAGAGCAAATATCTTCACTTATGATCTCTTTTAGGGGTGTGAGACATTAGTTCTTTAAGGGATATCATTTCTTTAGGGGGGTCTCCTAGACCTTCATTTTGAGGAGTTTTTTTCCTTAGGGTTTTCTTATTTCCTCATCTATTTGTATAGAGTACCTAATATGGCTACACATTGTCAGGACTCTTATCTACATAGCCCTACCTAAACTTTGCTTATGGGGGGTGTTGGTGCATTTATTTGTTTTATTGTATTTACTTATAAATATTATTATTTTGGTGTATTAATTAACTATTATAATTAGTTTATTAATAATTTGCAATAGATAGAATAAGCTTGCTTAGCTAGTAATCAACTTGGACACCTATCTTGTTATAGTGGAGTTCCACTCCACTATTCATGATAAGATAGGATAAGATCACTTAAATAGTAGTCAACTTGTGTTGATCATTTACACAAGTTAGACATATATCTTATTACTGTGGAGTTGTACTCCATTATTCATAGATATCATTTGAACTACATGTGTTGTGTGAGTTCCCTGATCTTTATCTTGCACACCTTGCTCTATATAAGCAATGACTATTTATGTATTCTACATTAGATTAATATTGAATTATCAGATTAATTCATCATATTTAAGTTATTCATTTATTTTAGTGATTATCTTAGATATAAAATTATTGCTTATTACTATTACTATTTCATCTCTTATTTATGTTTTATATTAGATTCATTAGATCATGTTCCTAATTCTAATAGTTTATTTGCAACACTTTAATTTATAGGCTAATAAATTTAAAATCTAATATGTAATTGATTTAATTAGTTAATTTACCTAAAAAAATATATAAAAATAGAAGTATGCAACCCTAATTTATTGCATAAAAATTTAGATTAATGTAAACTAGTGTTTGGAGTAATATTCAAAGTAAGTCAAGTTTTCTAAATGATTTAACATTTTAGAGTTTTACAAATGTAAATCTTAAGTTAGATTTAAGGGTTGAGATGTATAAATCAATTTAATAATATGCAATAATTAACCACTAATTTTTTTTTTATAGATTTAGACTTCTTTTGACTTTCTAAAAATAGTAATGAATATGAATAAATAGAGACTTATCTAGAAAGTGACTATCACAGATGATCTAGGTTCTTAAAACTAGGTTTTGGATATGTTTGAGTGTCATCAATAGGGTCTTAGGATTTGATTATTCACTAGATAGTAGCACCCATCTAAATAGTAATGCAATACTATTGTAGTGTTCTCAAAGTGGTGATAGTGTCCTCTTTGTACGTGTATTCCTATTTTTTGGGAGTACTTGTGCTTATGTTTTTGGGTCCTATTCCTGCATGCACAAAATCTAGAAATCTATATTGTACCTAGAAAATCTAATTTAGTGTGTAAACCCTAATCTTGTTTTCAAGTATGACATGAGATAAAAATGTGTGTTCATTATTAGGATAGGTTGGACATCCTCAATACCCCACTATGAAGAGAGTTTCCTACATACCAATACTCTGAGGAGGGATCAAACCCGATGTTGTTCTCCCACCTAATGATTGTTGTAAGTGAAAGTGAATGCTAAAATAAGAGTGGTATTTAATTACTTAAGTGTACTTGAGATGTGAAATTTTGGCTTATGTTTTCTATAGATGGTAGTATGCAAAAATATGGTAGAATAGGGATTAAATACCTTAATTTTGCTCAACTTGTTTGTTGGTTGGCTAGGATTTTACATCTATTTTCCATCTAGTGAATAGAGGTCAAACAGTCTTGTATTTATAGAGATTCATAACTTGTGAAAATAATAAAATATACTTAGGTTGACCCTAGGAGGGGCACACATTTGAAGATGTATCTGTTAGGGAGAGTTAGGTTAAGGGACACTAGCATCTAGTTGGGGATACTATCACCATGTGGCTTTAGTGTCCTTAGTGTGGTGCTAATGTCCACCTAGTAGATTACTATGCACACTAGATTAGGATCTGGGAATGCTATCCTAAGACTATGTTAAGGTTGACATAATATGTTTGTGGTTTGAAAAATGGATAGAAAAGTGTGATAAAGGCTCTAGGATAGGTCTAGGGCTAAGCTATGAATAGGCTATCTCAAGCAACACTCTTAGTATCCAAATACCACTTTTAATGATTATGAATGTATAAAAGTAATGGCCTTCTAGGTATAGTTAGAGCTATAATAGGTGAATTTTCTAGATATTCTTTTAATTAATCAAAGGCTTGTTGACAATTAACATTCCATGAGAAAATGAAACTTTTTTTAGAAGATGAGTGAAAGGATGACATCTGTCTACCAACTGAGAAATAAACCACCTGATATATTGGATCTTACCCTATGGGTTATAGAGATCTTTTAGATTATAATGTGGAGGCATTTATATAATTTATTTAACCTTTGTTGGATTAACTTCAATTCCCCATTTTGAGATAATAAAACCTAGAAAGTTTCTTGAAGTAATGCCAAAGATGCAATTTTAGGGTTAAGCCTTACCTTGTATTCATGAAGCATTTCAAATATTCTTCATAATACATCTAGATGTCTTGATCTAGTCTTGGATTCTCCCAAAATATCATCTATGTATTCTTCAATAATATCATGCATCATGTCATGGAAAATGATATTCATGGCATGTTGGTATGTGGTACCAACTTTCTTTAGGCCAAATGGCATCAATTGATAATAAAAATGTTCCCCATGGAGTGGTGAATTTATTTTTTTGGTCTTCAAGTGTAATTTTGATCTAATTATATCTTGAGAAGCCATCCATAAGAGATAGCATCTCATACTCTATCATGTAATCGATAATCATATCAATGTTGGGAAAAGGAAAATCATCATTTAGGCATGATTTATTGATATCTTTGAAGTTGGTACATAAGAAAATAACTTGTGGTTTTTTTCATTGGGAATTGTTGGATATCCACTTTAAATAATAAATAGGATGGATACATCCTGATTCTAATAGTTTTTGTAATTATTTCTTGACAAGTAAAATTATGCCAGGGTACATTTTTCTCAACTTCTACTTGATTGGCTTGGCATTAGGGTGTAAAAAAAGGAGATGTACAATTAAAATAGGGTCCAATATAGGCATATTTGAATAACACCATGAAAAAATGTCAACCAACTCCTAAAGGAGGGTAGTAAGAAACTCATGTTCTTATTCGGTGATAGACACTCCAAGTTTGATCCATTTAGGATCAACATGTGTTCCAATTTTGAATTTGATGGTATCCTACACAAGTAGTGTGGAACCATGTTCTAGAATAGTCAATAATGTGGTACATTGGTCTTCATCTTTGTCTAGTGTCTTGACTGGCTCATTGAGTTCACCCATGTAGTAATAATATGAATCACTAAGGTCTGGTAAAGGCTTGTAGGAAATTAGGAAATCTTGAGCTAATTGATTAAACACTTTATGATCCTCTTAATTGATCTTTGAGTATCATGATTTTTTTTTAATGAAATATATCCATATATTAGTTAAACAAAAATATAAAAATAATTCACAAAAAATAAGGTGGTATGAGAGCATGCCACCTAAGAGTAAAATAAAAGTATCAAAGTATCAACTAGGTAGAGCTTAGAAACAAGAAACTACATCACAAAGTCATAAAAAGAGATAAATTTTATGAAAAAATATAAAGGCCAATAGGTATAAGATCCATATCATCTAGACCCTAGCCTGAGCTTGGCAAATCATTTCCATCTGGAAAAGGCTCCTAGCCAATAACTTGGGTAGTGTCTGTATCATCAACTACTTATGTTTGAGTGGGTGAGATATCCAAATAGATCGTGGGGAACTTATCCAACACATATGCATGACCTCTAAGTGGCACCCCTTAAGCATATGGGCATAGAGGAAGAGGAGGAACACCCTAACCATCCTACCTAGTAGGGGAAGGAGGTGGCAACTGCCACCCTCATTGCTACCCAAGAGGGGAAACATGATATTATAGGTTACCACTATGAGATAAGTGCCTAGAATGGATAAGATAATGACCACCATGAGGTGGTTGAGGCATTCTATCATCCAATGTAAGATCCATGGGCAAAGAAGGTGGAACCTGAGCCATAGTGCAAGGAGGATCTACCTAATGTGAGAGGAGATCTTGAAGGTACCCAAGATCCATATCTACTTTATTGGATTGAACTTGAATATATAAAAGAACATTAGAGATGATAGAATATTTATGCAAAGCAAAAAAATTACAATTAGTGGAAGCATGATTAAACATATAATTATTTCTTTCTTTGCAAATCCAGAAGAGAATCCTCCACCAAGGTCAAGTGGAATGGACTAATATTTTATGGAGCATAGAAGTAGGGATGACATTTATAATCACCTAGTAAGATTCTTGGTCCACATTGGTTAACTAGAATTTAGATTCCACTTCTTCCCAAGATATCCAAGAGTGAGAATTCTTGTAGAAGATATCCTAGATAAAATGAATTCCTCTATGAAAAATCTTGAGGGTATTGATCCAAGGGAATTCTGCCAGGGGAACTTCATTGCAATAAAAAATGGGAGACCACCATAGAGAGTGGGAGTTAGAAGAAAGACCATAATGGAAATTAAAACCATTCCAAAGAAACCATGGCTTAATATTTTCCCAAGCCTTCTAGATGTTTTTTATCCATAAAGGAACCCATGATCTAGAAGGGAGATTGGATGAAGAGTAAATTAGGAAAGTCGAACCCTTTCCAAGTTTTATTGCCCTTGGCAAACCTAGAGGAGATATAATGTATGAATAACACCTTCTAAGATTTTAGGCCCTCAATGGCCCACATAATCCATTTGGCACATAAGTTAGTTCCTTATCAAGCAATGTTGATGAAACCCATCCCTCTAGCTTCATGCGTGAGGCAATAATATTTCCAGGCCACCCTGTGGAATCCATTACCTTGCAAGGAAATATCATATCAATTTTTATAACTTATAGTAATATTTTTTGGAAGGTACCCAACATGATGAGTAATACACATGGTTGGATGCAATAATTTTTTAGTAGATTTAAAATTTTCCTACCAACGAATGAGACTTGGTCACCTAGTAATCTAGCTTCTTAGTAACTTTGTCAATAACATATTTCCATAATAAATGTGGTGAAACATTGAAAGTAAAAGGGATGCTAAGGAATTTAAAGATTTCATCATGTTAGATCTACTTCCAACTAAATTTATCAACCCACACTGGTGGAGGGATGTAAGACTATCTGTAACAATGAGTTTTCTGCCATTGGATGCTAGAGCCAGAGGCCAAGCAGAAGGTGTCAATATACTATAAGACATTGTCCACATTGGCTTCATATTATTTGAGGGTAAGGAAGTATTCATCTGTAAAGTGGCCATTAAGTAATTTCATATCTTTTCCCTTAACAAGGCCACTAGCTTGGGCATTGCTAAGAAGATATCCAAAACCCTCAGCTACAGGAACATACAAGGTGAGAGATAGAAGGCATAAAATTTTGGAACTATGTGAGGTTTGGGATTCATTTTAAAGAGGGTGAATTTCCACATCCAATGACACCTAAAACAGGTTTTCACCATAAGACTCATCTTTTTATTTAGTTTTACTCTAGTCCAAAAGAGCGTCATAGAAGTTTTCACTTTGGGACCTCAATGCTTGATTTTTTTTAATTTTTTTTTATGACTAAGGAAGTTGACCTCCTATACAAAATAGGAGGTAGGGTCTAATGTAATAATAAATCCCTATTTATGATCACCAAATGTCAAATTATCTCTGAGGCCCATAAATTCATAGATTGCCTCATCAATCTAAATTTTATCCAATGGTAGATATGAGTCTTGTTGGTCCAAGTTGATCAATTGGGGATGATTGAGGAAAGAGGGGAATAAGATGGCATATAATTAATGATAAATATGGAATTGGGGTCAAAAAAATTAGTATCATCCAAATCTTCATAGATGATATAATAGGACTCTATATCACTGTCAGCATTGTCCATCTTAGATGATAAATTAGAGTCACTCTTGATATCTAACGGGTCACCCCTAGAAAATTTGTATCTAATACCTCAAGTTCCTTTATTTTTTGGAACTGATATAGGATTAATAAGTCCTTTTTGTTTTTCCCCCAGGCCTTTACCCTTATATTCTTAATTATCCATTATCTTATTTGGAATGGGATATTTTATGCTTTGGCATCAGGAGGTAAAATCATCATTGTATAACCATGAATCATCATTTGTCTTGATTTTTTATTGCTCTTACAAAGTGGTTTTGATGAAAACCATATGTCCTTTTTGATGAGAATAATCCTTCTTGTGTCATTCCATTTTAATAGATTTCATTTTAGGCCTACCACATGATTTAGGCATTTTAGCTAATTTGGCTATATAGAAGGCACTGCTAATTTTTTATTCTCCAAGGCCACTGTCTTAAATAATAAAATGATTGGTGTAGACACCTAAATCTGGCCACTGATAACCTCCAACTAGGATTTTGATCAATTTCCAAATACACAATTTCCCCTAAAAACACTAAAACTTGCTAAATGATGTGAAACTGACATATTCAAGTACCGATTTTGGCTAGAGTATCATTAAATGAGGAAATTCAATTTATGGGCCAGCTAACTTCAATTAGCTCATTTTGAGTCAAAATGCCAATTTTGCCCCTGGGTGCTCTGGATTGCTCTTTCCTATAAAATCTTCTACACAAGATGCATGCCTTTATTATTTGTTTTTGGTAACACTATAAATGGGAATACAGTTTCAACACATCTGACATTGACTTCCAATTTTAATCCAGTCAAATTTTAGACCAATAATAAGGCATTATGATCAATTTTTGCATAAAATGTTTAATCATGCTTAAGAGATAATTAATCCAAATCAAGGCCTAATCAAGAATTCCATGGAAACTTGTTGAAAATTTATTTTTTGAAAATGAATATTGAATATCTGCATCATTAGGTGAGCTCATTTCTTGGGAAGACATCTCTAGGCCATAAATGCCACAAATATTAAGAGTCATGCCGTCTATGCCTCATCAATGCCTTCCATGATGCCCTACATGCCTCTTAATTTCCCCTTCTTCCAATTTCATGATGAGGATAATTACAAACTTAATTCTAAAAATTGAATTAATCCTCAACCACACATCTCAGTCTTGAGATGGATGGTTTAGGTTGAATCTGGTCAATCTCAAAAAACTATAAATTGAAGGCCTCACCACATCATTTATAATTTATTTTGGTACAAAGTTATTATGATAAAATATCTTCAAAGGACTTGATAATGCAAATTTATAATGCCAAATTGATTCCAAGCCAAGCCAAGTCAAAGCCACAAGGTGCCAAGGAGAGATGGAGGTATCTAGCCTTCCATTGCCAAGGACTTCATGAGCACAAGCCAAGCAAGCCACTACTATAAAGGCATTTGGAACATCCAAGGAAGGTGAAGAAATTATTGTGTTTTATTCCTTACTTTTTAGTTGTGTTTATCATTTGTTTTTATTAACTAAGCTCTCCCTATTATCTAAGCCTAGAGATGTTATTCTATTAGTGTGTTTATTTCATTTTGTTTGTCATTTTGGAGCTAATACCATACTAACCATCCTCTCTTGAGTCAAATTCCTAGATCACATTATGGCACACCCAATGGGACTAGAAACATCTCACACCTAAAGAAGATCATTTTGGAACTCTAAAATATTTATTTGGACCTTTAAAACTATTTCAAATTGATTTTCTAACTTTATTTTTCCATTTTTGGTTGCCATGGTTTTACACAATAATCGATGTTGACAAGTAAGACTGACATCAGTTACATGGCTAAATTGATGTCAGTTAGCAAAACCAACATTAGTTAGATTTCGGTTAGCAAAGGTAACCATCATCAGTTGTAATAATCGATGTCATTGACTATGTTTTTCCAAAAACATAGACCCAAGAGCTATTTTTCCAAAGTTTATTGTTTCAAGCTAAAAAGAGTTTCAAAGCTAAAAGACATGCTAACATTTTTGCTATAGGACCAAGCTTGATATTTTTTCAAAACATGTTTAAATCACCTTTGCATGCTTAAGAATAAATTACAAACATTATTTTGGTGTTTAACAAAGAATTTAGATGGTTTAGTGAATGTTTTCAAAGTTTGCAACTAAGACTAAGGGGTCAAATGAACACCACCAAATCTTTCATTTTGGGCTTAAAATTAAACACACTATACAATTGTTTGCAATAGTTGTTTAATCAAACTTTTGTTTGGAAAAAAGAGGAATGTTGTGTGTATGCTCTTCCATTTATCCCCTATAGGGAACCCTTGGAATCAAAAGCACCATTCCTATTGCAAATAGCCTAGTCTAAGGCTTAGAAATAAAGTCATCTAAAAGCACTCCCTAAAAACTTCTCAAAGTTTGGGTGACCTTGAAAATGACCCTAAATTCTTTCTATTTCATGATTTCTTTATTTTTATGAAAACTTGGCTTGTGAGGGGAACTTCATCACCTCCCACAAGTTCTTTAGGGAAGCTTTAACCTAGGGTTTCATCTCCTAACATTGACTTCATTTGGCTCCTTTCAAGTTGCACATGGGACGTAGTGGAAATTTGGACATCACACTACACTGAGCGAATAGTAGGATGTAGTGGTTGAAAAAAGGATTAGACCTTTTTGCAACAAGCCAAGTGATATGGACCCAAAATCAATGCTTTTATTTTGCATTATTTGGCATAAAAGTCATTGTGTAATTGATTCCCATAGATCATTTAGAAAATTATTAGATCTTATACAAATCCCCACTTGCCACATAAGTATTATTGGTGCAAGGTTCACCTCAAGGTCTATGTTGCAGTATTATCATTTGAGAGAACCTGGGTGTAAAAACCCTAATATATAGTGCATATTTACTTTTAGATGAACACTTAAAATCCTCTCAAATGACTTATATTGATGGATTCCACTAATACCAAGCAACCTTGTTAGTGTAGGATCTAAGAAAGGTTAATTAGTTGGTCTTGTCCTAGATTAAAGTCTTGTTTGGAGTCAAAAAATTGTATAAATAAACAATCCAAACCAAACACATAGTCCAAATTTTTCTTTGAATAAAGAGGCATTATGTTGCCTGTGTAAGATCATCAATTTGCCTTGTTCAAAAGTTCATCAAAAGTTTGAGAGCCATATCATCCACTTTGGCATAGTTATGCTACCCAATTGAGTCTAGACCTTTACCAAAGTTTTTTAAAGTCCTTCACTTATAACCTAAATTTAGAATTGCACCTTTATAAGTTCATAAGGTTTATGTGTTAAGTGGGTTCACCATTTGCACTAAACTTGAGGGAGCTTAGGTTTAATTTCCAATTTGGGTTGAAGGCCGTTTAAGACTCATAATCATTATCAACATTTGATAGACTTAAGCCATTTTGTGCTAAACACTTACACTTTAAGTATATGCACCAAAACATTTTGAGTCAAGAAAGGTAATGTTATGCTATCAACATTGTAGGAAAGCATCTTTATCTTAGAAAGTTTTTGAAACAAACTATTTTGTCACACTTTTTGGGTAGTATAACATCATTACGCTACCCAAAAAAAATTTAATATTGTTTCATAGACCTTATTACATAGGGTTCAAATTTGTTCCTACATTTTTAGACCAAGCCAAGTGTACTTTTGTGATCTTTTATCTAAAATAGTTATACTATTCACTTTTATCTAGCTTGTTTGTTAAAAGAACCTAGTTTTATACCATTTTTTATGAGAAAATAAACTATTGATAAAGTGCCTTTTGTTTCATACCTTATACCTAGTTGATTAAGTTCATGTCCAAGAATCAAATGCCTAGTGTTTGTTAGAAGTGTTTCAAATCCATTAGATTAAAACTTCCATCTATTTTTAAAGTGTAGCTTTTGACTTTGTTTGGCCAAGAGTCCTAAAACATGCCTTGTTTGACCCTAGATTTTGACTCCACATTTGGCCAAAAGACCTAGCAACTTTTAATTTCCTAGATTAGACTGATTTGAAACACTTCAACCTTAGAGTTTGGCATTTTGATTTGTAGGACCATTTACTTGCTTATCTTTGTATGAACAGTGAAACATTAGATACTTCATGCTAGCTTGTTTCCTCACAAAACATTGCATAAAACTTTTGATCCTTTTGACAAATCTAGACCAAGTTGGGACATCATCTATTTTAGACATTACCCTTTTTAGTGTTTGTAGAACTCTTTGACCTTTTATCACAAAAGCATTGACTATGGATCCCAACATGTATTCCAACACTCGTAGTGGACTCATGTACAATCTATGGATTATTAATGTGGTTGCACATGAAGAAATGGTGAAAGACCCCTATGTGGATAATATTTCTTGTGAGATGGATTCTTATGGTTATTATCATACTCAATCAGGGGCATAAGTCCAAGATCCATTGGCTAACTATCTGGTTAACACACCACCTTATTCATAATAAGACCAAGAATAAATGGTATAATACCTAACTATAATACTTGTAGTGGATGATCCAGCACTTCAATAATCATATTATACTAATATAACTTTCACGTATAATCCATTTTTGTTTGAGCAACATTTGTTAGAGAACAAAGAAGAGATTTTGGTTAGAGCCATAGAGGTAGGGGCTAAGTTTCTAGAAAACTTCCCCCATGAAAATTTACCAAGTCTAGTAAGAGTGTCCCACAATATCATTTATGATCAACGGGATTCTTCTAGCAATCTTATGGCTCTAGTCCAAATAATGTACCAAGATCCTAGTATATCTAATCAAGGCAAAAACATCATGGAAGAGAACTTTAACCAAATACAGAAAGCATATCAAACATATCTAAATCTAGCATGTGATTTTAATCAGATGAACATGGTAATTAAGCCTCTCATTGACCTAGTTCCTTCAATAGGAGTGTTGATATATTTAACTAGACAAAAGAATCCAAATTTTGACCCACTCATACAAACCATTTCAATAGATAACTTGATGCATATGCCCATTATTAAAGAAGTGTCTTTGGCCTCTACACTGAATAGTGAGCCAAACATAGTAGATAATGTGCAAACAACATCTAATATCGATCAAAGTGGTACTAATACATAAATAATTAGCCAACAACATGTGACTATAGTTAATCCTATTAATAGGTCATCATACCAAGGAGTAGGAGTTTCTACATGTGCTTCCTCAAGTGTACAACCTATAAAATTAGGTAATAAAAAAATGGCCAAGTCATGCCTCAATGACAAAATGTGATGAACCCTACTCCTCCTTAACAAGTAGCAAGTAGTGTTCCACAAAAATAGGCATAATATAGTGTATCAACACAATAGAGGATAAATACATTTCCACCTTAATCTAGGGAAAATAATATTCTACCTTGATAGGTAATAATGAATGTACCTCTTCAGTCACAAACTAATATGCCAATCCAAAACCAAGAAATGACTAGTCAACAATGTGCAAATATTGGTCAGCAACAAAAGCTAAATCTACAACCTGATTTCACTTCCTCACAGGGACTCATGCAACAAGGAGGTCTCCATGTTTCTCAAGTACCTAATAGACAACTATTGGTTCAAAATGTGCCACAAATCTAGAGATAGGGTCTTGGTCCACAAGTTCCCACTCAATAACAAAGTTTGATTAGTCAGCAACATGTCCCTTTTCAACCACAATAGGCACAATATACTTATATCCCTCCATCCCAACCATAAAATCCTCCAATTCAAACCTTTATCACCAACCCAAATCAGAATATTGCATAACTAAATGTGCAATTTCAAATACATCTTAATACATGTATGCATATTCTTGGTCCATTCCCCAACCAAACTAATGTATGTTAATAGGTATCTCCATCCTACCCTAGTCAAAGTGCCCCACTTGTGACCTCCCAACCATCTACCCAAATTCTCCCTCAAACCAATATTCCTTTCAGTTTCCTGTCCCAAGAATTACAACAGATGAAGGATGTAATTGCTACCATTCAAGATGGTAAACAAACTAAAAAGTTCAAATTAGATGGCACATGTTCCTATCCATTCAACATGGATTATTTGTAGAGACCATTTCCTCCAAGATACGAACCATTAAAATTTGATAAATACAAAGGGAAAGGTGACCCTAAGGCTCATTTGACCAAATTTTTCATTGCATGTCAACCAATGGCATATAGAAACATATATATTTTATTGTTATTTCCAATAATCTTGGTTAAACAAGCCTTGGATTGGTTTTTGAAGTTGCCCAAAAATTTATTAATGGATTTTGATGATCTTTCTGATAATTTTATGTAGCACTTTTCTTATAATCTCGAGCAAAGATTTCATTAGTGGACTTAACACAAGCAACGCAAAAAATTGGTGAAAGTTTTGAAAGTTATTTACAATGGTGGAGAGCCCATGCAAGTTATTTCACCCATAGTTTATTAGATAAACAATTAGCCACTGTGTTTACCAAAAAATTACATAGTGAGATAACTTACCATCTGGAAATATAATGTGTGCATACGTTCAAGGAGATCATTGATAAATGTTTATTGATAGAGAGGGTGCTCATCAATAAAGGAGTCATCAAGCTTAATTCAAATAATCAAAATAAAGGTATCAATTAGGGAAATGAAAAACATCCCATCTAATTACAAGCATCACAATTGACACATGCCAATAACCATGAGAGACTGAAGCAATTCAACCACAATAGGAATATTGTGTGAAATGGAGTAACTAAATCCTATCATATACAAATAGTAAAAACATCATCTACACCACCTTTTCAACTTACTTCTACTTGACTAGTGCCACAAGAGCAAAAACCAAAACCTACACAACAAATAAAATAGTCATTACCATTGTAAACCCCTCCTCCTAGAAGAATCATGCCTGCACATTATGTCTTTAGTGTCCTAGGAAAACCTATTGAATCTATATTTTTCAAGATCACTACTTCTAATCTGATTAGTTATCCTATACCAAAGCATTATCTGCAAGACATTCCTTATCCTGATTGGTACCATGAAAATGAATTTTATGACTATCATTAGGTCAATGAGCATAATCTATGAAGATGTGTCCAAATCAAGCATTTAATTAAGAATATGTTAGAGAATGGGGAGATGAAAATAGATAAATGTGATTTAACTTATAATAAAACCCTTGGGATCTATCAAAACCCCTTTCCCTAACATAACAATTAGTAACAATAATGGCTAGTGCAGTAGAAAAATCAATAGTATCAAAATCAAAGGTCAAACCAATAGAATCCACAAAATTAATAGTAGAACCTGAAATGATAGAACAATGAAAAAAATAAGGTTAGAATAGTAATAACCAACAAACCCACCATTCAGTTTCACATGAATATAATAGGGTTATAGGTCATATTATAGGGGGTAACATTAATACCATCTCCATTAATCCTAGACCAAACACTAATCAGTCTAGACCATTGTTAAAAAATAAAATTTAGCCAAATTACATGGATAATCCTTCTTTGACCTAGGGATGCATACAGGCAAACCAATAAATTAGGACTTCCCCTTTTGGACCTTATATCAACATCTTGTCCTTGCCATGTGACCACATGCAAGTGTACTGGCAATCGAGACTTGTCTTATCTGGTCCCACACCACTCTCAACATCGGTTAGCAACAATGGTCTAGTATTTAATCTCGATTATTCAATCAAAACTTGGAGGTCAAAGATTACTATCCCAAGCCCATAACCATCTACCACTTTATCTGGCATCCAACCAACCATTCAACCTTAGAATAAACCATTCACTACTGACCAAGACAAGAAGTTTGATATTGTGGAACAATTACAAAAAACACTAACACAAATTTCTATTTTATATTTTTTGTGAATGTTAATAATCCACAAAAACATCTTGAATGAGTTTTTGATCCAATCCACTATTGTTAGTGACATATCCCCTTATAACTTTCAAGATTTGGTTGGACACCTAGCTCCAACCCAACAAGTCACATTCAACCAAAGTGATATGTCTTCTCTTGGCCCACTCCATAATAACCCATTGTACATTTAAGTTGATATCAAATGGCATAAAGTTAAACATGTCCTTATAGATAATGGATCCATCCTCAACATAGTGTCTTTAAAGCTCATCAAGATTCTTGGGTACATAATGGTAGATCTCCAGCTAGCAACAATAACCATAAAAGCTTATGATAATCAAGAAAGAGAATCACAAGGAACCATTATTATTTTTATTTATCATTAGGCATTTAACTCATGATACACTTTTCCATGTGATTGATCTTGAGTTATCATACAATATGCTTCTAGATAGGCTTTGGTTACATGAGATTCGTGCAGTCCCATCAACACTGCACCAATGTATCAAGCTTTCCCACTCAGGGATGGAAGTGAATATTTCAAGATATTTACACCCATATGAACACTGCAAGCATCTATAATTATCAATATGGTATGAATCCAAGTTCCAAATAGGATAAAGGAAAAGCTATACTTATTGATCCTTCACTAGATAATTACATAGATCATAATACCTTGGATTCCCTTTCCCACATGATACCTCCTAAAGTTTCTAATCATTTCACCATTTTAGATAATGTACCAAGAGAGTATATGACCCATGATACATTTCATATTACCAATCTTCTTCAAAATATAAAAACCTTTGGGTGACCTAAAGTCATCCCATGTATGCATTGGCAACAAAAGAATAAAGATAAGAGACCTATCACATTTGTACCAACATCTGGCCTAAGATTTAACCTTATTAAAGGGGATGAATCATGGTTATATAATGATAACCAAGCTTATTATTATAAAAATTCTGATCATCATATTCCTAATAGGATCATATAACATCACAATTATAAAGGAAGATGCCTCAAATCAAATCAGCAAGGAACCATTGAGCCAATTTCCATGACTAAGTATGAAAGACCTTATGGACTTGGATTTAAACTGATTAGGGGTGACCCCACATACATTATTAAAAATCCATCACCAAAAACTAGTAATGATGATACCAACAATGAAGCAAAGTCTGAGCATAGCCTCACCTTTGATGACCTAGCTGAAACCAACTTGTTTGATAACAATGCCATTTATACCATTACCTTGGCCATTCATCACAACCATTTACCATTATATTATCCCCAACTAATATATTGGGACCAATAAGAATCTAGTCTACCAATTGATGAGTTTTAGAATGATGAGGCATTATGTGACTTTTTAGGCCTTAGAGACAACATTCTATTGGAAGATCATAAATTAGGGTTCTCAATCACATTGGATCCTGTAGCCTATTTTGGAGAGTGAGTGAACACCCTTAGCCAAAAACAAATAATTAAAACATTGAGGTCCCAAAGTGAAAACCTCTTTGAGGCACTTTGTAACCAAGGAAAAATTAAAGATAAAGGCTAGTCTAGTGGTAAAAACTTGTCTCAGGTGCCATTAGATGGGGGTGTTCATTCTTCTTCAAATTTAGACCAAGAGACCACCAACGATGAACTTACATATGGATCAAAGTTCAAATTTAAGAAAAAACAAGTATTTGATCAAATTATTCAATAATTTCCAACTATTTTTATCACATGGTTGGATTTCTCATTAGGGGACTCAGATTCATCATGCCTAAGAGATGTTAAAGAGCAAGTCCAAACAGAGGACCTTGACATAATTCAATAGTTCAAGTCACTACCTACTATCCTAGAAGATGGTTTGACACTTCTAGTTGAAGATACAATAGAGGTAAATATCAAGACTCCATCAAACCTAAAATGGATAAAATTATGAGCATCCCTCACTAAGGAGGAACATGACATCTTTATAGCTCTATTGAGAGAATTTGTAGATGTCTTTGCATGGGCCTATTCTAACATGCCAAGTTTGGACCCTACCTTGGTTCTGCACCACCTTTGGTTAATCTTGATGCCAAACTGGTAAAACAAAAGCTATGTAAGATGCATCCTTGCATTGCTATATTGGTAAAGAAAGATTTGGAAAAACTCTTAGAAACATGATGTATCTGATCCATTGACTACTCAGAATGGATCTCTAATATGGTACCTATTAGTAAGAAGTCAAAAGGGATCAAAATCTATACTAATTTTTAAGACATCAACAAAGTATGTTCTAAATATGATTTTCCCTTGCCTAATATTGATATGATCATCAACTCCATGATTGGTTATGAAATGCTTTCACTCATGGATGGATTTTCAGGATATAACCAGATCAGAATAACACCAAAAAACCAACATAAAATAATGTTTACCACTCTATGGGGAACATTTTGTTATCAATTAATGCCATTTAGCTTTAATAATGATAGAGCTACATATCAAAGGTCCATGCCTATCATATTCCATGATATGATACATGATATTGTGGAAGACTATGTCGATGACATATTAAGAAAATCCAAAACTAGGGCCAACCATCCAATAGTGTTGTGTAAGATATTTAAAAGATTAAAGGAGTACAAAGTTAGACTCAATCCAAATAAATGTGTGTGTGGTGTAACTTTAGTCAAATTACTTGGCTTCATCATGTCTTGTAGAGGTATTGAAATTGATCCAACTAAAGTCCATGCTATAATCGAGATACCACCACTAACCAATTTAAAATAACCCTGTAGTTTATAGGGTAATATCTAGCCCATCCAACACTTTATCTCCTATTTAGTGAATATGTGCCATCCATTCACACACTTTTTGAGGAAGGAAGTTGAATTTCACTAATATGATCACTACCAAATAACTTTTCAACAACTCAAAGATTATCTTGTTAATCCACCTATTCTATTACCTCCTATGCCAATAAATCCATTCTTGTTATACTTATCAGCTAATGACCACACTTTGGGGGCACTTTTGTCTCAACATGATGACAATGGAAAGGAACACACTATATACTACCTAAGCTTTACCTTGGTTACCTATGAACATAAGTATGCACCTATTGAAAAAGCTTGTCTGGCCATGGTCTTCATAGCTCAAAAATTGCACCATTACATGTTGAATAATAAGATCATGGTCATTTCAAAAGTAGACCTACTCAAGTATTTAATATATAAAATAGCTTTGTAAGGTAGAATGGCTAAATGGATCATGCTTCTTAGTGAGTTTGACATATATTATGTCAATCAAAAGGCAATTAAGGGACAAATTCTTGCAGATCAACTTGATAAATCACCTCTCATAGACACACAACCACTCACATTTCAATTTTCTAATGAATCCATAATAATCATCATTAACACACCCCTTGAGAAGCAGCCTTGGAATCTATATTTTGATGGTTCATTTATTACACATGGATCATGGGTAGGCTTATTGTATATTATACCAAAGGGGGACCTAATCCCTAAATGATTTAGAATCAACTTTCTTTGTATAAACAACATTGTTGAGTATGAAGAACTTGTTGCAAGACTTTGACAAATTGTACATTTGAATATATCTCATCTCTAAGTTTATGGTGATTCTTAGTTAATCATCAATCAGGTCACAAATCATTTTCAGACCAAAGATGACAAGTTGGTTCCATATAAAGCCATGGTCTACACTCTTAAATAACAAATTATCAATATTCAATTTAAGCACATATCAAGGGCTAGTAATATAACTATAGATGACATGGATACTATTGGCTCTCTGATTCAACAAATAGATAAAGTTAGAGAGTATGAATTCCTTATCAATAATTTATCAGCATTAGCTCATGAACATTCAATCATTGCCATGATTTGTGATATTGTTGGTCCTAATTCTATCTAGTACTTAGACCTTTACAACTACCTTCATGACCAAGTTATACCAACTAACCTATCTCAAAAACAAACCAAATCCTTCATTCATCATTCCAATCATTATACTCTACTTGGATCCACCCTTTACCATCGTAGTTTTGATAGAACTCTACTTCATTGTTTAACTTTGATAGAGTCTACACTAGCATTAAGAGAAGTTCAAAAAGTGTGTGGAGCTCATTCTAGTGGGGAAGTTCTATCCAAAAAAAATTTGCATACTAGTTATTATTGGCCCATAATGGATGCATATGCCACTATATATGTAAAAAAGTGTGACAAATGTCAATGGCATGCTAATCTAATTCATGCCCCAACAAAAACTTTGAAACTGATGTTGACACTATGGCCATTTTATACATGGGGACTTGACCTCATAGGGAAGATTAACCCCACTTCATCTAATATCCATAAACATATCCTTATCAACACTGAGTATTTCACTAAGTAGGTTGAAGTTATACCCCTCATGTGATTGTAAAGCAAATTTCCAAATTTATTTTCAACTATCTCATTTACCACTATGGTATTCCCTCTGACATTATATTTAATAATGAAATGTTATTCAATAACAAAGATATAGAATAGATATATACTAAATACAATATCACACAACATTTTACCCTCAGGGTAGTGGCCAAGCTGAGGCATCCAACAAAACCATTGTCAATATTCTCAAAAAGAATGTCAATGATGTCGATCATGATTGACACCTCTAGATATTTCCTAACCTTTGGGCATATTGTACCAATCATCATAATCTCATAACAACCACTCCATACTCACTTGTTTATGGTACTGAAGCCATCCTTCCCATTGAGGTCAAATTACCTTGACTATGCATCTCTTTTAAGCATGTCCTAAATGATCATGACTATTGAGTAGCTCACCTACAAGAGCTAGATCTACTTTAAAAATGCACAACCATGCTCAATAATCTTCAATCATATCAGAACTGACTCAAAGGCCACTATAATCAGTGTGTTAAGTATATAAAATTTGAACTTGGTGATCTTTTTCTTAAAGAAAACCAAAAGAATACCACAAATGAGAAAAAGCATAAAGGGAAATTCAAACCAAATTGGATAGGGCCTTTCATCATCACTATAGATTATGGATCAAAAGCATACAAGCTTGCCACACCAGATAGAGAGGAACTTCCTGAGTCGATAAATATTATTCATCTCAAATGATACTATGCTTGAGTGCTAAGGTGTATTGTCTGTAAGGACCATTTTAGTTATGCTATTTTATCACTATTATTCTTTATACAAATACCATCCTTATACATCCTCTTCACCATATCCACTTTCTACTTCCATCCTACTAACCCAGTGTGTTCTAAAGGCTAGCCCATTTGACCTTGGTTTTTGTCATTCATTACATAGTTTTAGCATGAAGGTATATAATCAATTCATTAGTTAGTTTAATGTACTTTAGATAGAGAGCATATTTTGGGATAGTGTGACAAAAGTTTTGGTAGTTTCATCCTTCGTTTGTTATTCCTTTCCTACCACTGATCTTGCTACTAATTATAACAACCTTTGGGAAAATTAGTATCATCGATCTATGCCATTATGTCCTAGTTATAACCACCTATGGACAAGCTAGGGGAAAAATTAATATTTGATGTACCAACTACCACTTTCTATGATATACTATGCCTTTTTACCAACTGTGCCTATTTTTTTGAATTGATTGCTACACTAGTCGAGTTCCTCCACTATAAGGGCAGAACTACAGTGACTTGAGGTCCTACTCTATGACTATGTAGGCAACACTAAATACTTTTTGAGGTCATATTAGTCATGCTAAACCATGCTTTCACCATTTTGTGAGCATCTTAAATTTAAATGTTCTCACCATTTTATGATCAACCTAAACCACACTCTCACCATTTTGTGAGCAACTTAAGCCACACTCTCACCATTTTGTGAGCAACCTAAGCCATGCTCTCACCATTTTGTGAAAAACCTAAGTTTAAATTCTCTCACCATTTTTTGAGCTTGAAACATTTAGTGTCTCGGCATTCTTGATTGAGTTGAGATACTCCCAAAACAATTCTAAAAACATTTGAAAAATCGTAAGAGAAGAACAAAAACATTGACCATTTCTTTGCCTTAAGGATTCTAGGAACCCTTACTAAGTTACAAGAAAATAACTTGTCATTTAGTTTCCCCATCCTTTTGGCCTTTTTCTCTCATGCACTTGCCATTTTACAAGACCATTTCTCTTATTCTATCACATCCATTTTGTTTGTTTTCCTCAATTATCACATTATTCCCATTCTCTAGGAGAACTACATTTGGCTTGAAGTTTTTATTAGATATTACATCTATAGAAATATGTAGGTAGCATCCAATTACCTAGTGCATATGGAGATAACTCGACCACTCCCTTCATTTTCTTCTATTCCCCCATTTTTTTGTTTGTTAAGTTGTCACCTATTTTTTAGGGGCAATGTTTGTATGGTTTCTATTGCTTTGTTTATTTGTTTATTTCTGCTTATTTTATTTATTTGTCTACTTATTTGTTTGATTTCAACATTATTAGCTTGATTTAGATTATGTATATTTGATTCCTTGCCCACACTTATACTTAAATCCATCCATATTCATATGTTTACATTGTCATCATGGTTTCTATCATTGGTGCATTGTTTTCTATTGAGTATTGGATTACGGGAGTCAGTCCTCATGCATATTTCAGCCAAGTCCTCATGATGTTATATGATGATGCCTACCAACACATGATATAATAAACCTTAGCTTCAAGAATTCTATTCATAAATGGTGGTATCTCTTTGGCATTGATATCTTGATTCACTCCTAATCATATCCCAAATAGAGTAATTAACCATGAAAGAATTTAAACCTTTATTGGTTTAGATGAGCATCTCCCTAATAATAGGTTTTTCTAATTCATCATTACCTTTTGTGTTTAGTTTTCATCATCCTCAACCAAGTTTATCATGTTTTCCATAATCAGGGTCCAATGATTATAACTGCCTATGGGAAAATCATTGCACACCATCCCAGCTACATTTCTCAATGATTATAACCACCTTTAGGCAAATCATTATGTTGTCACCACTTTAATTTTTCTAACTATACAAGGGCATGTTATTATCTTGTTTATTTATCCTAACTAGGGCAGTTCCATCTTCTCAATGCTTATAACCACCTTTGGGCAAATCATTGTGTTATCATACCATGTTACTACTATTAGGGTATAATGTTTATAACTGCCTTTGGGAAAATAATTGCACACCATCCCACTTACATTCTCAATGATTTTGACTAATTTTTCAGTCTCATTATGTTTTTAACCCCATCATCTTTTCTTTCTTTGGTCCCCTCTCTTTGCTTCTTTCTTTTCAAGGGACCATTTGCTGACCTACTTGTGCCAACTGTTCCCTCGAGGGGGCATCATACAGTTAGTTTATCATCATTAAAGTTGTAGGTATATAGGAACTTTTCATTCTTTGATAAGATGTTAATGTGCTTATAGCTTTCAACACCTTCCCAAAAAGGGGAAAATTGTAGACACCTAAATCTAGCCAGCGATAATCTCCAACTAGGCTTTTGATCAATTTCCACTTAAAATACACAATTTGGCCTAAAACACTACAACATGCTAAATGATGTGAAATTGACATATTAAAGTGCTGATTTTGCATAGAGTATCATTAAATAGGGCAATGTAATTTAAGGGCTAGCTAACTTTGATCAATTCATTTCGAGTCAAAATGCCAATTTTACACTTAGGTGCTTTGGATTGCTTTTTCCTATCAAATCTTCTACACAAGATGCATGCCTTTATTATTTTTTGTTGGTAACATTATAAATGGGAATATATTTCCAATGCATCTAACATTGACTTCCAATTCTAATCCAGTCAAAATTTAGACCAATAAGGCATTTTGATCAATTTGAGTGATTTGTACATAAAGTGCTTAATCATGCTTAAGAGTTAATTAATCCAAATCAAGGCCTAATCAATAATTTCATGGAAACTTGTTGAAAACTTATTTTTTGGAAATGAATATTGAATATATTCATCATTAGGTGACCTCATTTCTTAGGAAGACATCCCTAGGCCATAAATGCCACAAATATTAGGATTCATGCACTCCATGCCTCATCAATGCCTTCCATGCCTCTTAATTAGCCCTTATTCCAATGTCATGATGAGATAATTAAAAAATTAATTCCAAAAATTGAATTAATCCTCAACCACATGTCTCAATCTTGAGATGGATGGTTCAGGTTGATTCTGATCAATCTCAAAAATCTATAAATAAGAGGCCTCACCACATCATTTCTAAGTTATTTTGGTGCAAAGTTATTATGCTTAAATATCTTCAAAGGACTTGATAACACAAATTTATAATGCCAAATTTATTCCAAGCTAATCCAATCCAAAGCCACAATGTGCCAGGGAGAGATGGAGGTAGCCAAGCTTCCATTGCCAAGGACTTCATGAGCACAAGTTGAGCAAGGCACTACTACAAAGGCATTTGGAGCATCTAAGGAAGGTGAAGGAATTATTGTGTTTTATTTCTTACTTTTTAGTTGTGTTTGTCATTTTTTTTTGTTAACTAAGCTCTCCCTAGTTTCTAGGCCTAGAGATGTTATGATATTAGTGTGTTTATTTCATTTTGTTTGTCATTTTGGAACTAACACCATACTAACCATCCTCTCTTGAGTCAAATTCCTAGATCAAAATTGGTTATTATAGTAGGTGGTGTAGATGAAATAGAGGAGGAAAGGGTAATTAGATCCACATTATTGGATTTAGGTGGTTGATCAACTATCTCATTGTCCTTTTTAGGGATGAGATCTATGCCCAAGTGATAGTTGTATCTTTCATACTTTGCTTCCAAATGTTTACAAAATTGGTATGGATACAAGCCACCAGGAATAGTAATTTATAACCTTGAATGGGTAAAATTGATATACTAATGGAGAGTATAAGATATAACACACACTTTGTGAATCCATGGTCTCCTAAAGAGAAAGTTATATGATAGTTCTAAATCAAGAACATGGCACAAAGCATCATGAGTTATAGGCCCAATGACAAAAATTAAATAAATGGGAACCTAATATTCCCACTCATCATTATGATAGGATTTATTAGTGAAGATATATAGCTAAAGATATACTATTGTGTGGCCTAATTTTTTGACCAAATTCAAAGTTATAATATTTATTAGTGAACCATTGTCTATGAGGGCTCGTTTAACTTTATGTCAAGAAATGATCGCTTCTATATAAAGTGGGTTATTGTGTAAAGGTCCAACGAATGACATATCCATTTGATCAAAGGGGATTTATTGGCATAGAGATAAATTACTCACAAGCATTTGGAATTTATCAATCATAATATCACTTAGAACCTTGGATTGACTTAAAATCTCATTTAATATGTTCATGTGGATATTTAATGTATGTAAAATATCTAAAATAGAAATTTGCACTAAGTTATTTTATAGTTGTTCCAAAATATCATAAGGCTTGTCATTAATAGGAGTAATGGGCTTGGTTTTTTGAGGTAGAGGACCTTGAATGGGATTTTTGGAGGAAGAAGGTGTAGGACCTTGAATGGTAACTTTTGAGCATTGAATTGCACTTACACAACCTTGAGTCAATAAAGGGTTACTATAATTAAAAGAGAGGGAATGAAGGCCTAAAATGGCAACTCTTAAATGTTGAGTGGCATTTGGGATATTATGAGAAAAATGAGGATTAATGGAAAATGGAGGGGGAGGTCCTAGAATGGATAATGATGGTCATCAAGTATTGTTGGCGATTAGTTTAGGATTGATCTTAATGGTAGTAATGTGTCCAATAGTGTTGAAACCTATGACATTATAGTCATAAGGGACATTATTATAGTTAAATTTATTGGAATGGGTATCTTGACCTTGATTTTGGTTTCTCTATTATTGGTTCTACCTCTAATTCTGATTATGAGGAGGTTTATTCTAATTATGATTGTTATTTGCATTATGTTAAGGAAAAGGGTTTTGATAGATACCCAAATCTTGATTAGATGTCTTGGCCACATTATCCAATGCTATTTAACTAATTTCAATAAAATATTGAATAATATGGTGAAGCTACACACATATATGAATGGAATGGACTTTAACTCAATGATAATCATAAAATTCATTCTCAGTATACCAATCAAGTTTAGGCTAGTTTTCTAGAAATGGTTTTGGTACTGACCAAATGATTATGTTAGTGGAAACTAGTTTTTGGAAGACCATATCAATAGGATCATTGATATTAATTAAAAGTTATGTTGTGATAATGACCTCTTCTTGGAGATGGTCTTTGCAAAGCGAGCGGTTGAGGAGGTGGGTTCACTTTAACAGGTGGTGGTTTCACTGCTTGTGTAACACATAAATCCAAGGATGATGTTAGTTTTTATTATTAGTGAATACAACAAAAAAAAAATACAAATAAAATTCTAATACTATATACTTTGGGGTGATAAATAACAAAGCAAAACAACTATAAATAGAAGACAATGAACACTTTTACCTTCCTTGTAAGTTTGAAGATCTTGTTGGCATGAGGTTGGGCTTGAGCTTCACTTTTGAGTAATGGTTCTAACTTATTCATCAATGGTGATATAGCATCATATCTCTTTTTACACTTGGACTATGGCCTTGGCTTGGACTAGCATGTGAATCTATCTCTTAACAGTTTATCATTATAAAATTGGCTTGAGAGCTTCTTGAATGTATTTTTGCATAATAACATTACACAATAAAGCTTATTAAAAGAGAGGGATGACACTCTTATATATAGATTAGGAAAATCCATTATGGCCTTTGGACAAAAATGAGATGTGTGGTGGAACTTGAGTAAAAAATTTAATTAATATTATTTAATTTAAAAACATGACTCATAAATCTAGATATTTGTTAGATATTTTGTGAGTGCTTGAAAACTTACAAAAGTAATGATGAAGAGGCCTGATATTTTACATTTTTGAATTTATAATTTTATATATTTATTAATTTCACATGGATTATTTAAATAAACACTTAATTGGGTTTAGTCAATTAAATAAATTTGTATAGTCTTTTTACCTTTTCTAAATGTTGGTTAAGTGCCCCACTCAATTGGTTGAAAACATCAGTTTGCTTGGTCCTAACCTGACTGGGGATGAATCCATGGGAGGTTATTGTTGCATATAGGGTAATACCCAAAATAAAGAAGATTAAACACCATTTTATGTAGTTATATACCATGCAAGGATGAATTTGGGCATTTTGATGATTTCTAGGCTTAATTTGCATAGTTTGGTAGAAATTAATGTGAAGTCCATTTCAGGCATAAATGTGATAAAAATGATGTGTCTACATTTTATCCCTATTTTAGAATCCATTATAATATAAATGAATTATAACATATTTTCAAAGAATGAAAAATTTGTTAAGAATAAAAATAAGATAATGATTAAGGAATGATACTCCAAACAAAGTTTGGGATGCCTATGATGCCCCCTTGAGGGAGTGGTCAAAACATACAATTGATGGATAGTACCTCAAAAATAATCAAGAAGAAAAATGTAATTAAACCATGGATGAGATTAAACCAATTTAGCAAATGCTTTCATGTGTTGATTAAAATACTAATTTTCCTAAAGGTAGTTATAATCAATGGTACAATGATGTGCCCCAATAGGGTGGATAGGTTGAACTAATGATTTGCCAAAAGGTGGTTATAATCAATGGCACAATGATGTACCCTATTAAGGTGGGTCGGTTGAACTATTGATTTACCTAAAGTTAGTTATAATTAGTGGCATAATGATGTGCCCCAATAGGATAGATTAGTTGTAGAATAAATTTGATTTTACCCCAGTAGGGTGGATTGGCAAGAATAACTCAAGGATATAACATGTCACACATATTAAAGATGAATAGTCAAAAACATAGGTGTGAAGGTCTAATATTTTTTAAAATATTGAAAAAACCATAAAAAACTAGGCACATGAGGATGCACAAAGTGATGAAAGAGATGATTGGAAGGCAATAATAGGGATGGAAGAATAATGGTGGTTAAGCTAACCCAAGATACATCATGTATCCAAGTGCTTCCTACATAGTCCAAATAGACCTTAGGCCAATGTATTTCACCTAGGAGTGGGAGAAAATGGAATGAGGAATAGAATATAAGATCAAGAATTGATTAATGTGGATGATTTAGTTGTACCTACCAATGAAAATATGTTCATCCATATTAGCATTAATACAACTAAAATGGTCAATGTGTTGATTTGATCAAGGAATAAGGGATAAATACCAAAGTTGACAAGGGTAAGTACTACCCACTACATTTATTATAAGATCCACCACTAGTTTTTATATCACGTGATGGTATGCACCATGATATAAAGTACCATGATGATCTATTTTTAATGTGCATAAGGACTAACTCTCGATCTGATAGACAATTGAAAATAACACACTAATGATAAAAACCATGATGAAAATGTTGATGTATGAATATGTATGGAATCAATAACAATGTTCAAGGAATCACCCAATTAACACATATACACTAAGTCAAGGCAAAATAATGAAATCAAATAAATAGGAAAACAAATAAATAACCAACTAAGCAAATAAACACACATAAATATTGAAAATAAAAGCAATAGAAAGCATCATGTCATTAACCAAGTCAATCTATAAATGTGAAGGCTCAATGGAACAATAAATAGATAGTTACCCCAAGCAAGGCTATGTGCATGGGAATGACATACATGGATAATATATCTAGGTATAAGCTGCTTGCTTTGATTTACCCCAACAAGGTGAAAGCTATGAGCATGGCCTAAAAGTGTGAATGGGAACCAACTATTAATTTTCCATTACAAATTAGATTTAGTAAGGACCCATCCCAATGGTTTATAATAGAAATAGATCAAGGATTAAGGTGCCCCAAATTAGGTAGATGGAGGATTGTTGACTAGGTTTTAGACAAGACAAATGTTTTTGGATTTTGGGGCTTTATATCTCTTTAGGATATTATAATACACTTTCAAATGTTTAGGTTTTTTGAAATATTTTGAATGTTTTTTGAAAATTTGGGGTATATTAACTCATTATATATTGATGAGATATCACTCATAAAATGGTGAGAGCATGGGACAAACTAAGGGTACAATAGTGCATCAGTTTTAGATGCACAATACACACAAAAATGACTCATAAAATGGTGAGATAATTAGTTAGGTTACTCAAAAAATGACGGGAGTATGGAATAAGGGTATTTGAGTTGATCTAAAAAAATAATGAGTTCCACCTACATAGTCCAAATGGACCTCAAGCCACTATAATTCACCCTATAATGATGAATGTTTGAAAATGTTTCCTATGTTTTTGGGTTCTTTAGTTTTTAAGGTTTTTTAGTATCTCAACTCAATGAAGGATTACAAGATACAAAATAGTCTAACTCATAAAATAGTGAGAGCATAAAAAAAGGGGTGACCAAGTTAACCTCAATGTAAATTAAGCATTGCTTACTTAGTCTCCAAGGACCTCAAGTCAATGTAGTTCTATCCTATAACGATGAATGATTGGAAATGTTTCCAATGTTTTAGGGTTTTTTGGTATCTCAACTCAATGGAGGATGATGAGATACATAATGGGATAACTCATAAAATGATGAGGTCATGATTTAATAGGTTCAATAATGCATCAATTTTGAATGCATAATGCACACAAAAGTGACTCGCAAAATAGTGAGATCATTTACCAATATTGTTGGCAAAATGATGAGAGCATGGAAAAAGGGGTGACCAAGCTAACCTCAATTTAAATTGAGCACTACATACATATTCCCAAAGGACCTCAAGTCAATGTTGTTCCATATTACAATGATGAATCTTGACTAAGTAATAAAATTTTAGGAATAAGAAAGTGGTGATGTTTGAAACAATAATAAGGTAAGGTAAATAGCTAGGCAAATCGAAGGCTATGAAATAATGATAAGGCAAGGCAAAGGGCAAGGCAAGATAAATGGAAAGGTAAGGTAAATGAAAAGGTAAATGGTAAGGAAAGGTGAATGGAAAAGGGTAATGCATGAAATAATGGTATGGATGTGGTAAAGGGAAATGCATGAAATAAAGATATGGTGAGGCATGAAACAAGGGTAAGGCAAGGAAAATGGAATGACGATAATGTAATGAGTGATTCTATTATTATTAATAATGTGGAGATGCACATCTTAATTAACATGTGATGCAACCATAATGTTCAATGATCTTGATCTCTATCCCACACCCACTCTAAATATCTACTCTATCAAGAACCTACTATTGATTTGGATTCCAATTACACTATTATGATCTTCATTGGTCATTGATTTTGTTTCCTCCAAAATTTGAGATAAGATGTCCTCATAGCCTCTATAAAGGAAAGTGTGGCTATGGATGGTAAATATGGATAAGTATTGGATAAAATGTTTGATTTGTCAATGTAATATAGGTATGAAATGTATAATGGTTGGGAAACAAATTAAGATTAGGATTTTTAGGCACACACAATGTTGTTGACTTCAGATTTGACACAATTTTTGTTGTGGTAAGGCCAAAGACTTATGAATATGCTCTCAATAGACCACTATATTTTTTAATTATTTGGGTTTAATAGATGATACCAGCTGATTATGATATAGATTGTAAGTTGTATTGATGCTATCTTCAATAATGTCTTCAATAAATAATGAAGAACTATTATGCTCAGCTATTAGTGCCTCAAAGAGGTTTTCACCAATAAATTTGTCTTGATTGTCCCATAGTGCCTCTGAGAAGGTTTCACTAAGGAACATTGAATTTTGACTTTGATTATCATCTAACACCTCAAGCGAGGTTTCAATAGAAGATGTTTAGTTTGGAATTTGATTTCCCCCTAGCACCTATAAAAAGGTTTCATGCAGAGATTGTTCATCTTTTGCATGAATATGGTCTTGGTCCCCCTAATATTATGTAACTAAGATGTCTCCATAGATGGAATTTATTAATGTATGATTTTATCGGTCCCAATCGACATTTATGGGAGGTAGAATGCCTATATAATGGCTAGGTTGTTTAGTGTTAATAAAAATTGAAATAATAGTGGAATGGGAAGAGGCAACACGATCCTTGTAGAATATACTAGGAGAAATTATGTTAATGCTAAAGTAAGCATCCTTAAAAATCATGAAAGTATCATAAATATATTCAAACTAATCTATAAAGTATATGTAACCAATGTCGTAACATCCACTAAGGAACTCTGATTATGAAGATAATCTAACTCAAGGGACTCTAAATCTAATTTGAAGACAAATGTTTAATCTACTTCTAATGCTGAATCTAATGTTGGTTCAAAAATAGAACCTACATCTGATGTTTAATCTTCTTATGGTGTGGTGGTAAATATGTTATGTTGAATTTTTGGTATTGAATGAGTAATGGCCTATGTTTAAAAATGGGCTCTTTAAAAATAGGCTCTTCTAATAAGGTCTCAATAAAGAATGGCTTATCAAAGTGAGGTTTATTAACAAAAGGGAAATGGTAAATAGGCATTTCCATAGATTCTAGCTTGTCAAAGGGAGGCTCCTCAAAGATAAGGCAATGGTCTAAGAGTGACTCAACAAAGACTAGTTTGTCAAAGTGAGGCTTTTAAAAAAAATGAAATGTTCAATAGGCAAATCCATAGAGACTAGCTTTTCAAAATGAGGCTCTTCAAATATGGGGAAATGGTCAAAGGATGACTCAACATAGGTTGATTCATCACAAATACGTGTTTTAAAAAAAATTGAGGATAGGTTGATTGTCTTGGCCTTGGATTACACTTGGCTGTAAAATCTTAGATTTAGACACATTATGCTCTTGAATAGATAATGACTCTTTGAGATGTAATTATTATCTCTGTTGTGGCTCAAAGACTAGCTTGGATTTTATAAAGTGGGGGATGTTGAGAATGAATGAGAAATGACCTATAATTTGATAATTGGCTCTTTGGAAATAGGCTTGTCAATTATGGGATGAACAAAGATTGATGTGGGTGTAGGATGGTAATTGTGATACATCAAGTTATAATTTCATAACCTTATTGAGATAATGAGATAACAAAATTAGAAGAAAAGGGGGAAGGGCCTAGAATGGTAATCCTTATCAGAATGAGTTATAGGAATACTAATTCAAATGAATGCATTGATTCAAGATGCAATGTAAGATATGTATTTTTTAATATAATACAAATCAAACACATGTAGCTGCAAGAATGAAATAAAAGAGAAATAATTGCACCAAGACACAAATGCTCAAATAATTCACATAATATACTACATTATAAATATAAAGGGAGAGAGGTAAATATATAGGTTGGAGTGAGAAAGAAAACACATATTACATTTAATATGGGACTAATCTTACCAAGTAACCCAAATGACCTCTAGAGCCCTAATCAAGCTAATAAAATCATGTAGGCAAAACCTAATGGGAAAAATGCCTACACCAACATCCCCCTATAATTGCATCTTTGGTGGGTGATGATAAAAAAAATGGGTCCCAACTACAAGGCCTAATAAGGTACCCAAGTACATAAGAACGATCTCAATATCTTATAAAATATGAAGGATGTGTGCCTCCACAAAGAAGAGAGAGAAGGTATGCATAAAATGCTAGATGGTGAATGTTGTAATAGGTCCCTCTACAAAAAATGTTGTCTCTTAATTTTATAAGAAATAAACCATGAGCTATCAAACTACTAAATTCCCACTCAAGTGGAATGTAGATAGGAATCAAGTTGTATATCTCTAGATAATGCTCAAATGTCTCCCTGTTAATGCTTGAATGTGCCAAAGTCTGATCATATATCATAGAAATAACTATAGAAGATGGAAATGAAGAAGCATATAATGAAGGGGAGATAAAAACTAAAGAATAATATAGACATGGAACATTCCTATAAAAGAATGTCTATGGGAAGTGGAGAGCAAGGCTCAATAACTATCAAAACTAAAGACTAGTCTATAGATGAAGCACTCAAATCTACAAGATGAACATCTATAGGAACATATGAGTCATAAATACTCTTGATGTATATACTCTCACTAAAATAAATAAATTCCTTTAAAATTCAATACTATAAAGGCTCTAAAAGAGCAACAATTTGCACAATAATAGATGAAGAATCTATAATGAGACAACTAAGGTCTAGAAAAATCTCATCTTGTAATGGGGGCTCGATAGAAGGAAGATCACTATCCACCATGGATGTATCATCATAATAAATAAAACCATGAGGAGATAGTTCAAAAGTCTTAGAAGAGACAATAGGAAGTAGAGGAGGAGGTGTGACATAAATCTCAGCAGGATCACTGAAAAGACTCTATAGTATGCTCCAAATAGTGCATGGACACATGGCAATGAAGATCTATGGAAACATGTGGTAATAGAGTGGGAAAAACCTTATCACAAGTATTAACCCAATTATCAAAAAAAATAGGGTCAGTGGGTTCAAGAATCTATCCATATAGGAATGAAATATGATTTTGCCTGTGAATAAGTGTTCCATATAAGCATGCCACAAAGAATAATTATCCTTCCTAAGAAGGATCACTAGAGACAAAAAAAATATCCACAATTTTATTCTCTCAAATGGGTTTTATATGAATAATAGAAGACACCAAGAAAGTGCATAATTGCACAAAATACTCTATAATGAACTCCTGAAACACGCTCATGAAAGGGATGTTAGACACAATTGAGAATGCATCCAAGTGAGCAATCAATATTGGAGTAAGGGAAAACAATGGTGCACTATATAGAGATAGAATTTAGACTGGGCTGAAAATGATTCCATATAGATGAGAGCAATTAGTGTACGATGTACACTACAAAAACTAGTAAGGCCCATGACCCCCCTGAATATGACACTTTATAAAAGTAGTGAGTTTTTACAATTTGATGACAAAAATTGATATAGAATCAAAAAGCATGCAATTTTGAAAAAACAAAACTCAAATTTGAGTTACAGTTCAAAAGTCATGAACATTTTGATTTCTTGTAAAAATGGGTCAAAACAATTAAAAAACACTACAAATTAGTTTTTGAGGCCAAATCAAAAAATAAAATATTCATGCAACTACTCCTTGGAACCAAAATTTATCTATGGATTTAAAAAAGTCAAATGTGGTGAAAAATAATCTTTCAAGTTACCTCAAGATACATACAAGTGTTTTGACTTCCTCTTTTGTTAAAAATTATAAATTATAACAAAAAAAATAATGAAAGTACAACTATTATAAGAGGATAAAATGGAGATGTTTATTTATTTTTGGTTGAGAGGGGTTCTAAGAGTGTTTTCCAATGCATATCTAACCTCCTTCAACACCTCAAACCATCTAAGCAGCAACAACAAGCAAAATTTCAATGCTAACCTCCTCTTATCCAACACAAAGGTAAAAATCAATGCCACTGGGCACTCAGATCTAAAAAGCAAGTAGGAAAAGGCCTGGGGAGTAGAATTCAATGTAAAAAGTGCTGATATTAAATGCAATAGTAGAAAATGATAATGCCAAGGTATAATAAAGGACTCAAGAGTGTCAAGCTAATACAAAAGATGATGCCTTAGTACAATAGAAAAGTAAGACCTCCATGCCCTAGGTAGATTATTAGATATGAATTCCTCATCTGTAAATGCCATACAGATTGCAAAAAATAATGTAGATCTAAAATAAATAAATAAAATAGGAAAAATAAATTTCTAGTGTTCCAAAAAGGATTCCAATGTAGTCCTTTGTAGATCCACATCAGATCTAAAAAATAAAATACCCCTGGTAGATCACATGGTAAATTTAAACACATAACTTTTGCTCTTCTAATGCCATATCTCCTTGTTTCAATGCACTAGCTACATGTAGAGTTCCAACACCTAGCTTCAATTCCTCTCCCTCTTAGTAGCATATCTGAGTCAAAAAAAAAAAAAAAAAAACTCCAACACTAGTAAAGGTAGGTAGAGCTGAAACTAATGCCTATCATAGATCTGAGGAAAATCCAACACTTTGGCTTAGGATATAAGTTGTAAGATGCCTATGTAGATAGATCAAAATGCTACACCTTTATAAAAAAAGGGACACCAAGAATATTTTAACATAAAGATAGTGATGCCACTATGCAGATTGAGATCAAACCAGCACCAAAGTCTTCACCACAAGAAATAATGTGTAGTCTTGTAAGATATAATGTCAAATAAAAGTGCAAATCTAAGATTTTAATGAAATATTAGAGAAGTTTGATGCCTCAACTCATTTTATAGAAAAGGACAAAATACCAGTCTTTCTTCCAACACCATAACTACTAAAGGTGATGCAAAGGCTAAAATAACATATCGAAGTAAAGGTACCCTCTATCTTGTGGAAAATATCTAACACCTTGCTCCTTAAATAATCAAATCCAATAAAACAAACTCAAGCCATGAACCAACACAAAAAAATCAAGCCATGAATCAACACAACAAATTCAAGCCATGAATCAGGTTGAGTAATGGCTATTAGAGATTGGCTTTGATATCATATCAAAATGAGTTTCAAGAATATTGATCTAAATGAATTCACTAATTCAAGATGTAATGTAAGACATGTATTGTTCAGGATAATATAGAGCAAACACATGCAACTAAAATAATTAAATCAAAGAGAAATAATTGCACCAAGACATGAATGCTCCAATAATTCACACAATATACTACATTATAAATATAAAGGGAGAGAGGTGCATATATAGGTTGGAAAGGGAAAGAAACCACACATTCTAGTTAATGTGGGACTAATATTCCTGAGTAACCCAAATGACCTCTAGATCCCTAAGTAAGTTGATACAATTGTGTAGGCAAAACTTAGTGGGAAAAAGGCCTACACCAATAATCCTTAGGTGCTATGGAATTTGATTGCTTATGCAGGCCAAAGGAGAAGGGCCTAGAATGGTAATCCTTAGGCATTATAGAACTTGGTTGCTAACATGGGATAAAAGAGGAGGGCTTAGAATGGTAATCATTGGGCATTATAGAGATTAACTACTAATGAAGGCCAAAGGAAGAGGGCTTAGAATGGTAATCCTTGGGCACTATAGAGTTTGGTTGCTAATGCAAGCCAAAGGAAGAGGGCCTAGAATGGTAATCCTTGGGCACTATGGAGTTTGGTTGCTAACATAGGCCAAAAGAAGTGGGCTTGGATTGATAATCCTTGGGAACTATAGAGCTTGGTTACTAATGCAGGCCAAAAGAGGAGGGCATGGAATGGTAATCCTTGGGCACTAGAGAGCTTGGTTACTAACATAGGCTAAAAAACTATTATCGACATAAGTAGGGGATCAGGTACCATCATTAGAGAAATTAACCTTGAAAGGGTGAACTTGGTACTCTAATTGAATCAAAGAAGGGTGGTCTTGGCATATAATAATTGGCATGGTTAGGCTTGTAAATTATCCCAGAGAGGGTGGCCTTGGTCTATAAAAATGGTGATAAACTTTTTCATGGTTATGAAATGAACTTGGTCTAGGTCTAGGTTAGATTTAACTTGATTTACATGGTCTAAAAGGGGTGAAAATGACCCTAATTGGGTTGGAATGTGGGTTTAAAAACAAACCCTGATTTGGCATGATTTGTAAAGATGGTTGAAATACTTGATGTTTGGAAAAGGTTTGGCTTTGAATGTGGTCAATTTGAACATGGAACTTGGCACACAAAATTTAAACCAAAAAAACTAAGGTTTAGAATTAGGCACATGAAATCAGTCCTTTGAAATGTGTTTCAAACAAACTTAATCTAGGTATTTGGAAACAAATTTGATCTAGGCATATAAAACAGGTCATGACACAAACAAACTTGGGCTAGAAATTTCAAAATAAACTTTATCTAGGCACATGAAATAGGTCTTGGCACATAACTTAGTCTATGCATGTGAATTTAAAAAACTCTTGAGTCTAAAAATTATGATTTCAAACAAATGACACACTTGGTCTAAGATAGAAACTTGGAATCAAGGAAATATGTGGTAAAAGGAAAACTTGGTCTCTAGGAAAAGGTATTTTAAAATAAAACTAAAAATCAATCTAAGTTGCATAATCTCAAGATAGAAAGGTGAGCCACTCAATCCCAAGTTGTAAATAAGACTCAAGCATAAACCAATTATTTTAGATCTAAACTTTGAAAGATATATTTTGAATGAGATTTTGATAGACTTGGATTTTCAAATGAATAATGGCCTAGACTCAAATGGGAAACATAATGACATTATTGAAACAAGG
Organism: Torreya grandis; assembly: GCA_037957365.1. Lineage (NCBI taxonomy): Eukaryota > Viridiplantae > Streptophyta > Pinopsida > Cupressales > Taxaceae > Torreya > Torreya grandis. The sequence continues at coordinate 615,904 of JARHVA010000376.1, forward strand.
TCACAAACATAACTTTTGACTTTGTTTTGAACAAAGGTAAACGTCTTGGAACAAATTGGGTAGTGTAACAACATCTCTTTGAACAAAGGGTACAAAAGGTGTTTTTTTTAAAATCTCCAAGGTAAATTTTTGGAACACATTTGATAATGTAACACTTATTGACTCAAATTGGTGGTAGAAACATATGTTTTGTTTTGAAATTCTTGACTTGGTTTTAGACGTGTTTTGACACAAAAATCAATTTTAGACCCTATAACAAATGCAAGTAAATGAATAAGAAAAGTACCTAAGGACACATCCTACCCTATAAATTGATAAGGTTTCATAGTCTCTGCCAAGTTTCAACTGATATACCAATGGTCAAAAGGAATTGATTATTAATAAAAAATTAAGAGTGTATGTAAGTAGAGTTTTTAGGCCCACCTTTGTATTTTGAGCATTGGTACATGACATGAACTTAGAGTGCCGAAGTAACTCAAAATTTCATTGGATATTCCATGGAAAGTGGAGTTAATATAAATATATAATTTTTGAGTGTCTATATGTTCCATACATATGACTAACATTATGGATTAACAATTCAATTGGATGGATATCACCTAGCTTGTTATGCAATAGTCTAGTCCTTTACATAACAAATTCATCTGTGTAATTCTTACTAAATTATGATGTATATTACATGAAATATCTAAGTACCTATTGGACTAGTTAGGCTAACTAATCACCACTATCGTATACAATAATTTACTAAATTTGTATACCCCATCATGGAATGGGGTTGGAATAGTGTCAAGAGTTGAAACCCTAAGTAAAATTCTTCCTATATAACTCATGAGGAGATGATGAACTACCACTCACAAGCCAATGTATAAAAATAAATAAATGAAAATGGAAGAACTTTAGGGTCATTTTTAAGTCACTCAAAGCTTTGGAAGAGCATATTTGACTTTTATTCACTTCTAAGACTCAACTAAACAAGAAAAATAATGCACTTTTGATCACCCAAGTTCACTAAAGGGGACGAGGGGAGAGAATACATACAAATTTTTGAAAAAAATAAACTAATCTAGGAAAATAAAATATGTACTTTTACAAAAAAAAGTAAAAGATCTTAGGAGCACTGATCTAATGCTTTTGTCCTTTTTAGAGCACTTAAATGAAATGTGAAGTGAAGTTTGGCCCTTGTGTTTGCACTTAAAACTTTGAAAATAAAAAATGAAATTCATTAATTAAATTCTAATCACCAAAAATACAAGTGTGAATGACTTTTTAAAGTGTTTAAAATCTTCTCCCCTTGACTTAGTTTCCTACAAGAAACTATTGAATAACAATAATCAATCAATGATAGGAGTGGGCTGGTGATTATAGGAGATGTCAGGGGATGATAAGAGCTTTTAGGTGATGAAAAAAGTGGTTGGATGATGGTAGGATTTTTCAAGTAATTTCAATAACTATTAGGTGATGGTGATGATGATGGGATACAAAAAAGGTATCGAGTGATAATAGAAGGCACCAAGCGATAATAATAGTGGCAAGCGAAAATAAGAGTCATCAGGTGATGACAAGAGTTATAAGGTGATATCAATACTATCTTGCTATGGTGATGTTATCAATTGATATTGATTCTATCAATCATCAGTGATGCTATCAAATGATGGTAGAAAGGTGTTAGATGATAAATAAAGTCACTAAATAATGGTGATGGTAGAAGTTATTAAGTGATGACAAGATCTATTGGGTGATAATAACACTATATAGATCAGGTGATGTCATCAATCAATGGTGATGTTGTTAGTCAACAATAAGAATTATCAGGATATGGTGATGTTGTCAATATATGGTGATGTTATTGGTTGATGGTGATACTGTCATCTATGGTGATGTGGTCGATCGATAGTGATGTTATTGACTAATGGAAAAACTACTAGTTGATGGAAAAGTTGCTAGATGATGGTGATGTTTTAGGTGATGAAAAATATGTTGGTTCATAGAAAAGCTATCAGGTGATGGTGACATTGTGGGTGATAGAAAATCTATCAATCGATGGAAAAGCTACTTAGAGAAAGTGGTATAGTCATAAGAGGATTTTCTTATAAATATAAAAATAGTTGAGTAGCACAGTCGACCTGCTAAGCGGTAGTCAAACATTTAAGTGACATAATCAATAAATTGAGTAGTTGCTTGACATAGTCATCATTTCCTAAATAATAAGTTAAACTGGCAAGGATGTCGAAACACAAGCAAAAAAAACAAAAAATGTAAAAATAAGGTCTTGAATGAGCTTTTATTGGATTTTAAGAGTCCAATGTCACTCCTTTAGTGCTTATAGGGTGTATGGTCCTAATGGGTATACCATTATGTAACATAGGAATTCAAGAATGATGTCAATTTCTATTATGAGTGAATGAACCAAAAACAAATCAAAGACAACTAACATTCCAAGCTTAGATACTTGGGGGAGCTAAATAACAAAACAAAAAAATTAAACTAAAAGATAGATGAACACTTTAACCTTCCTTTCAAGATTTAATAGCTTATTGGCATGAGGTTTGGATTAAGCTCAACTTGTGAGTAATGGTTCTTCATCCATGGTGTTCTAGCATCATCTCCCTTTGTCCACTTGGATTGGCTTGTGAAGCTATCTCTTAACAATTTTGAATTATAATTTTGGTTTGAGATCTTATTGAAGGTATGGCCTGATGAATAAACCTACATCTTTGTTGAAGGAGCTATCTCTATAATTAGAGTATTTGAAAAAACCACATCAATCAAATTTTATGCTAAATTAAAATATGTTTGATAGGCCTACTACATTTGTGTGAATTGGTTTGCTATTGGACCCTTTCCTTTTAAAAACATATTAGGATCTTATTTAGGCACTAACATGAGTGCCTGATGGTAACTAGTTGAAGCCTACTCAATTGGTCTGACTTGAGGTGCGTTACTAGGTGCTCTAACTAAATTAGGTAGACTTTCATGGGGAAGGTCTACTAGGAATTTTCTCCTACCTCTACAGCTCTGACTAAAATATTGTCCTTATTTTCAAGCACATGATGATCAAATAAATATGGGTCATAACTTATTAGCATGGGTAGATATTAGGGCTACTATTAGATTTATTGAATGATGGGTGGCACATTAGGAAGGTATTGAGTCATTTATTCTTATTTTTGGCCTAAATAAAGAGGTGTATTAACTAGGTACAATGCTAATGGGTCCTACCCTTATTTTATATATTGATTAGTATAAGAGGGATATAAATCCATCTCACAAATTATGTCATCATCATATGGATCATAAATGAAGGGGTCATTCATGAATATGTTATGACAAATTATATTATACATTGTCCCATTACATGTATAGCAAGGCATATCTAAATCTATGGGTAATGTCTCTCAAAGAAAAGGTTTAATGCTCACAACTACTCAAAACTTGATCTAGAAAGATTGGTATTTTATTTTAAATGTCTTGAAACATAGCCTAGAAAACTTGGTATATTGTTTCAAATGGTCTAAACTTGGCCTAAGAAGAATCCCTTCCTAAAAAATAATAATTGAAACATGGTTTAAATTATCACTACCACTCTATAGTCCTTAGAAAAAATGGTCAACAAAAGGTAAACTTGGATACTAGTCTTGGCAAAGAATTTTAAATAAACTCAAAACTTTTAATGGGGAACGTGATATTTTAATTATGTAGAGAAACTAAGGTTTAAAAGTAGGCACATGAAATTAGTCCTTAATAAGGTATTTGAAACAAACTTAATCTAGGTCCAAAAAACAAAACAAAAGGTGTTAGGTCTTTCGCCAACATCACAAAACTAGACTTGGAAATAAAATGATTGAGTTTAAAGAATGAAGATGATGATAGGTCTTTAGCCAATGTCATAAATCTAGACTTGAAAACAAAATAGTTGAGGTAAAAAATTATAATCAATTTAACTCTAAGGTAAATGGTTTGACACGCTTGATCTAGGTAAAATGAAATAGGTCATGAAAAAAAAAATTTAACGAAGCCCATGGAAATAAAATTGATCTAAGTAACAAAGCATGTTAAGGTCATTTCTGAGTCACCCAAGTCACTTGAAGCTTGGGGAGAGCATACATGACTTTTATTCACTTCTATGACTCAACCAAACAAGCAAAAATGATGTGTCTTTGAACACCCAAGTTCCTTGAAGGAGACGGGGGGAGATTATACACATGAAGTTTTAAAAAAAAGAAACCAATCTAGGAAAAGAAACTAAGTACTTTTGAAAAAAATTAAAAATCAAAAGCTCTTAAGAGCACTAATATAATGTTTTTATTCTTTTTAGAGAACTTAAATGAAATGTAAAGTGAAGATTAGCCTTTGTGTTTTCACTTGTAAATTTTGAAAGCAAAAAGGAAAAATTTTAATTGAATATTAAGGACCAAAAAGACATGTGAATGAATTTTTAAAGTGTTTAAAATATTCTCCTTTTAACTTAGTAAATTTTAACAAGGCCCATGGAAACAAACTTGATCTAAATAAAAAATCACCTTAGGATCATTTTTGAGTCACCCAAGTCACTTGGAGCTTGGGGAGAGCATACATGACTTTTATTCACTTCTATGACTCAACCAAATAAGTAAAAATGATGTGACTTTAAACACTCAATTTCCTTGAAGGAGATAAGGGGAGAGCATACATGTGAAGTTTTGAAAAAAATAAATTAATCTAGGAAAATAAACTAAGTACTTTTGAAAAAAATCAAAAATCAAAAGATCTTAAGAGCACTAATCTAATATTTTTGTTCTTTTTAGAGCACTTAAATGAAATTTGAAGTGAATTTTGGCCTTTATTTTTTCACTTGTAACTTTGAAAAGAAAAAAGGAACATTTTTATTTGAATATTAAGCACCAAAAATATGTGTGATTGGATTTTTTAAAGTGTTTAAAAATATTCTCCTTTTAAGTTAGTTTCCTGCAAGTAACTATTAAGTGGTCTTAGTTTGTCGATATTAGGAGTGGTTGGGTGATGATAAGAGATGTCGGTCAATTTTAAGAGTTGTTAGGTGATGGAAGTGGCTAGATGATGGTAGGAGTTTTCAAGTAATGATAGGAACTATCAAGCAACAAAAATATTATCAGGTAATGGTGATGATGATGGGTGATGATAAGAATGTGTCGAGGGATAACAAAAGGCATTGGGTTATGGTGATGGTGGTGGAAAACAATAAGAGATATCAAGCAACTTTGACAGTATCAAGCTATGGTGATGTTGTTGATCAATGATGATGTTATCAGTCAATGATGATACTATTAATCAATGATAAGAAATAGTTGGCTAATAATTGAAAGCATCAAGTAATAATGATGGTAGAAGTTGTTAGGTGATAATAGGATATGTTAGGATTCAATGATGTTATCAGGATATGGTGATGTTATCGATTGATGGTGATACTATCATTTGATGGTGATACTATCATTTGATGGTGATGTTATTGATTAATGATAAGAGCTATCAAGATATGGTGATGATGTCAATTGATTCTGATACTATCATCTATGGTGATGTTATCAGTTGATGGTGATGTTGTCAGTCAAAGGAAAATATATCAATTGATATAAAAATTGTCAAAAAATGGTGACATTGTAGGAGACATAGAATCTACCAATCAACAAAAAAATTATTAGGTGATAGTGACATTGTGGGAAATAGAAAAGATTTTGGTTGATGAAAAATCTACCAGTCAATAGAAAAATTGCTAGGCAAAAGCAATGTAGTCATAAGAGGGTTTTCTTGTAAATAGATGAACAATCAAGTAATGTAGTTATATGAGGGTTTTCCTATAAACAAATGAAGAATTGAATGATGTAGTTAAGTTATCGAGTGGTGATCAATCAATCAAGTGGTATAGTCGAGCCATCAAGTGATTAGTAATGCAATCAATATTTCCTAAAGAGCAAGTTAGATTGACAAAGTCATATAAATACATGCAATAAAAACATAGAAAATGTTGAATAAAAAATGTAAAAACAAGGTTTTGAGTGAGTTTTTCTTGGATTTTAAGAGTCCAATGTCACTCCTTTAGTGTTTATGGGGTATGTGGTCCCATTAGACATGCCATTATATAACGTAAAAATCCAAAGATGATGCCAGTTTCTATTTTTAATGAATTAATTAAAAAATAAATCAAAGACAACTAAAATTCTAAAAATAGATACTTAGGGGAGTGAAATAACAAAGTAAAATAACTACAACTAGAAAACAAATGAACACTTTTACCTTCCTTGCAAGTTTGAAGAGCTTGATGGCACGAGGTTAGGCTTGAGATTAGATTGTGAGCAATGGTTCTTTATTAATGGTGCTCTAGCATCATCTCCCTTTGTCCACTTTGTCTATGGCCTTAGCTTGGCTTGGCATGTATAACTATCTCTTAACAATTTAGCATTATAATTTTGGCTTGAGAGCTTCTTGAATTTATTCTTTCATAATAAAATTATACAAGAAAGCTTATTAAAAGAGAGGGAGGGCACTCTTATTTATAGCTTAGGCAAATCTATTATGGACTTTGGATAAAAAATGAGATGTGTGGTAGAGATTGAGTCAAAAATTTAATATTCATCAATTAATAAACTTGGCTCATAATTCCAGATATTTTTTAGATATTTTGTGAGTGCTTGACAACTCACAAAAGTAATGATGAAGAGTTCTGATATTTTGCATTTTTAATTTTAGATATTCGTTAATTAAACATGGATTACATAAATAAGCACTTAATTGGGTTTAGTCAATTAAATAAATTTGATTAATCTTTTGACCTTTTCTAAAAGTTGGTTAAGTGCCTCACTCAATTGGTCAAAAACTTTAGTTTTCTTGGTTATATCTTGACTGGGAATGAATCTGTGGGAGGTTATTATTGTATATAGGGTAATACCCTAAATAAGGAAGTATCAACATGATTGTATGTAGTTATATCCCATGCGTAGACAAATTTGGGTTTTTTGGTAATTTTTAAGCTTAATTTGCATAGTTTGGTAGAAATCAATCTAAAGTCTAATTTAGACATAGGTGTGGCCAAAATGGGGTGTCTATAGTTTATACATACAGTGATTTAGTTACTCCATCTCATACAATATTTTTATTCTCATTGAATGGTTTATTTCTATATAATATACTTGCTTGCACTTACACAAGAGTTGGTGTTTGAGCCTTGTTCTGAGCTTGGTTCTAAGAGTAAACCTTGATTATCCCTTTATCAATGAGTAATTTCTCAATCTGTATTCCTTAGGTAATAAATTATTTAAATGTATTGGTGCAAATAAGCTTGAGGATATGAGTGACATAAAATTGTAGATTATAAATGAAAATTATGGTTAATTATTTATCATGGAGACTATGTGGAATTCGGCTAACTAATAAGTGCCACTATTGTCAATAATTAGTGAAAATTTATCCTCCTCATTTTTTAGTCTGACATAGATCAGCCATAGTCAGCTCATGTTCTACATTGAAAGAGAGGTGTTACACATATCTCTCTAACAAGTCATCAAAACTATCAATATACTTCTTGGGTAGACCAAGGAACCATTAAAAGACGTGCCTAGTCAAACTGTAGGGAAAAAGTAAAGCATGTATATAGGGATATACACAACTTCTTGACATGCAACAAAGAACTCTTTTTGATGCTCATTGGGATCACTTTTCCCTTTGTATTTTTTAAATTTGGGCATCTAAAATTAATGAAAAAATGTATCTAAAGATAGCTCATATCAATAATATATGAGAATATGTCATCCAATGTCTAAAACTATATCTTTGACCTCTTACAAATCCTAAAAAGTAGGACTAGAGTGAGAGGAAGTAGACATTGTTTTTTGGGTATTTAAAGGTAAAATACCTTGACTTGGATAAAGAGGTTATACAAAATATTAGGGAATGTGTACATGATTTCTTCTACTAGGAATATTCACTCTTTGATTTGAAATGTATTGTTGATAGGGGACTTTTTGTTGGTAAGGCACTTGTTATTGAGTGTGGCATTATTTTAGAGGAAACTGAGGCATAATTGGAGGAATGTTATGTTGGGAATTAAACAAAATTTATTAAAATTAAATGGGAATCTACTTTTGATTCCTAATAATCTATCAAGTAGGGGGGAATTTTTGTTGGCTTGAAGAGGTCCCTTATTGAATAAAAGTGATAGGTGGTTAACTAATAGAAATATGTTATTGGTTAGAAAATATTGGATGGGGATTAATTGAAACTTGCTATAATAAAACATTGGTCACCACCTATTGAGGTGGGGGATTAATTTCCACTTGTTGAAGTGGAGGAATGGTCTCCCCTTATGGAGGTGGGTACTTACAATGTGTTGATGTGTCTCAGATGGGTTTACAACTTATTGTCACAAGGTACTTGGAATGTTAGGAGGAGGAGATCATGGATAAGATGCAATAATGTTTTTTATGTATTAGATGGAACTTGATGTGGGTTAAAATATGCTATTTGAGAGCTATCCATAACATGTTGTGTAGAATATACAAGGAGATTTGAATCATGATTAGTCACTAGATTGGTTTCTACTATGGGTGTGTTAAACATATCTATAAATTTTACATGGGATAGGTAGAAAAAAACCATGGTTATCATGTTGGAGTATTTCACTCTAATAATGTAGGATTTTGAAATTTCAATGTGGCCATGGAGTTAGCTAAGGTAATTATAACTAGATTATCTTGTTGTATTTGTGAATTAATAAGTTGGTTTTGTGTAGGATGGTCAACTAATTTACCCTTTCCTTTGTCTAACACTACTATGGCTTGATTTAAAGCTTGATCTTAGTTAAAGGCAACTTGGTTGTCTAATAATGTAAAGGGTGTTTTTTTGGGTGTTCTAACCAAATAACGTAAATCCTGTATGGGAAAACCAAGGGGAATTTTTCACCCATTTCCAAAAATTTAATAAGATGTTCATATTTATTGTCAAATAGTTGTTGATTGAATTTTTATTGTCGATATTCATCACTTGGTGGTTTATTGACAATGTACATAAGATTATGTCTATGTTGAGTCCCAAATGGTACATTTGAAAGGTATGGTTGGTATTAGCTTTATTTAACATTAGGTGATACATTCAGAATGTATGGTTTATGTTATTCAATTTTAGCATTAGATGGTGCATTAACATGGTATTGTTGATTTTTTTCACCCTCTACATAGTGATCATGCCCATAGGGATTGTAAACTACCTCATAATTGAATGAGAAGTTGTAAATGACCCCACTATGTGTGTAATTAATCATTTATAAGTTTATAATATTCATCTTGAAAAAGGTTTTGAATGCCTTAAATGTTGTTTTTGACTTGGTACATGACTTCACTTAATATCACTTAGCAATTGGTTTGAGGTAATATGCTTGGCTTAGAATACACTAATCAAAGGTATATCAATGTGAATGTTTTAAATGTGATTCTTAAAGGACATGTGCACAAGTTTTGGGCACTATGGTTTAAAGTATAAATGTTCAATATTTGGACTTTAGAAATGTTTTACATTTGGTCTTGTTTTGAAAGGTTTTGATCTTGGAAAGTTGACTCTCTGAACAAAGAAAGGAAACTTGAATTACTTGAGACACACTAGAAACTTTGGAATGTGTAAAGGTTGGAACAATAATTGGTCTTGGTTGACGATGGAAAATCAATATTTGAACTTAACTTTAAACTCTTGAATGTTAAAATGAATTTGGCCTTAGAATTTGGAATTAGACTTGGTTTGACCTAGAAAAATAAGGTTGATTTAGAATTGGTACATAGATTTAAACTTAGGTTTTTTAATAAAATGAACAACATAATGACACAACATGGACAAGAAGTTAGATTTTTTTTACCTTGTTTGAAATGGAAATTTAGTTTAAGATAAGATTCTTGGTTTAAATTTAGTAGCCCAATGACATGGTTTGGATAATTCATATAGGTATTATTGGTAATTTGGCCTCCCAAGAACAAATACCAGCCCTTATAACCAATAAAATTTTCTATGGCACCCACCCAAGCCTTCACATGGTTATTGCCTGAGTGATGATGTCTCCTAAATTGCTTCTTGAAGTCATTCAACACTATTAGAGGTATCATAGAGTTTGCTTATAATCATCATATCTCCTAGATGTCTTGGGTCCTTAGATGATGTGTTAGATCATCATGATGGTCTTTGAGTGAGAAAGGTAATGTCAAGACATCTTGTAAGGTCTAAACAATGGTCTTAACCCTATTTGATAATATTAAGGGTCTTTTGATAAAATTATGGTAATTTGGACATTTTGAGGTTATTGGTTCATATGGTAAATGGGCATGTTTCAAGTTATGCCTTATGATAGAAACTTACTAAGCAAATTTAAGGGTATATAAAGTATGTTTGGGTCCTAATAAAATCCTAGTGATGTGTGTCAAGTTCATTCTCCCTGGTATATTTTCTCAAGTTTGTCTCAAACTTTGATCAGCCCTTTCATAGTGCCAAATGGTCCTCAAACATGCTACATGAGCCTTTCTAATTTATAAACCTTTGAGAAATGGAAAGTGTTTTTATGTAAATCACATTATAAAAGTCTTGAAAGGGTACCATATATATTATAAAACCACCACTGAGCATTTCACACCATAAAAAGTCCTTTTTAAGACCCATTTCCACTTCTCACCCAATAAATGAACCCCACACATGCAAAAATGTGTCTCTCCAATTACCCATACCATATATATTACTTTAACATGTTATTTAACTCATTTTTTCATCTCTTCATCCTTCAATGGCAGATCAAGGTCAAAAATCTAGAGAAAATATAGGAAAATGGGTATTTTAAAGTGTTTTTACAAGTGGTATGGAATTTTAGGGTCAGTCTATATAGAGGAGAGTCATAGGTTATATGTGGGTTAATTATAGGTGTCTTGGTGAATATTCATGTCAAAATAATGTCAAACAAGCCAAGAACTAACCTTCTTTCCCCACTGAGCTCTTTGGCAGCACAAGAAAGTTTTCAAGTTTGTGGATGGTATGGGCATGAGAGGGAAGATTAGGATCTAAAACTTTGGGAAAATATATGGGGTATCTTTAACTTATTATCAATGGAATTTTTATATAGTTTCATACCTTATAACTTATGAATAAATGTTAACAACCTAGTCCAATGAGCTTATTCATCTATGAAGGGGTCAAAAAATATAATAGTTTTGGTGCATTTTGGAGGAGTTTCTATAAAAAAAATGATTTTTGTGTGGTCTATAGGCCCTAAAATACCATATCCACCACCATCCACCCATATTTCACATGTGTGGGAGTGTGGGAGTAAGAAAAACTTCATGTTTCTCCATTTTATAGACTACATATTAAGTTTCTCAAGTTACAGGGTTTTGGGTGCACATAATGGAGGTATTGATGATGTTTTAAGTTTTTTGTTAAGTCTCATGAAGTTTTAAAAGCCTCATATACTTATCAAGCTCAACTAAACCATTAGATAGTTAAGTGGAGCTTTCAAGTCCTACCCTAATGAGACTACCATGTGTATAATGTTTCATTATTTGTAAAGTAAACAATGAGATTTAAGGAAACCTAAAAAGTAGTTTGAAAGACATACACATGCCTCATGTTAATCCAAACCCTATCTTGTTACCCTCAAAACCCCTCACTACCATATAATCAAGCATTCTCTTAATTGTAAGCATTGAAAAGTAAACTTTCATTTAGCTACCTACAGGCTCTAAGCAAAACAATAAAATGAAAGAATGATAGGTTAAAGACCTAGTGAAGCATTTGATAAATTTGAAATATGAGGAAGTATATAAATGAAGAAGATAGGCTCCATCAATAACCATACACTAGATTCATTCCAAGAGAAAATAAGACTCAGACTAGGCCTTCAATTACTAAATATAGACTTGACTATGGTTGAGGAGGAAGGTTAAGCAAGGAACCTTGTTTTGAGAGTATGTAAGGTAACAAAGAGTCATGAACATAAATATTCAAGTCATAGTAATATTAGAGTTTCAATTCCATCTCCAAAAGGGTTACCTACACATTATCAAATGATCTAACTCAATCTAGACTTTAAAGAGCCATCAACTATGATTATAGGGTTGATGAACTTTGACAACATGATGGAGTTTTTGGAGAGTTTAAAATATTTTAAGGGAATAAAATAAGGTAAAAAACATGACCATGTCACCCAAGGAGTTAGGGAGGTATCCAATCACCTCTTAAGTGGAGTATACTCGGTTAGAGGCATAAAAACAACACCTATATGCATGATTGTAAGAGGAAGCTACTTTGAGCAAGCTATTTTAAAGATGTCTTGAATAATGTGAGGAAAACACATGAATAAATCCAAAAGTATAAGGTGAATTATAGGAGGGTAAAGGTTGTCATGAAGTCAAGACCTATCTAGTCACACCTACACATAGTCAACATGCAAGGCCTTTGGTTTTAATATGAAACATGATGGAGTATGCTTGGTGAAGGAAGTGTATGAGGAAGAAGAAAATTGTTTACTAATAAGTGACAACCAAACAATATTAATTAAATTTCTAGAACACCAAACAAAATAAACTCACCTATCATGCATAGTCAATAGATGTAAGGCATCTATAGTCGGTCATGAAAAAGACAAGATGAGATAGTGGAAATGTAGTCTTCTAAATGATTATGGAGTGTCTATGCCAGTAAAATAATCTATCATATATGGTGTTCCACCAAATTAGTGATCCAAGTACTCTGAAGGGGTGATCTATACTTATTACTCAATCAATAGACCTAGAAATGCTACTTATAGGTAGGGTTCCCATATGAAAAGATAAAGGTGTCCCAAACCTTGAATTATGATAAAAAAAGGGAGAAGGATAAGAGAGTATTATCCCTATTTTCAAGGCTCTCCATATTGATCTAATGAATTAATTCTCTAAGATACCAAAGGATCCTTGATAGACCAAGCAGACCTAATTAGGAACCTACAACCAAAAAAATGTGCCTATGCATGAGGGTAAAAGACATCTATAGGTCTAAATGATTGTTTTAAGTTTAAGACACATGAGAGAGAGAGGTCATAAGGTAAAAAAATGTTCTAATTGATGAGATCCCTCAGTGGATAAAAGAATCTAATTATCTATTAGTCCTTTAGGAATAAACTAGTATGTGCAGACCTATACTAGAATTGAAAGCATATATAAACTTATAGGTTATTTGAGGGATAAAAACACCTGATAAGTTGAGTAAAAAATATGTATTAGGGATCTCAATTATTATGAACCTCATGTTGAAGTGAGGAAACACTAGACTCATACCCCAAGGTTACATAGGTATAGCTATGTATAAACCCTAGGGTGGAGGAATCAAGAGTATAGAGAGTGTATGAAGTCATCAAACATCTTCCACATCTCTCTCAAACATATGTTGAGTCATCTAACCACTTCCTTAAACTTATTCAACCAATTTTTGAGTCATTATTAAACATTTAAACCAACCTTGTGATTCATCCAACTACCTTGAATCATTCCTAAGACATGTTTAATTGCTAACTAATTTCCCCCTTTTTTCTCACACACATGATAAATTGGCCTCTTTCACTTGGATGAGGACTCAAATTAGACCACCCATAATTAACATTATCTAATAAATCTATATTTATCATAATTTTTCTTATTCTCACCTAAAATCTTATAAATATAATTGTCATCATTCATTGTCAACATCCACATTCAAGCTATTAAATTGCTATTAAAATTATCTTATGCATCCATCAAAAAAATCAAGATCATACACCTATGTGCTATTGAATTTCTCTTTTCTTGGAGAATTGAGTTGATCATCTACATACAAAGAATAAAAAACAAGTCAAATTTAAAAATGGAGGTGACAAACCTCATTTTCATGATGGTATTATAAGTAGTTCCTTTGTTTTGAATAGCTCAATCTAAGGTTTTAGTTTAGATTTATAATATGAATTTGCATTCATTTATTTTCCTAGTTCACATAGGTTCTAACATTTAAATATCACATATGGGTTGGCCCAATATCATATCATGTTGATGGCATGATAAATTACCAAAATGGACTCACATAAATAAAAAATAAACTTACACTTGCTATTCACATAGCACTTGTTTATCAAACATTTATACACTACTACACATTAAACAAATCTTCCATATTCTTCTCAATTTTCAAATAGTTGCTAGGAATTATCAGTCAATTATAAATCACACCAAACCAAGTTAACAGTGAATATTTTCAAGCATCAAAACCCATATTTTAGGTGCATTGATAAAACAAATGATCATAATTTCACATTCACATTAATGGGAAGAACTATGTGTGGTTTAACTTCTGTCCTCAGAGTATTAGATACATAGGTAGTGGTCAATCATCAATGGGTATGATTAAAGTCAACTCAACCCATTACTCTTTCAAAGTTTTACTAGGTTTATACCATTCACAATTAGACTTAGGGTTTTAAGGAGGAAATCAATTTAAAGGGATGCACCCATGGTTAGGCATCAAGATTTCAAACACAAACATCTTAAAAGTAGACATAAATTATTGTATGGTTAAATAAAGCCAAATTAACCTAGGATGCTAACATCAATATCAGTATCTAACATCAATGTTACTACCTAAACATTATGTTAGTGACCTTGCATGCATAGAAATTTAGTTCTATATTTGAGTGATTCACAACCTACTTCCAATCTTTTCCTACTATCATAAATCAATCATAGTCAATCATTGAACCAAGAAATCTAAGTATATTGATCATTTTGTACTTTATATATTTATCACGTCACTTCTTAAATCAATTATAATATTTTACATTCATATTTATGCTTAATTTTTATATTATACAATATGAATTACATTCTAGTTCATATCTTAATTAAGGTTGTATAATTTGAATTAGAATATAATGCATACATATATGTTTGTTCTATAAAAAACAAAACTCTAAAACTATTTCATTGCATCTAAGTCTAAGTCCTAGGTAGTCTTAGGTAGACATGACAATATTATCAAGTGAATAACAAAGACTAACAAATTCCCAAGACCCTTGGAATTTGCACATAGAACCATGAAATTTCATGGATATCGTGAACCTTGAGAATCCCCTTTAGACCATATAGTTTCTTCATGGAGACTTTAAATTTAAAAAAATACTAAGAGTTTACAACTTAGTTTATAATCCCACAAAGATCACTAGATTCAACAAGTTATAAATTAGTTTGTAGTCCAACAAGTCCACAACATGATGATAGAATTCATAGGATGAGGGTTTGATGGACAGTGATGGTCATAAAATTTATTCTCTTGTGTATGGTGTCCATGACCTTGGTTTATTCATGTAAGGAAAATGTGATTGTATGAGTCTGGGATCCCATGATTATGACACATGTCACAATTATAGGGGATCATAAGATATAAGATAAGGGTCATAGTGAACATATACATGTTAAATATTAAAACAATATTGAATGTTCCCATGGGTTCATAGGGAATCATAAAGGTCACAAGGGATATTTTGAGCTTGTGATACATAGATACTAAGATAATGTTATGTGGCATGATCTCATGCACTTGATGTCATAGTTCAAAATTAGTCACAGGTAATGAAGGTGGTAGTGAGATCTTTTCATAGTCACAATAATTGCATAGAAACACCAAATTAGGTGTTTAAGGTCTCAGTGGAAAGATATTGATGAGATGATTAATTTTATTATGGTATCAATATAAGTAACTCATGCATGTGTTAGATATTCATGGAAAAACATGGGTATTTAGATAAAGGTGTAGAATTCTTAAATTCAATAAAAAATAAGACAAATGATCTCATGCAAGTGTTAAAAAGGGGGATTTTCATGATAGGATAAAAAGAGCAGAGCAGAGATAAAGGAATAGAGTGTTATAAGATAATTTTAGGATCAAACGCTTAATAGAATCAATAAATAAGAGAGATCATATGAAATAAGTTGAGTTGTAATCTTACAAGTGTAACATGAGACTTTGATGTCAATTCTGTAATTATAAGTGTAATGTTATCTTTAAATTAATAAATAAAGGTGTTACCTCTATTTTTTAAAAATAGTTTATGTGTTTGATAGTTTGTAAATATCACTATTAGGGAGTGATGAAACCATTAATTTCCCCCTATATCTCCTACTTACACCAATTGGTATTAAAGCATTATTATTTTTTTACTAGGAGGTGTGTGCAAAGGCTATAGTTGATTCATAGGCAAGTTGTGAAAAATGAAATTGTACTTGGGTGAAGAAATTTCACACAAAATAATCCCATTAAAAGCACTGAAATAACAATAGTAAGAACATATAGAGATGTAGACCTAGAATAAATAATAAGAATAATCCAAGTGAGAGTGGTGTAGACAATAATATATGGTGTTAAGTACATGATAATGACAAGATTGACATAAATTTACCACATATGACTTATGTGAAAAAATATGGTTCTAAAAATCCATTATCTCACACCTATATGCTACCTTCTAAGTTTGATCCTTTTTTTTTTATTACACTTCTACAATAACCTCACTATCACTTTTAAACTTGGTTATTATCCTGCACAAAAATATTTAGACGTTTAATTTAGTCTACACGTACACATGTCATTAACATCAAACTCAATCAGTATCACTAGTTTATACTAACCTAAGTAAAATGTTACCGACCCTATCCTATCAATGACTAATTTTTAAAATCAAATCTTTCTTTAGGGTTAGCTTATCAACCTAGTATGTCGATGGTGTGAGAAATTATCCATCTAGACTCATATCTACAAATCAAGATCTGATTTAATATGTGACTTGGCACTTTTTTAGTATACATATATACGTTACTGCACATTGATAAAATATGACCTATTCTTCCCAAATTGTGAATCAATAACTAGGAGCAATCACAAGCCAAGTCTGAATCATATTAAAGATAAGTTAAAGAACATTGTTAGATATCAAATCCAAATAGTTTACTACATTCATATAGTGAAAGATGATAATTTCACAATCACAACATGTGGCTTTATTTACATCCTTGAAGTATCATATATATAGGCAATAACCAACCACGAAATGGGGATGACTAGAGTAAGCTCAACCCATTACACTTTAAGAGAGATGGTGTTTCCATGGTCCATGAAGTAAAGACATATTTTTTGGTTAAACTATGTAAAATATTTTTACATCAATATTTTACATCACACTACATAATCCATAATTTGTATGTGAGAGTAATAAAATAGTAATATTAGATTATAGACTTACATTTTAATTAAAATATGTTAATAATGAAGTGGTATATAGTTGAATAGTTGTTACCTATCTCTTGCCATATTCTATCAGGTTTCAAAAATCCACAAACTCTCAAGGTAATATGTTTCTTGAAAAAAAAAGGTTACCATATTATTTTTTGAATAATCCTACTACCTTAAGAGTTTGTGGATTTATAACGCCTAATAACGCATGTCAAGATATAGTTAACACCTCATAGTTAAGATATAGTCCCTCATCTTAGTGATGGATCATGAAGTGTGATATGAAATGTTGATGTAAAAATATTTTACATGGTTTAACCAAAAAGTCTTTTCCATTACACTTTCATAGTTTTTAAAAGTTTCTAGACCTCACAAACATATCTAGGGTTTCAAGGTGAAGGTGGTTGATTTTTAGAGTTACACACATCATCAAGGTTTGAAATTAAACATATAGAGATTACATAGATAGGTGAAGATTAATGTATGGTCACATAACCTATTTTTGACATAGGTCACTACTGACCAACACAAGTCAGTATCAATTGTTGATACTGGCCCAGATCTAGTGAAACTAACCACATGTAGATAAAAACATAGTTCCTAAACTAGACAAACCACAATATTACTTTAGTTTTTTTTCCAATGCTATAATACAGTGGTTAAATTTTTAGTTATAAAATTTAAGTACTCATCCATTTTTTGTACTTATTATATTTAGCATATGCCACTCTAAAATAATTTCAATCAACTTTAGTATTTTACATTCATATTTATGCTTGACTACTATATTTATCAATCTGAACTACATTTAAAGTTTCTATCCTATAGAGTATAAAACCAAAATTAGGGAAAAACACATTGGTGACCTCATAAATTGATCAAACCATGTCAAACCCTATGTCTTTCTTAATGTTTCATCCTCCCAAGGTTCTAAATTTCATCCTCATGATTTTACTTTTAGACTTGATTTTTTATTTCCCTAATATACATATTATTCATGGCTATAATGAATCGAAATTAATGGTTAATTTAACTTATGAAGGTAATATTTTTATATTATTATAATTTGATAGTGTATCTTATTTGGTTCAATTATTTAAGCAAATGGATCAAATATAAGAACACTAATAAGGCTAAAATTAACAATGAATAATCCCAAGCCTTCTTCAAATCATATTATTGTAATGCCCAATATGAATTAAATTTTATTACCACTAGACACCAAAGGGCATTCATGAAATCATATGTTCATCATAATATCTCTGTGAATTATACATTACATAATATACACCCTATTTATGGACTTATCATGAATGTTGAAACTGATAATAGTCATGAAACAACTACTATGGACAAACTTGATGCCATGGATGACAAAGAATTCATTAAATATATTTACTTGATTAAACATTAGATTTATGAATTATTATGTATCACAAGATATGGATATAAAAATGTGGATGAAGCAACCAAATTAGGTTTTTAGACCTATTCTATTGGTATTATTCCTACATCTATACATTTGGTGACATATATTACATCTACCCAAGGTACATGAAAAAATAAGGCCTTAAATATATTTCCATACCTATTACTACACAAGTAACCATTACCACCCCTATGATGAATACACATGTTATGTCACTAACATTTCCTACTTCACTTTCTTTTGAGAAGACTATTACAAGTTTATATGCTAAGGTGTTACAATTATAGCAAGGTATATCTAGATTTAGTCATTCCATGGATTTTCATGCATTGATTAATAATCCATTATCCCCTGAGATATCACCTTATTCCTTAACTATAGAATTTATATCTCCTAAGCTTCCACTAGATGAAGGTAAAGGTGATATAAAACAAAACTTTTGATCATTCCATACAACATGCTTGGATTATACATATAATGACAAATTATTAACCAAGGCATTCAATAGAAATATTAAATTATATGATTTGTGATGGTTATATGATCTTCTTCTCCAATAAATAAGAGTATTTAATACTTTAGTAGATTAAATTTTATGACATTTCTCTATCAACATTGATGAGAAACTATCTTGTGCATAAATTTCTAAAATCAGACAAGGGTCTAACGAGCCAATAAGTGATTATGTACTTTAGTACAAGAATATTCTAGCCAATATGACTAATGTTATGGTAAAAAATTAGTTACAATACATATTTAAGGAAAACTTGTTTGTACCACTCCATGAGTCAATCATATTCAAGAGATTTAAATACATCTATTAGTCATGTCACATAGTAAGGGGAAAATAAGTTAAGGTCATAGCTTTGAAAAAACTCAAGCACACACCTACTCATATGGATAATTAAATAATGAAATTTCAAATCAAACCAAGCCACAAAGTCAAACTAGCCGATAACAAGAATGAGGCAAAGCTTATAGTTAATGCAATATCATAACATAAAAATCAACTACAATTGACAACTCCATCGAAGAGGAAAATTTAAAAATCACCATCACTCCTCATGTTATGTTACAAAATATACTTGAGTGAAACCTTATCACTCTTATTCCTCCACAATATTTGGTTCCAAATAGGCATAAACCAAGGAACTATGATAGCAATGTATACTTTGACTATCATTAATTTTTGAGACATTCTATAGATAAGTGCTTCAAATTAAGACATAAGATACAAGATCTTATCAATGACAAAACTATTAAATTGAGTACACATATAGAGGAATATAAACCACAAAACAATAGAAATAATAAGTTAAAATTATTTAATTATCTATTTTTCAACCATGAGACAATAGTAAATAAGGATAATTTATAAGTACAATATGCATAAAATATACATCCTCCACTATGACACACAATCACCCAATATATGCAATTATTGGTATACTTCTTATAAATTCACCACAAAATCCTATGATCACATTTTATTATAATTATATTTTTAATGATTATTTTGATTATCAATAACTATTCATATGAGCCTATATCATTGAACAACCAATATGTAGTGTCATGATTGATAATGGGTCAATTTAGAACGTGTGCATAATTACACTTATTCCCTTCCTAAGATACACATAACAATATTTATAAGTTACATCAAGAGTAGTTAAGGTATTCTATGGAAAAAAATAGAATAATCTTAGACACATAGTGTTACCTCTTCAGTTGGGCCTCGCCATACCAGACACTTTGTTCTTAATTTGATATAGTAGCACATGTTATCAAGATGTATTTGGATGAAAAAGATTCATGTAATAACATATACATTGAATCAATGTCTCAAATACATACCTTGAAATAAGGTAATCATAGTTACAAGTGTAGATCAAGAATCTAAGAGAGGTTATCCAATTTTTAGTGAAAAAAATCAAAACAAATTGAAGACATAACTTCTCAAGCCTCATCCCTAGGTTGATATATGTGAAATAAAAGTATTAAATGTAATTTAAAGATAAATAATGATGATTTTAAATCCATTGAATATTCATTTGAAGACTAGTCTAAAGAGGCTAAGCTTAGCTTTTAGATGTAGTAGTCTTTATCAATGTTTGAATCCTTTTGAGGGAATCATCTCTCCTTGTTTACAATAGATTTGGATTTAACTTGGAATGAGAGAGTTGAAGCCCCTTGTGTAGTCCAATAATGTAATTTTTCAAGGAGAAGCTTCTTGAAATGAGAGGTGTGAGGTTCTTATTTATATATTTCCTAAGTCATTATGAACTATTCATCTCATCTCAAGATGGAGGGTTGAAGATCAATCTTTAAATCTATGATTACGCACACAAAGTGTGTAAGAGATGCCATTTAAGGCTTATTAGATTATGTAAGGCTCATTGGAAAAAAAATTTAGTAATTATTCCTCTTGAAGTGTATAAGAGGTGTGTAAGAGGAAGAGTGTGTAAGAGAGGTGTAACAACTTGTATTGAGTGTGTAATTGAAGTGTAAGACATGTTAAAACCTTTTATTTCTTGCTCACTTTACTTTATGATGTCATCCATTTATGAGTAAATATTCCAATTTTGAATTTATAAAAATAATATAATTCCAAATCCATGGATTTTCCTTTTAGAGGAATAATTAGGCTTGATTAAGTGAGATTAATCAATAATTGGAAGAATGGTGGCTTTTCATAATGTTTATACTTTTCAATCAAGTATTCACTTAATTTACTTATGAAAACACTTTCAAATGGTGATTTAATTTAATTAATCAATAATATTATTAATGATTTAATATGATCCATTCCCCCATTCAAGGATGTATCATTGTGATTTTGGGTTAAAATGGTAGTTGTGTGGGTAAATTAGGTCAAGTGGTGATTTATGGTTAAACATGCATGTGATTATATAAATTCACTCTGAATATAGTTTAAACATGAAAGTGGTTAAAATGAAGTATCTAAATTTCCCCTATTTGAGATGGCATTGTAAGACACTAAGCATAATAATGTCTTTTCAAAGAAAGAAAAAGTCATTAAGAAGAAATTTGATATTGCTTAAATAATGATGTCTTAAATATTATCGTGATGTCTTCACTCTTATTCTTTTCTCTTTAAATTTTATGAGTTTGTGAACTCAATTTAATGCTCCAAAGGGTGTTTGATTAGACCTAGATGCCCCCTCAAGGGGATGGTTTGGGAATAAGTTGAAATAGATGAGCCCTTGAAAAAGAGAGAAAGAAGAAAAAATGAGAGAAATATGTGGGCTTAGAATTGGAAGAAAGACTAGATGATGGACCTAGACCCAAAAATGGAGGTCTTCATTAATCACAAGAATATGCCCAATAAGGTGTATTTGATCACTGATGTAAGGATCTACCCTAGTAGGTAAAATTTAATCATTGATTGGTATAAGGGTTTAACCTTGTAGGGAATATTTTCATTTGAAAAATGATGATTAAGCCATTGATTAATTGGTTGGATGAGAGTAGATAAGGAAATATTTTGATGTATTATTGTTGATTAGACTTCTAGAATCTAATTTTTTATATAACATTGAAAAATATACACCATGATATAAAACACTATAATGAACAAGGTGTAATGTGCATAAGAACTAACCCCCAATCTAATATACAATTTAAAACAATGCATTAATGATAAAAACCATGATGATAATACTGACATATGCCAATGGATGGACTCAAGGACAACTATGTGACATGAAGAAACATGATGATGACTCTACCAGTACAATGGATTGAGTTGAGGTAAAAATAAAAAATGAAAAAACAAGTAATCAAACATAAACTAAAAGGAAAATCAATAAAAAAACATCTAATTTCTCAAGAGGAAAAGTAAATAAATGCACCAAAAACAATAAAAAATAATCATTATTGATAAACACACAAACACACCATAAAATAAGCAATTTAGTGAGTCATTTTTTCATGTGTAAATTTAAGGACTCTTGGATATTTTACCTCTAGGTTCTATAGGAAAATGGACAAGAGAAAATAAAAACCTGGATGGAAGGGGGGAATAGAAGAAAAAGGAAGGGGTAGTTGAGCTGACTCCAAATGCCCCATATAAATGGATGCTTCTTACATAGTTCAATGGACTTCAAGCCAAATTTAGTTATCCTAGGGATGTGGGAAAGAAGAAAAATGATGATAACTAATAGACTTGATTATAAAATAAGAATAGGAAAAGGTATACTTGTAAAATTTCAAGGGAGTTTTTGTAAATCATGAAAAATGGAATGGCAAAAAGATTGATCAAGTTGACCTGAGATGCCTCATGCATCAAAGCACTTCCTAAATAGTTTGTATGGACCTTAGACCAATGTATTTCTCCCATAAATGGGAGGCTAAATGAAATAATAACCATGGTAATTGGAAATGATTATGGTTGGATAAGGGGTTCCCACCTGGTAAATGTGGTAAACTACACCATCCATAATAGATCCAAAGGTCATTGCTTAACATAAGGATAAAGTAAGTAGAAATTTTATGGCTTAATACCTCTCATGGAGATTTTAATCCATTTTTAGTTTTTTTAATATTTAGGTTATTTTTAGGATTTTAAAATTGGACTATTTGGATTTTGGGCATCTCAACTCAATGGGGGAGTATGAGATGTAGAATATTTTAACTTGAAAAATGGTGAGAGCATGGCTTAGGTTTCTCATAAAATGACATGAGCATGGATTTAATTATTCAAAAATGATAAGAGTATGGAAAAGAGGTGACTTATCTAACCTTAGAAACTGGTCACTACCTACATAGTCCAAATGGACCTTAGGTCAATATAGTTCAACCCTAGTAAAAGTTAGTACAAATCAATAACATGGTTGAAAATAGGAATGTCATATGAAAAAAATAAATGATATAGGATTTAACAAAAGTTAAAAGATGCATTTTAAAGACCATAATATAGGAAAATCATGCATAATATACTCTAAGATACTGCTTATCCTATATGTGTTGATGGTGACCAAAGATAACAAATCTATTTGAAACTATTCTCTGAATTTCGGTATCTAGAATCATCTACTATACTAATAAATTAGAATCAATATCAATAATGGTAATAGGATGAAGGAATAATATCAAGATAGACTAACTCAATTTATAATTGGGATGAAGGGAAGGTTATTTTAGGTCATGTCCCTAAGCAGGGATCTTCATAGATAATGTTCAAGAAAATAAAGTGTAGAAATGCTTGAGATGCATAATATTCATGGGTTCATCCAAATATTCTCCATTTGGTGTAGCCAATCTATATTCTCTAGATCAATAAGTTTTTATGATGATGAATGGGCCTAACCAATTAGGCTTAAATTTGCTCTTCTTTTCATGGGTGACATTGGTATTCTTTCAGGACCAAGATACCAAGTTTAAACTCTCTATGTTTGATACACTTCTAATAGTTATGATAACCTATTCTGATAGGCCCAAACATTTTTCAAAGCAACTACCCATTTTTCATCAAGTAGGTCTAATTTTTGAAGCTGAGAAACTCTATATTCTTCGTCACCAATGATATTTTACAATGAAATGCTCAAGGTAGCTTGATCTAGATAGGGAGAA
The DNA here is from genome assembly GCA_037957365.1 of Torreya grandis. NCBI lineage: Eukaryota > Viridiplantae > Streptophyta > Pinopsida > Cupressales > Taxaceae > Torreya > Torreya grandis. The sequence continues at coordinate 640,193 of JARHVA010000376.1, forward strand.
TAACTTCAATGCCATAAATAAGGGAGTATGATGTGGCTCCTGTTATGGTGAAAGTATTGGTATGATAATCCCAATGGGTAGGAAAAATTTGTAAATGTAATCACATCCAAAATCATTAATGATATTTTTAAGATTTTGGATCAAGGTTTTGTTAGATGCTTTAGCTTGTTCATTACTTTGAAAAAAATAGGTAGTGGAAAAGTGTTATTTGTTCTAATATTTGGTGTAGAGGGATTTGACATCCTTATTTTTAAAGGAGATGATATTATCAAAAATGAGATCAAATGGAATTCCAAAAAAAAAATGAGATGATTGAGGATGAATTTTTAAATATGCTTCTTAGTTATATAAGTGAGTGGAATGTCTTCAAACCACTTTGTAAAATATTTGGTTGTAGTGAGGATATGTTTATGTCCGTTTACTAAAGTAGGATTGATTTTCCCTATGAGATTGAGTCCTCATGTGGAAAATGGACATAACATATTAATCAAATAAAGTGGTTGTGTTGGCACATGAATGAGATTGGTGTGATTTTGATAAGCCACACATGTTTTTACATATACACATGCATGAGCCTCTTTAGTGGGCCAGTAATACCCTGTATATAGTAGTTTTTTGGCAAGGACCACTCCACTAGTGTGGGACCCAAAAATCCCTTTGTACACTTCTTTAAGTGTTAATTTAGACTCTACTAAAGCTAAATAATGAAGTAGAGTTCCATCATATCCTCTATGATAGAGTGTGGTAGCGAGAATGGTATAATGAGAAGTGGTATGAATGAAGGATTTTTTTGTTATGGGTAAGGTTTTAAAAGAGAATATTATCATGAAGGTAGGCATATATATTAGAGTACTAAGGTGATTGGTACCAATAATATAACATACCATTTTTAGATTTATAATATTTATGAATTGACCTTAAGACATGTTCAATAAATAACTGGTAATCTATAACATGATATATAATTGATATTATTGAACTAATTATTGTCATTGCATCGATAATCATGTTATTGGCCCTTGGAATATATTCAAACTAAATGTGTTTAAATCTCTATTTAAGATGGTCCACTATATTCTTGTAAGGAATAAGCTTTCATCTTTGCTCTGGTATTGCTCTGTTACCTAGTTAATAATAATATGAGAGTCTCTATGAACATGTAATTTCCCTATATTCCATGTACTTCTAGATAAATCCCCAAAACAAGTACTTCATACTCTACTATATTTTTGGTACAAGAAAAACCAATATGAAATGATTTGGGAATGAGACCCCCTTGTGATGTTATGAATAAAATATTAGCTCCTAATCCATGAGAAGTGTAGGAACCATCAAAGTAAAGGGTCTAGTGCTGAGGGTTAGAAGAAATGTCATCTAGAGTCATGATTGAATCATCAGTAAATTTGAAAATAAGCAGCCTGGTATCTGATAAGGGTGCTTCAACAAGTTGATCTATAAGTGTCTACCCCTTAATGGCCTTCTGATGAACATTTTAAATTTCAAATTCACTTAATAACATGATCCACTTAGCCATACGACCAGTAAAGGCTACATTGAAAAGTAGGTATTTGAGTTGGTCTACTTTGGTAATGATAATGATTTTGTTATTGAGCATATAATGTTGTAACTTTTGGGCTGCAAACACCATAGATAAATAAGACTTCTTAACTAAGCTATAATTATCTTCATAGGTAACTAATGTGTGGCTTAAATAATATATGACTCATTCTTTCCCTTGATTATTATGTTGTGCCACGAGTGCCCCAAGGCATATTCAGTTGTTGAGATATTGATTTAACCTTTTAGGGTTTTAAAAATGTAAATCCTAATTTAGATTAAAGGGTTGAGTTGTCTAAATTAGTTAAATAATATGAAATAATTAACCAATAATTTTATGTATTTTGACTTATTTTGACTTTCTTAAAATAATAATAAATATGCATAAATAGAGACCTAACTAGAAAGTGACTATCATGGATGATCTAGGTTATAAAATATGGGTTTTGGAGAGGTCTGAGTGTCATCATTAGGGTCTCAAGATCTAATTATTCAATAGATAGTAATGCCCCACTTGAATAGTAGTGTCATACTAATATAGTGTCCTTAAAGTGGTGCTAGTGTCCTCTTTGTTGGACCATTCCTATCTTTTGGAGCATCTATGCCAATTTTTTTGGGTTTTATTCCTATGCACATGAAATATGAAACTTTGTAGTGTGCCTGGAAAATTTGATTTAGTATGCAAACCATAAACCCTATTTTAAGTATGGCATGAGATGAAAATGTGTTTTCATTAGTAGGATAAGCTAGACATCCTCAAAACCCTACTGTGAAAAGAGTTTCCTACATACCAATACTCTAAGGAAGCATCAAGCCTAATGTAGTTCTCCCACCTAGTGTTTTGTCCAAATGCAAGTGAATGCTAAAATGAGAGTTTTCTTGAATTTCTTGAGTGTGTTTGAGATTTGAAATCTTTAAAATCTAGGCTTAGGCCTATTATAGATGGTATTATTCAAAATTAGGGTAGAATAGGGATCAAATACCTTATTTTTTCTCAATTTATTTCTTATTTGGATAGTGTTTTGCATATATTTTTTATCTAGTGAATAGAGGTCAAATAGTCTTGTATTTATAGATATTCATAGCTTGTGTGGATAATTAAATGTTCTTAAGCTGACCTTATGAGGGACACATGTTTGAAAATGTATTTTTTATGGAGAGTTAGGGAAAGGGACATTTGTGCCCAGTTGGGGACACTAGTGTCATATAGTTGTAATATCCTGAGTATGGCACTAATGTCCACCTGACAGACTGCTATGCACACTAGGTTGGGATCTAGGAATGTTGTCCTAAAATTATGTTTGGGATGATAGAATATGTGTGTGGTCTACATAATGGATTTAATAGTGTGTTAAAGGCTCTAGGATAGGTTTAGGGATAAGCTAGGAATAGTCTATTTCAAATAACACTCTTAGCATCCAAATACCACTTTTAGGTGATTACATTTACCCTCCCTTTCTTCTATAAATGCAACAAAGTGAAATGACTAGTATAAATGAAAAAGAAGCATACCTAAACTTACATAGGAAGTGAAGCCAATGTAGCTAAGTTTGAGTAGGTGAATTTGGGTCTACGTATGTGAAACATGATCCAAAGTAATGACCTATAATGAAACATGCAAAAATCAGTCCTTACTTAAGATATTATCAAAAGCAAAAGACTATGCTAAATAAAATAACTGAATAAAGATAAGTAAAGAGAGAGGAAAGGAATGAATACACCTCATTGGGTACATGAACCAATGCATGAACCTGGTGATAACATGTGTGTGTGTGTGTGTGTGTGTGTGTGTGTGTGTGTGTGTGTGTGTGTGTGTGTAATGATAAAATCTTTGAATATCTTATACTATGTTGATAGCTTTCTTAATACTCATTTGGGTGGCTCAAGAACTCAATCTAGTTTTGACTCCATCATTGTTCACCCCTATTCGGTGGATCATGATATGTAAATATCTTAGATAAGTCTATAAGTGTGTCTAAACCTCTCATGTGGGTAGATAAATAACTCAAGTAGGTCATAACTCCATCATTTCCCACCCATGTGAAGTAGATGCATATAAAATTGAAATGTGTAAAGTGTTGAAAGTATCTAACTATGTATGTCAGCTTCATGGCCCCTTGGGTACATTAGGTAGCTTTGGGACACTCAGGAATGCCAACCACTATAAATGGAGTAAGGCATGAAACTAGTGACAACCTAAAATATTATAACAATTGTATATAGTATAGATAATGACATAGAATTTTCCATTCCATTTTATCAAATTATGTGTAATTGAGCATCTGAAAACTATGTGCTATGCACATGACCTCAATTTAATATCTGAGTATATTGATTCTAGAATTAGTATGTAATAATTGAATTTATGTATCTAAACTAAATGTGAGAGTGATAATTCCATGCATGATTCCCCTAAATATGAGTAATTGCTATGAATCTAAGTTGAAATGATTGTATCTGAGCAAAATCTAAACATATCTATCAAACATGTGACTGTATCCATTCAAATCTATACTATAATTGGTGTACTAGTCTGGCTAATATGGATTACCCTAAATTTGGGGCTATTGGATAGTAACACCATGTAGTAGATAGTAGTGTCTTGTGGTGCTATCATCCCAATCTAGGTGATCTTAACTATGATTTGAGTCCTTATTTTTTCTTGTATCTAATCGTGTTTGATTTTTAAAATTGAGCTTGTGTGTTGAAAATGATTTATGAATAGTAATGTAGGACCTTGATCTTTGTGACAAACCCATGTGAATGCCTCATATTTTAAGGGTAGTTGTGGAACATGTGTAAGAAATATTTTCAAAAGAAGTAGATCTACAAAATGTGTTAGTTGGAGCATATACATGATAACTACATGATATTCCAATACAATGTAGAAACATAACATCAAAATGTCAAAGTATCTAAGCATAATTATGTCATATAAGATGTATGTTATAATCTATAATTGCACAAGGGTGTCAAGATAGATGCAATCAATGTATAATAGAAAATATGAGTATCTACCTAAGGGAATGGGGCATGATGTGCATCATGACACCCAAGTAAGAAGGGTAGATGAATGAGGTCCCTCATGGCATCAAAAATTGGTGTGTGTAATAAGCAAAGACAACTGTCATGGTGAAGAAACATACAAGGAAGCATACTTACAAACACAAGAGGCACTTAAAATTAATCCAAGGGGCCATAATACAATGGATATGGGAATGTGTCACTAAAATAATGAAGGCATACAAGTACATGTTCAAATGTCCACATACACAAGAAATCAAGAAATTTGGATTAGAACCACATAGAAGGACATGTTCAAATGTCTACATATATAATTATAAAATCATAGATAAGGGACATGGGCACATGTCTAAGGCATACAAACATATAAGTGTCATAGAGAAAAATACCAATGGAATATTCAAATACCTTTGAAGATGGAAGAAGCATAGGAAACAAAATCACATCTAATATAGGAAAGTTAGAAATGAAAACATGTATACCTATGTAGTACAAATCTATGTAAATGCTAAGATGCACATATATTGAGTTTAACTAGTGATAATCAACAAAAAATATGAAAAATGAGTAGTAATTATCAAAATCAAGATATATTAATGCATAAACTAGAATGTATAGAATGCAGGATATAACTTGGTAGTAGCAACTATGTATGAGATGCCCCTGAGTGGGTGGATGTATCAAATGAATAAACCTAGATTGGTGTAAATGCCCCCAGTGGGTAGATGATAAAAATTATATATTAGTGTATTGAGTTAGAATCATGTATGTAATATTCAAGCACTCGAAAAGAAAAAGTAAAGCATATATGTATGATAAAACTGACTATAATAAGATAACTAACAATATGTAAGTTATGGCAATAGTAGAAATGTAAACATAGAAATGCATTCAATATGTAAATTTTGTATTTTCTGAGTAATATTTGAATGTTTTTGTATTTTTACATGTTATATTATTTTTGTGTTTTTTGGATATAATCTATATACAAATAAAATAAAATAAACTATGTACAAGGAATAAGAGGATAAGGAAGTATGTACAAGAGTAAGAACCACACTTACCAATGAGTCTCATGGGAGACTCATTATCACCATGGAATATGTCAAATAAGGGAACTATGATCTACATATAGTGTGAAAGGGAAACTATGATCCCATAATATATTGTGTTGTATAATCTATGTCTGAAGTTGCCTATGAAGTGATGCTATAAAGCTGTTGTACTAACTAAGATGCCTTGTGAATTGTAAATGTCTTAGGAACCCATTTGGTAGAAGAATAAGTTGTAGGGGATGTAGGTGCCCTATTTGGAGAACCCATAAAACCCAATGAAATTTATCTCAACATAAATTGAGTAGAGGAAGGTTCCCTTGAATCTATGACATGTCTCTGATGTAGGGGTTTCTCTAGTAATAGTCTCTATGGGAGAGTATGTGTAGATATAGATACCATAAGATTAGACTTGGCCCAAATTGATGACTCTGATAAAATTTTTGAAGTATGTATATGATCTATACACTCAGCTATAAATGATAGCCATGCAATATCTAATAATGTTACTATAACTATAACTAGTGTATGTGTTGGAACTATAGTTGGAAACTATGCTAGAATTTCCTATGGGATGGGTAGAAGATACTCATATGGGACACCCTCAAACTTAACCACTTGATTAACATATATATACTTTAGGCATCACTTTACTATAAATGGTATGGCTTAGATCTATTGTCACCATGGCATACCTAATAATATATCAAATATACTTGTACTAAGTACTACTAAGCACCGAGTGGCTATGTTTTCTAGTTCAACTTGTAATGGAAGAACAATATCCCTGATAGAGCTCTAAACATGGCCAATAAAATCACTAATGTCTATATCTATGGGGAATATATCCCACTTTGTGTAATCCAAGTGTTGTAAGAGTGTCATAGTGCACATGATTATGCTTGACCCATTGTTAACCATAACACACTGAATAGGATGGTGGGCTATGTATGCTCATATGATGAGTGCATATAAATCTATATCATCATCCACAATATCCTACTCTAAAAATGTGATAATTGGTGTAGGTGTAACTATAGTTTGATACATGCCAGTAATGTTATGCAAGGGATATACCTCCTCTATTATTGTGTGATAAGAATTTGGTTGTGGGTGCACCTATTATATATAGTGAACACCTGATGTGCCCCATGCCTCATTATTTGTATGCTTTAATAAAGGATTTAAAAATATCTTTAGTGCCTTAACCTCTATTTTTTGTTATTTTAATGCATCTATGTGTGTGCCCACATCAATAATATTAGCCTCAATTAGATATTGTATCTTGTGTTTTAGGCTAATACATATATTTATCATGTGTCTTGGTGCCCTGTGATACTCATAGAATGCATTTCAATCATAGTTATTTGAAAGAGGCCATGTCATATCAACCTATTTAATGGGAGGGAGAGAGATTATTGCATTCTAAGAGTTTTTTAAAAACTCATGTTGGTGACTCAGGAAGATTAGTGAATAATCTATGTTGAACAGTGTATAAAAATAATTTGGGAGATGGATCCAAAGCTGCATTAACTATGGCCTTTTGATCACTTTTGTTATTTTTGGATGCTACCTTGTATGGAGGTTTGTTTGAAATATTAATAGTTGATTTTGATCTAGTTGTGTACTAGAGTTTTCCCATTGATAAGAGTTTAACCTCTCTTTCCTTAACTATGTGGCACAAATCGGTAAATGTAGGAAACTTATTTAACAAGATAGCTTCATGTAATGTTGGTAAGAGACTTTGTTTAAATATGTCTAGAAGTTCCTTTTCTTCCATGGGGCTAGTCAATTTGGCTAGTATTTTCTTGTATCATAAGACATAATCTACAATAGGCTCATTCAACTTTTGATTTAACTATGCCACTTGTGAATACGATATCTTATCATTAATGTTGACAAATAAGTGTGCTAGGAACATGTCAACTAGAGGATTGAATGCTATGATATATTGATTTGGTAAATCATAGAACCATTTTAGAGCATAATCCTTGAGACTATGTGGAAATAAGTTAATCATTGTACACATAGTCCAAGCATGCTATGTTAAAAGCTCTGAGATGATGCTACAGGTCACCCTTGCCATCATATAATGTAAAATTGGGTGCCATGAAAATGGATGGCAAGGGAGATGTCACTATGTGATGTGTCAAAGGTGTATTCAAGTTAATTTTAGAATCTAAGGCATATAATGGCCTAGTGGCTCCCTTCCCAAGATGTAACACATTAAACTATAGAGTATGAATCTCATGTTTAATGGATTATACATCTAGAGTGGAAGAACTATCCATAAGTGGTTTAGATATCACTAATGGTTTAATAACAATCTTAGGTTGTGCTATCATAATTAGTTGATTTAGCCCCACTTGAGGTGTAACAACATTATTAACTAGGGGAGTTGAAGATTGACAATTGTTTGTTTTGTTCTTGATTTCCAATATGGCCTTTAGGATTTGTGAATAAGCAAGGGTTTATTCCCTAATTCTATCTCTTAAGCCTTGTAATACCTCATCTTTATTAATTATTATGTCATTATTGTTAAGTGGAGGGAGATGTCCCTATTCTCAATGTATACCTCATCTTGTTCTTGGTTGTATTTTTCATCTTTGGATGCATTGTCATTGAAATCCACATAATTAGGGTGTGAAGGATTCATATCTATAGTTTCAATAGGTTCCTTATCCATGTTATAGGATCAGATAGTAGGAATCTAAATATGTTCTATAGGATTACCACCTAGTCTAACACTTTTTCTTAATGGTAAAAATATAGTTTGTTTAGATTGTATATAGTAAATAAAATAGAATATATGAATTCTAAAAAAATAATAGTAATTATTGAAAATAGGTAAAAAAGGATACAAACCCTAAGATCATATAGGGTTAGGGTTTTTTGAATCTAGGGTTTCTTTGAAAAAATTTAAATTATAAGTAAATAAATTAAAACCCTAATATGCAATTTATTTAATTAGCTAGGTTGTTTAAAAAAATAAAAAATAGAAGTATGCATCCCTAATTTATTACACAAATTTTTTTATTAATGAAAATAGGGTTTAGAGTTATATTTGAAGTAAGTCAGGTTCTCTAAATGATTTAACCTTTTAGGGTTTTACAAATGTAAATATTAAGTTAGATTAAAGGGTTGAGTGTATAAATCAATTAAATAATACACAATAATTTACCACTAATTTGTTATGGATTTTGACTTCTTTTGACTTTCTAAAAATAGTAATAAATATGCATAAATAGAGAATTATCATGAAAGTGATTATCACAGATGATCTAGGTTCTTAAGATTGGGTTTTAGATATGTATGAGTGTCATTAATAGGGTCTCAAGATCTAATTATTCATTGGACAATAGTGCCCCACCTAAATAATAGTGCCATATTATTGTAGTGTCTTGGTGCTAGTGTCATGTCTTGGTGCTAGTGTCCTCTTTACAGGGTTGTGCTTATTTTTTGGGAGCGTTTGTGCCTATGTTTCTGGGTCCTATTCTTTTGTGGATGAAATATATAACTCTATATTATGCTTGAAAAATATAATTTAGTGTGAAAACTCTAATCCTCTTTGCAAGTATGACATGTGATAAAAATGTGTGTTTGTTAGTAGGATAGGTTAGACATCTTCAACACCCCATTGTGAAGAGAGTTGCCTGCATACCAATACTTTGAAGAGGGATCAATCTTGATGTAGTTCTCCCACCTAGTTCTTGGTGTAAGTGCAAGTGAATGCTAGAATAAGAGTGGTCTTGAATGCCTTGAGTGTGCTTGAGATTTTAAATCTTGGCTTATGGTTATTATAGATGGTATCATGTAAAATTATGGTAGATTAGGGATCAAATACCTTAATTTTTCTCAACTTGTTTCTTGTTTGGATAGGATTTTTCATCTATTTTCCATCTAGTGAATATAAGTCAAATAGTATGGTATTTATAGAGATTCATAGCTTGTGAAAATAATAAAATGTACTTAGGCTGACCTTAAGAGGGGCACACATTTGAATATATATCCATTATAGAGGGTTAGGGTAAGAAACACTAGCGCCCAATTGGGGACACTAGCACCATGTGGCTTTAGTATCCTTAGTGTGGCACTAATGTCCACTTGGTAGATTACTATGCACACTGGGTTGGGATCTTGGAATGCTATCCTGGGATTGTGATTGGGTTGATAGAAATGCTTGTGGTTTACACAATGGATAGAAATGTGTGGTAAAGGATATAATATAGGTCTAGGGATAAGCTATGAATAGGATATCTCAATCAACACTCTTATCATCCAAATACCAATTTTAGGTGATTATATATGTATAGAAGCAATGACCTTCTAGGTGTAGGTGGAGCTATAATAAGTGGATTTTATAGATATTCTTATAATTGATCAAAGGATTGTTGAAAATTAACATTCCATGAGAAAATGGCACCTTTTTTTAGAAGATGAGTGAAATGATGGCATCTATCTACCAACTAAGAAATAAACCACATGATATATTGAATTTTTCCCTTTGGGTTATGGAGTTGCTTCAAATTAGAATCTAGAGGCATTTATATAATGACCTTAACCTTGGTTGGATTGAATTCAATGCCTCATTGTGAGACAATGAAACCTCTAAATTTTCTTGAAGTAATGCCAAAGATGCATTTTTCAGGGTTAAGCCTTACCTTGTATTCATGAAGCCTTTCAAAGATTCTTTGTAATACATATAAATGTCCTGCTCTAGTCTTGGATTTTCCCAAAATATCATCTATGTAGTCTTCAAAAATATTTTGCATCATGTCATGAAAAATTATAGTCATGGAACGTTGGTATATGAAACCAACTTTCTTGAGGCCAAATGGTATCAATTAAGAGTAGAATGTTCCCTATGGAGTGGTGAATATTTTCTTGTGTTGGTATTCAAGTGATCTAATTATAATATGAGAAGCCATCCATAAGAGATATCATCTTTTACCTTGTCGTGTAATTGATAATCGTATTGATTTAAATTATGTAGGAATAATGGAGTTTTATTCTTATTTTAGTCAAGGATCTAGATTTATAAATTAGTACAAAATATAACAATAATTACAATTTTGGTTTGTGCAATTATTTATTTTTTTCACCTTTCTAAATTTATTAATAAATAGGAAGAAATATAACTTAGATAGAAATAGACTAATACGGTTGATATAGAGGTTTAAAATGGTTGTGTAGGACTCATAAGATGTCATAAACCTAAATTTGGCTTTCATTCAGTGAAAGTATAGAAATGATAAAAATTGGACACTTTGGTGTCCAATGCTATCTTATAAACTAATCATAGAGACCTAAATTTTTTTGGGTACTTATGTTGTACCTTTTTGAGTATGCCTATGAAAATTTGAGTTTTGGCTGTTGATGAAACTTATTATGGATCTAATTTTTTCTTCAAACCCTAACCCTCCATCATGCTTGATAAAATGACATTTGAGACACTTGAGAAAGGGGGGTTAGTGTGTAAGATGTAATAAATTTAAAATCCACACCTCTTTTGTGGGCATGTTATCTACATACCAATACTCTGAAGAGGGATCCATCCATATGTAGTTCACCCACCTAGTGTGCTTTATGAAATAGTGTGATACAGATGTAAAATCCTAATTTGATAGTTTTTAAATTGGCTATGGATTGGTATGAGGGTTTGAGTATGTTTGGAGCTATGTTGGGTGATTGTGTGTAAATAATAGGGAATTTTGCCTTAGTTCTTTATTTGTGTTCTTGCTTGCTTTGTAAGTTTTGGTCACCTCCTTTATAAATGAGCTTTGAGAGGGATTTTATAGGGAACAATCTGTCATGGGTCAAATGTAGTCACACTAGGATAACCTAATTAAAGATAATGACTATATTAAAATGACCATTTGGGCTCAAAGTGAAAATGGATAAGAGCACCAAAAATGAGACACTTTAGTGCCTGGCAATATAGTCTAAATGGGTCATTCTTGTCCTACATGATCAAGACTTGGGGGAACATGATTAGCATGGGGAATACTATTTGGCTGATGTGGAATCAAGGTTCATAAGGTTTTGGATAATTGGTAATGACCAAAAAGGTGTCTAAAAGGGTCATAAGATCATGTAAAAAGGACCTATGGATGGGGTGTTTTAATCCACACTCAAACTACCAATTTGGATATTTTATATGCCTAAATTTACCCCTACTTTATTCTAGTGATGCAATAAATCAAAATACCAAGATAAAGTAAAATTAGAAATCATACTTGAACTTACCTGTAAGGGTGAATCCCATGAAGATGTGTGATTCTAAGTGTGTGTAGAGATAACACAACATGAAATGTAAATTTACAAGAGAAAATAAAGAGTGGATCAGTTCTTACTAGATATGTTGTGTCTAAAGTAAGAATGTATAAAGGTTAGGTAAAAGAGAAAGGAAAATAAAGGAATGAATACACCTCATCGGGTACGTGAACCAATACAAAACCTATTATTATGTTTATTGATGTTGAGTGATGTTGGGTATGTGTTATACCAAGAGTAATATCATGAACGGAGCTGAGTTCTCAATTCCCTAAGGGTGGTTCAAGATTACAAATGTTGGCCCTTTAGATCCATCATCACCTACTATGTAGTGAAGCTATGTGATCATGTGTGTGTGAATCAATGTTTGGATTGAGTGTCTAATCCCTCTGAGTAAGTGGCTCAAGAATACAAAAGCTAGCTAGTCCTTTGGCTCCATCATTAGCCACTAATTGTGAACTATGAACTGATACTAGTATAAATGTGTGTCATATGAGATGGATCATGAAGCCCATGAATACTCTATAATCTAATAATGTGGTGTGGGTAGCTGAATGTGTACTGAGAACTAGGCCAATATTGGTCACATCGAAAGGTAGAGATTAGGTTTATATGAAATCCACTCCAAAATTGAGAACTAGACTTATATGAAGCCACTTCAAAATGATGCCAACCACCTATAGAAAAAATAAGGCACACAACTGCAAAGAATACCTAGGTAATACAATGAACTAGAAAGACAATAATTCAAATATGTCATGCATATTACCCCCAATCACTAGTGTCTATAACATGGATTCTAATCTAGAAGTTGTACCAACTGCCTAATGTAAAACTTGAAGAGAGAGTCGTCATGTCATGCATGATGCCCCCTATATCTGGATAATTTGAGTAAAACTATACTGAAACTACCCAATCTAATCTAAACTTAATCTATAAAAATTATAATTGACCTTACCATTCTATCTATTTATAGAAATTATAAGTTTTTAACTATTTGGATAGGAGTGCTTAAAAGTGGACACTTTGTTATCTGACATTGTAGTCCAAATATGGTGCTCTTTTCCTTTACTATTTATGATTACTATTCTATATTCATCACTATTTTTCTATCCTATTCTTTGTTTTTTGAATTCTGATTGTTGTTTTGAGTGTTCTAAAAAATGATTTTGACTAGTATAGGGCTTTGATCTATGTGAAAAAAACCCCTATTTGTTTCCCCTCTTTTGTGGGTAAAAATGAAGACCCTATAATGACTACCCTAAAAAAAATAGCCTTGTAAGTGTGTTATGCTAAAAAATGTATTATATAGTAATGATAATCAAAAATATGTCTCAAGATATATCATAGTTTGTATTGGAGATTGTTAGATCAATAGGGGTATTCCTAGATAGATGTAACAATGTAATAGCATGTATAATTTACTGAACTAAAACTAGAAATCTTATTAGTTATCAAGGAGGGATGGAACATGATTTTCGTCATGGCATACAAGAAGGCAAGATAATGCATGATGTATATAATGGCATTACAAACCACTGAGAAATAAATAAGCACATAAGGCAAGAAGCAAGAAGTAGACAAAAGAGGCCAATGGGTTAAGCAAACAAGGGACATGGGCACATGTCACTCAAACTGGGAAATCAAGCATAAAAGGCATGTTCAAATGCCTACATATACATACAATTGAAAACAAGCAAGATTGGCATGAGGGCCACAAGCACATATAAGAGTACAAGCAAATGACATTGGCAAATGTCCTAAGGTACACACAAGTAACAAAATAGGAACTAAGAAATGCAATCACATCTAGCTACTCAAAGTAAGAAAGGAAGGCATGTAAATGTTGGAAATAATATCACATCTAACTAATCAAAGTGAAAAGTGAAATTATGCAAAACATGTAGTGGAAGACTAGGTAGATGCTAAGAAATACACAAGTGTTATATACTAGTGAGTGTCGATACAATAATCTATGTAATATAGTAAGTAATGTACATCAACATGATAACTAGAGTGTGTGGTGTAGGAATGACATAACTTGGCTGGTGTAGTCATGTAGTATTTTCCCCTGGTGGGTATATATGTCTATGTATGTCTCAAATGTAAAATTAAGATGCCCTCTCAATGGGTAGAGTTAAGAAATCAAGGATCTGGGTGTCACTACACACACTCAAAGAAGATCAAGTGAAGCATGGTAATGTAGATAAATCAACAAACAATAGCATATAAAAACAAAATGTAATTCTAGCATGGTAGTAGAAATGTAAAACATGGATAATGCATGCAATTGAAAAGTGTTTTTGGTGTTTTGAGTTATTTGATTGTTTTTATATTTTGGCATGTTATATTATTTTTTGTTTTTTGAAATATTGTATTATTTTTGGTATTTTGAAATAAGCTATGTATAAGTAAAAAAAAGACATTATGTATAAAAAAATAAGCGTAGAAATTATATACAAGTAAAAAAACACTATATACAATTAAGCTAAGAAATATGTACAAGAACATGAGTAAAGCAATCTATACACAATGATGTAAAAGACTAAGTTGGAGGGGGTAAAGGGTTCAAGGATGGAGATTTATAGGGATAGAGGTGGAGGAAGGGATCATGTCCATCATCAAATGCCTCAATATCATCATCATAAATATCATTGTATGTTGTGGGCTTTATATACATGGTGGTTATATCTTTAAGTGTCAATAAGATATATGATCTTTGTGTAGTTAGAGATCTATCACTCATAGTGGTGTCATCCTGTCAAAGGTGAATTGAGGTTTACTATGGTGGTGAAGATGTTAGTTCTCCTCTTAGGCATTTATCTTTGGTAGTAGGTAGCCTCAATGGAAGTGGTGGAGCTGGTGATAGTTGTGATATAATCTAAATAGTACCTGTAACCTATAGTTTATCCAATCTCTAATGTAAAGCTATACGTGAGTCTGTGTCATAGCCTATAATTCTATGAAATAAATAAAATGGGTGACCATCCCGATATGATAACCTACTAATATATTTGTGTTGTACTATAGGTAGTGTGATTAATCCATGATCAAGTAACATCAATAGCATAATCTTGAATTGATGATGTGTGATACCTACCTAAATCTGAATGACTAGCTCTATATCCATAGAGGTAACCATGTGAGCTATATGTGACAAGTGATCTATCTATGGCCTTAAATGTGTAATATATCCTAAGAGTGTAGTGTGAGATGTTAAGAGTGATGCAGGATGTGTGATAAGGGCTCTAGAGTCATCTCGATACTCTCCTAGTCTAACTAATATAAAGCTCAATCCACACAAATAGTCATATATGATTGTGGGCATCATATCATCATCTAAAGAATATTGGGAGTTTGTATCAACATCATGCACATATGGTAACTTAGAATTTACCACAAGGGGTAACTATGAAATGGGAGTCTCATCACCTGTAGTAAGATAAGATGATGAAACTATAAAAGTATTTATAATTGGTGAAGTGACTATGACTATTTGAAGAGCTGTATCTATAGAATCATCTAGGACTACTAAAACTAATGTCATTGATTATGTAATTATAATAGGTATAGGAATTATGACTGATGGAGTAGCTAGAATGGTTGAATCTTCTATAACCAATTGAGTATCCATAGTTGAGGAAAGAAACTATAAGTGGAATAGTGCAAGATGCGCTAGTCTCTCCTACCTCATATGTATGTATCTAGTAAAGAGAAATGTGATGAGGTGGTGATTGAACTATGATATGAGGTGTCCCATCTAGAAAATAGTCAAAGATGACTTTGTAATTATATAATATTTGAATGATTGGTTATCTTCTAGGCATGTGTATAGGTATCCTTCATGGAGGAACTTAACACATCAATGAAGAGTAGAAGGAACTACCCCCATAGCATGTATCCAAGGTCATCCAAGTAAAAGGTTATAATGAAGAGGACTTGGCATGAACTAAAACTATGTAGAGAAGGTTTTGGTCCCTACCATGATATTTAAAGCAATAGTGCCTAATGTCTATCATGGTATATCATCAAACCCTCTAATGTTCTTATATGACTTCTACATGGAAGCCATATCTATGCTCATGGTCTATAAAAATGTAATATTACATATATTAAGTTTGAAACCACTATCAGCTAAAACTCTCTTAACTACACTAATTTTGACTTGAGCTTGTATGAATAGTGCTAAATTATGATCAATAACTATTTGAGAAGTCATGTCCTCACAATCAAAATTAATAACATCTTCTATATTTTTTAATGTGTTGACCACTAATGCAAAATAATAAGGCTCAAAATCAATGGGCATAGAAGTATGAGTGAGTACCTGATAAAGAATGTCCTTGAACACATTTGCTTTCTAAAGCAATTCTAACATGTAAATATTAGTTGGTGTGTTTTTCAACTGATCGATAATATCATATGCCTTGTATAGATCTACCTTTGTAGGTGGGTTAGGTGTGGGATGGGAAGGAATAGGAGGGTGGTTGGGTTCCTAACTAGGGGGAGGAGGCATGGTGGCACATTGAGTAACAACTCTAACTGCATCATCTACTAGTCATATAGGGATAGCAGTAGCTATGGGAGGAGAGTGAAGAAAATCAATAGGTCAAGGTGATGAAGGGAAAAAGGGTGTCAGTTGGGCTCTCTAGTAATGGGTAGTAACCTAGAGAAGAGAAAAATGGACCATGCAACATGACTCAGCATGGGATAAAGGATCTAAGGGAGGTGAGGCAAGAGGTGTAAAAAATACATGTAAATCTGATCAATAAAAGGAACAACATGCATGTACTCCCACTTAAAAAGGAAGTGAATCAGGCATATACATCATATGATAAAACTTTACATTAATGAATAAAAAACTTCTTCATTCATGTACACCATTTGACCTAATAGAGACATCTTAGGACTTTGCAAGGAGCACTTGTGAATTGCTATGATAAAATAAGAATGAAACCAATTTAGATGTAAGGTGATACCTCAAAAAGTATATTCAACTAGGGTTTAAAATAAGATTTTTTTAAATTACTATGGTGAATTTTAAAAATTAAATGTAATATTTTTATTTATATATGAAATAAAAATTAGAAGAATATTGCTAAAATTTTCAATGAATTTTCCCTAGGGTTTATAGGGTTTTTGTGTAAAAACAAAGTAAGTCAGGTTCACCAAATGATTTAACTTATTTAGGAATAATGGAGTTTTATTCCTATTTTAGTTAAGGGTCTAGATTAATAAATTAGTATAGAATATAACAATAATTATAGCCTTGATTTGTGTAATTATTTATCTTTTTCACCTTTCTAAAAATAGAAATAAATAGGAAAAAATATAAATTAGCTAGAAATAGACTAAGATGGCTGATATAGAGGTTGAAAATGGATGTGTAGGACTGGGAAGATGTTATAAACTTGAATTTGGCTTTCATTCAATGAAAGGACAAGAACATCAAAAAGTGGATGCTTTGGTGGCTAGTGTTATTTTCTATTCCTACCACTATTGTCCAAACTAATCACAGATACCTAAAACTTTCTTGGTAGTTGTGATATGTTTATGTGAGTGTGTCTATGAAAAATGAAGTACTAGTTGTCAATAGAAATCACTGTGGAGCTGAGTTTGTCTTCAAACCCTAACCCTCCATCATGCTTGATAAAATGATATTTGAGTCACTTGAGAAAGAGGAGGGTTAGTGTGTAAGATGTACTAAACATGAAATCCACACCCCTTGTGTGGGCATGCTATCTACATACTAAAAAATTTGAAGAGGGATCAATCCATATGTAGTTCTCCCACCTAGTGTGTTTTGTACAATAGTGTGATGTGGATGCAAAATGCCAATTTGATAGTGCTAGAGGTGGCTAGGGACTAGTATGAGGGTTTGAGTATGTTTACAGTTGTGTTGGGTGACTTTGTGAAAATAATAAGGAGTTTTTCCTTAGTGCTTTGTTTATATTCTTGTTTTATTTTTAAGTTTTGGTCACCTCCCTTATAAATGAGCTTTGAGTGGGCTTTTATAGGGAACAATTGGTCATGGGTTAGATGTATTCATGCTAGGCTAACCTAATTAAGGATAAGGACCAAATGAAAATGACCATTGGGGCTCAAAGTGTATATGGATAGGAGTGTCAAAAATAGGACACTTTGGTGCCTGATGCTATAGTCCTAATGGGGCACTCCTATCTTATAGGCTCAAGACTTGGGGGAACAGGATTAGCATGGGGAATATTATCTAGCTGAGGTGGAATCAGGGTTTAGAAGGTTTTAGATGGTTGGTAATGAGAAAAAAGGTGTCTATAAGGGTCACAAGAGAATGCAAAAAAGACCTATAGATGGGGTGTCATAAGCCACATTCAAACTACCAATTTGGACATTTTATATGACAACACATATCAATGTTGGGAAAAGGAAAATCATCCTTTGGGCATTATTTATTGATATCTTTGAAGTTGGTGTATAAGAGAATTCCTTGTGGATTTTTTTCATTGGTACTATGTTGGATATCCACTTTAAATAATCAATAGGATGGATACATCCTAATTTCAATAGTTTTTATAATTCTTTCTTGACAAGTAAAACTATGCAAAGGTACATTTTTCTCAACTTCTACTTGATTGGCTTGGTATTAGGGTGTACAACAAGGTGATGTAAAAGTAAATTGGGGTATAATATAGGAATATTTGAATAAAACCATGAAAAATATCAACAAACTCGTAAATGAGGGTAGTAAGAATCTCATATTCCTATTCATTGATGGACACTCCAAGTTTGATCCATTTCGTTTCAACAAGTGTTCCAATGTTGACTTTGATGGTATCTTCCATAAGTAGTGTGGAGCCATCTTATAGAATAGTCAATAATGTGGTACATTGGTCTTCATCTTCATCTGGTATCTTGATTGGCTCATCGATTTCACTCATGTATGAAGTATATGAATCACTAAGGTCTAGCAAAAGCTTGTGGGAAATCTTGAGCTAATTGATCAAATACTTTCTGATACTCTTAATTGATCCCTGAGTGGCATGAAATTTTGGAACTATAGGAGGTTTGGGATTCATTTTAAAGAGGGTGAAATTTTGCATATAATGTCACCTAAAATAGGTTTTCACCATGGGACTCATCTTTTTATTTACTTTTACTCTAGTCCAAAAGCACCTCAGAGAGGCTTTCACTTTGGGACCTCAATGTTTGATTTTATTTTATTTTTATTTGAAACTAAGGAAGTTCACCTCCTCTCCAAAATAGGTAGTAGGGTCCAATGTAATAATAAATCCCTTTTTGTGATCACCAAGTGTAAAATTATCTCTGAGGCCCATAAATTCATATATTACCTCATCATTATGAATTTTGTCCAATGGTAGATATGAGTCTTGTTGGTGTAAGTTGATCAATTGGAGATGATGGAGGAAAGAGGGGAATAAGATGGAATAGAATTAATGATATATATGGCATTGGGTTTAAATAAATTGGTATCATAAAACTCATCATATATGATATAATATGACTCTATATCACTATCGACATTATCCATGTTAGATGATAAATTAGAGTCACTCTTGAGATATAAAGGGTCACCCCCAAAAAATTTGTATCCAATACCTCAAGTTCCTTTCTTTTTAGAATTGATAATAGATTAATAAGTTCTTATTTTTTATCCCCTAGGCCTTTACCCTTATAGGCTTGATTATCCATTATCCTATTTGGAATAAGATACTTTGTGCTTTGGTATCAGGTGGTAAAATCATCATTATATAACCATGAATCATCATTGGTCTTGATTTTTTCTTGATCTTACAATATGGTTTTGATGAAAAACATATATCCTTTTTTATGAGAATAATCCTTCTTGTGTCATTCTATTTTAATATATTTCATTTTAGGCCTACCATATGCTTTAGGCATTTTAGCTAATTTCGCTGTATGGAAGGCATTGGCAGTTTTGTATTCTCCAAGGCCATTTTATTGAATAATAAAATGATTGGATAGTATAGTATGTGGTGTATATGAAGTGGAGGAAATGGTACTTGGATCCACATTATTGGATTTAGGTGGTTGATCAACTATCTCATTGTCCTTTTTAGGGATGGGATCTATGCCCAAGCGATAGTTGTAAATTTCATACTCTGCTTCTAAATGTTTTAAAAATTGGTATGGATTAAAGTCACCAAGAATATTAAATTCTAACCCTCAATGGGGAAACTTGATACACTAATGAATAGTATAAGGTACAACACACACTTCATGAATCCATGGTCTCCTAAAGAGAAAGCTATATGATGGTTTTAAATCAAGAACATGGCACAAAGTATCATGAGTTATAGGCCCAATGATAACAAGTAAATAAATGGGAACCTAATATTCCCATTCATCATTATCATAAGATTTATTAGTTATGATATATACCTTAAGATCTACTATTGTGTAGCCCAATTTTTTGACCATCTTCAAAGTTACAATATTTATCATTGAACCATTGTCTATGACGACTCATTTAACTTTATATCAGGAAATTATCACTTCTATGTAAAATAAGTTATTATTTAAAGGTCCAAGGGATGATATATCCATTTGATCAAAGGGGATTTTTTGGCACAAAGATAAATGACTAACAAGTTTTTGGAAATTATCCATCATAATGTCACTTGGAACCTTGGAATAACTTAAAAGCTTATTTAATATGTTCTTATGGATATTTAATGTATGCAAAAGATCTAAAATAGAGATTTGCACTGATGTCTTTTATTGTTGTTCCAAAATATCATAAGGCTTGTCATTAATAGGAGTAATGGGCTTGGTTTTTTGAGGCAAAGGACCTTGAATGGGATTTTTGGAGGAAGAAAGTTTAGGACCTTGAATGGTAACCTTTGAGCACTAAGTTGCACTTACACAACCTTGAGTCAAGCAGAGGGTCACTATAATTAGAAGAGAGGGATTGAAGACCTAAAATGATAACTCTTGGATGTTGAGTGGAA
Source organism: Torreya grandis (assembly GCA_037957365.1). Taxonomy (NCBI): domain Eukaryota; kingdom Viridiplantae; phylum Streptophyta; class Pinopsida; order Cupressales; family Taxaceae; genus Torreya; species Torreya grandis. The sequence continues at coordinate 661,068 of JARHVA010000376.1, forward strand.
TTTGGGCTATTATGACCAAAATTAATATTAATATAAAATGGAGGTGGAGGTCCTAGAAGGGACAATGATGGTCAAGTATTATTGGTAATTAGCTTATGATTGATCTTAATGGTAACAATGTGTCCAATAGTGATGTGACATATGACATTATAGTTGTAAGAGATATTATTATAGTTAAATTGATTGGAATGAGTATCTTGACCTTTATTTTCATTTCTCTATTATTGCTTTTATCTCTAATTTTTATTGTGAGGAGGTATATTATAATTTTGATTTTTATTTGCATTATGTTAAGGAAAAGGGTTCTAATAGATACCCAAATCTTGATTAGATGTCATGGCCACATTATCCAATGTCATTTCACCACTTTAAAGAAAATATTAAATAATATGGTGAAGCTACACACATCTATGAATGGAATGGACTTTAACTCGATGATAATCATAAAAGTCATTCTCGTTATACCAATCATGTTTAGGTTGGTTTTATGGAAATGGATTTGGTACTGGCTAAATGATCATGTTAGTGGCAACTAGTTTTTGGAATACCATATCAATAGGCTCATCAATATTAATAAAAAATATTTTTTGATAATAACCTCTACTTAGACATGGTCTTTGCAAAGTGAGTGGTTTATTCGGTGGGTTCACTTGAACATATGGTGGTTCTAATGCTTATGTAACACATGAATCCAAGGATGATGGTAGTTTCTATTGTTAGTGAATAAACAAAAAAATTAAATATAATTAACATTCAAATAATATATACTTTGGGTACCTAAATAACAAATCAAAACAACTAAAAATAGAATAAAAATGAACACTTTTACCTTCCTTGCAAGTTTGAAGATCTCATTGGCATGAGGTTGGGCTTGAGCTCAGCTTGTGAGAAATGGTTCTAACTTATTCATCAATGGTGATCTAAAATAATCTAACTTTTTCCACTTGGTCTATGGCCTTGGCTTTTCCTGGCATGTGAATCTATCTCTTAACATCTTAACATTATAAATTTGGCTTGAGAGTTTCTTGAATGTATTCTTGCATAATAACATTATGCAATGAAGCTTATTGAAAGAGTGAGAGGGCACTCTTATTTATAGATTAGGAAAATCCATTATGGCCTTTGGATAAAAATGAGATTGTGGTGTAACTTGATTCAAAAATGTAATTAATATTATTCAATTAAAAAACATTACTCATAAATCTAGATATTGGTTAGATATTTTATGAGTGCTTGACAACTCACAAAAGTAATGATGAAGAGGCTTGATATTTTAATTTTTTGAATTTATAATTTTATATATTTATTAATTTCACATGGATTATTTAACTAATAACTTAATTTATTTTAGTAAATTAAGTAAATTTGATTAGTCTTTTGACCTTTTCTAAAAGTTGGTTAAGTGCCCCACTCAATTGGTCAAAAACATTAGTTTGTTTGGTCCCAACCTGACTGGGGATGAATACATAGGAGGTTATTGTTTAATATAGGTTAATAATCCAAATAAAGAAGCATAGACACAATTTTTGGTAGTTATATCCCATACAAGGATGAATTTGGGCATTTTGATGATTTTTAGGCTTAATTTGCATAGTTTGGTAGAAATTAATTTGAAGTCTAGTGTAGGCAAAAATGTAGTCAAAATGGAGTGTCTACATTTTATACCTATTTGAGAAGGCATTATAAGATGTAGGAATAATAACATATTTTCAAAGAATGAAAAATTTGTTAAGAATAAAAAGAAGATAATGATTGAGGAATGATGCTCTAAACAAAGTTTGGGAAGCCTATGATGCCCCCTTGAGGGAGTGGTCAAAACATATGATTGATGGATAGTCCTTCAAAAAGGATCAAGAAGAAACATTTAATTAACCAATGGATGAGATTAACCTAATTGAGCTAATTCTTGCACATATTGATTTGATCAAAGGTAGTTATAATCAGTGGCACACTGATGTGCCCCAATAGGATGGATGGGTTGAACTAATGATTTGCCCAAGGTGGTTATAATCAGTGGAAAAATTATGTGCCCTAGTAGGGTGGGTGGGTTGAAATATTGATTTACCTAAAGGTAGTTATAATTAGTGGCATAATTATGAGCCCCAAAAAGGTAGATTAGTCATAGAATAAAATTGTTTTTGCCCCAGTAGGGTGGATTGGCAAGCATAACTCAAGGATATAACATGTCACACATATTAAATATGAGAAATAAAAAATTCAGGTGTGATGGTCTAATGAATTTTAAAATAATGAAAAATCCACAAACAACTAGGCACACGAGGATGCACAAAGTGATGAAAGAGATGATTGGAAGACAATAATAGGGATGGAAGAATAATGGTGGTCGAGCTAACCCAAGATACATCATGTATCCAAGCGCATCCTATATAGTATAAATAGACCTTAGGCTAATTTAATTCAACTAAAATTTGGATAAAATGGAATGAGGAATAGAAGAGAAGAATAAGAATTGATCAATGTGGATGATTTGGTTTTACCTACCAATGTAAAGATGTTCATCCATATTAGCATTGATACAGCTAGAATGATCAATGTGTTGATTTGATCAAGGAATAGGGGATAACTACCAAATTTAACAATGGGAAATACTACCCACTAAATTTATTATAATATCAGCTCTCTTTTTCTTTTTATATCAAGTGACGGTATGCACCATGATATAAAGTACCATGATGACCTGTCTGTAATGTGCATAAGGACTGACTCTTGATCTGATAGATAATTGAAAATAACATTCCAATGATAAAAACCATGATGAAAATGTTAATGTATGAAAATTTATGTACTCAATAAAAATTCACAAGGAATCACCCAATGAACACATATACACTGAGTCAAGGAATAATAATGAAAGCAAATAAACAAGCAAACAAATAAACAAACAACTAAGCAAATAAACACACAGAATCCTAAAAATAAAATTAATAGAAAGCATCATGTCATTAACCAAGTCAATACATACATGTGAAGGCTCAATGGAATAATAAATATATGGTTCCCCCAAGCAATGCTATATGTATGGGAATGACATACATGGATAAGATATCCTGGTATAAGTTACACGCTTTGATTTACCCCAACAGGGTGAAAGATATGAGCATGGCCTAAAAGTGTGAATGGGAACCAACCATGAATTTTCCCTTTCAAATTATATTTAGGAAAGACACATCCAAATGGTTTCTAAAAAAAATGGCTCAAGGATTAAGGTGCCTTAAATTGGATGGCTGGAGGATTATTGACTAGGTTTAAGACAAGACAAATGTTTTTGGATTTTGGGGATTTATATCTCTTTAGGAGATTGTCATCCACTTTAAAATGTTTAGGTTTTTTAAATGATTTGAATGTTTTTATAATTTTTGGGGTATCTTAACTGATTATATATTGATGATATATCACTCATAAAATGGTGAGATCATGGGACAAACCAAGGGTGCAGTAGTGCATCAATTTCAAATGCACAATACACATAAAAGTGATTTAAAAAATGGTGAGAGAATTAATTAGGTTGCTCAAAAAATGATAATAAATGGAATAAGGATGGCTGAGCTGATCTCAAAAAACATTGAGTGCTACCTACATAGTCCAAATGGACCTCAATCCAATGTAGTTCACCCTACAACAATGAATGTTTGAAAATGTTCCTATGTTTTGTGGTTCTTTAGTTTTTGAGATTTTTTGGTATCTCAAATCGATGAAGGATTAAAAGATATAAAATGGTATAACTTTTAAAATGGTGATATCATGGAAAAAGGGGTGACCAAGTTGACCTCCATGTAAATTAAGCATTGCCTACATAGTCTCGAATGATATCAAGTCAATGTAGTTCTACCCTATAACGGTGAATTTTTATAAATGTTTCTAATGTTTTAGGGTTTTTGGTATCTTAACTCAATGGAGGATGATAAAATTCATAATGGGATAACTCATAAAATGAAGACCATGGTTTAGGGGAGTCATTAATGCATCAATTTCAAATGCACAATATACACAAAAGTGACTCATAAAATAGTGAGAGCATTTACTAAAATTTATTGCAAAATGATGAGAGCATGGAAAAAGGGGTGACCAAGCTGACCTTAATGTAAATTGAGTGTTACCTACATAGTCCCAAAGGAACTCAAGTCAATGTAGTTCTTCCTTACAATGATGAATCCTAACTAAGTAATAGCAAGTTGGGAATAGGAAAGTGGTGATGTCTAAAACAATAATAAGGAAAGGTAAGTGGTTGGGAAAATGAAAAGTTATGAAATAATGGTAAGTCAAGGCAAAGAGAAATGCAAGGAAAATGGAAAGGAAAGGTCAGTAGAAAATGTTAATTCATGAAATAATGGTAGGGACGTGGCAAAGGGAAATGTATGTAATAATGGTATGGTGAGGCATGAAACAAGGGTAAGGCAAGGTAAATGGAATGATGATAATCTAAGGAGTGATTCTATTGTTATTGATAATGTGGAGATGTATGTCCTAATTAACATGTGATACAACCATAATGTTCAATGAATTTTATATCTAGCCCACACCTACTCTAAATATCTACTCTGTCATAAAACTACTATTGATTTGGATTCCAATTATACTATTGTGATCTTTGATGGTCATTAATTTTGTTTCCTCCAAAATTTGAGATAAGATGTCCTCATAGCCTCTATAAAGGAAAGTGTGGATATTGATGGTAAATATGGATAAGCATTGGATAGAAGTTCTGATTTGGCAATGTAATATATGTCTAGATTGATGAAATAGATCATAATGGTTGGGCAATAAATAAAGATCAAGATTTTCAAGCACACACAATGTTTTTGACTCAAAATTTGACATAATTTTTATTATGGTAGGGCCAAAGACTTATGAATATGCTCTTGATAGGACCACCAGATTTTTTTGTTATTTGGGCTTAAGAGATGCTATCATATAATTATGCTATAGATTAGAATTTGTACTGATGTTATCTTCAATAATGTCTTTAACAAGCAATGAATAACTATTATGCTTAGCTATTGGCACCTTATAAACATTTTCACCAATAAATTTGTCTTGATTATACCATAGCACCTTTGAGAAGGTTTCACTAAGGAACATTTAATTTTGATTTTGATTATCTTCTAGCACCTCAAGCAAGGTTTCAATAGAAGAAGTTTAGTTTGGACTTTGATTTCCCCCTAACACCTCTAAAAAGGTTTCACTCATAGATTGTTCTTATTTTACATGAATATGGTCTTGGTCTCCCTAATATTCTATAATTAATATGTCTCCATAGATTCAGTTCAACAATGTATTATTCTATCAGTCCCAATCGACACTTGTGGTAGGTGGAATGTTTATATAATGGCTAAGTTGGTTGGTGTTAATGGAAATTAAAAAAATAATGGAATGGGAAGAGGCAACACAATACTCATATAATATACTAGGAGAAATTATGTTGATGCTGAAGTAAACATCCTTGAAAATCATGGAAGGATCATAAATATATTCAAACTATACTACAAAGTTTATGTAACCAATATTGTAACATCCACTAAGGAACTCTGATTCTGAAGATAAGTCTGACTCAAGGGACTCTAAATCTAATGTTGGGATATATGTTTATTTTAATTTTAATGCTAAATATAATATTGGTTCAAAAATATAATCTGACTCTAATGTTGATTCTTCTTCTAGTGTGGTGGCAAAGATGTTATGTTGAATGTTTGTTATTAGATGAGTAATGGCCTGTGGTTGAACAATGGGCTCTTCTAATAAGGTCTCAACAAATAATTTCTTATAAAAGTGAAATTTCTTAACAAAATGGAAATGATCAATAGGCATTTCCATAGAGACTAGCTTATCAAAGGGAGGCTCCTCAAAGATAGGGCAATGGTCAAATATTGACTTAATAAAGACTGGTTTGTAAAAGTGAGGCTTCTCAACAAAATGGAAATCGTCAACATGCAACTCCATAGAGACTAGCTTGTCAAAGTGAGGCTCCTAAAATATAGGTTAATGGTTGAAGGGTGAATCAACATAGGTTGACTCATCACAAATGGGTGTTTTAAAAAAAACATTGAGGACAGGTTGGTTGACTTGGACTTGGATTACACTTGGTTGTAAAATCTTAGATTTGGACACATTATGCTCTTGAATAGATAATAACTCTTTGAGATGTAATGATTATCTTTGTTGTGGATCGAAGACCAACTTGGATTTTCTAAAGTGGGGGATGTTTGGAAATGAATGAGCAATGACCTATGATTTGATAATTAGATCTTTAGAAATAGGCTTGTCAATGATGGGTTGAACAAAGACTGTTTGTGGGCCTAGGATGGTAATTATGATACATCAAGTCATAATTGCATAACCTTGTTGAGATAATGAGCTATTAAAATTAGAAGAAAAGGGGGAAGGGACTAGAATGGTAATCCTTATCAGAATGAGTTCTAGGAATACTGATCCAAATGAATGCACTGATTCAAGATGTAATGTAAGATACATATTATTCAAGATAATACAAAGTAAACACATGTAGTTGCAAGACTAAAATTAAAGAGAAATAATTACACCAAGACACAAATACTCCAATAATTCACACAATATACTACATTAGAAATATAAAGGGAGAGAGGTGCATATAAAAGTTGTAGAGAGAAAGAAACCACACATTCTAGTGAATGTGAGACTAATCTTCCCAAGTAACCCAAATGACCTCTAAAGACCAAAGCAAGCTAATACAACCATGTAGGCAAATCTTAGTGGGAAAAAGGCCTACACCAACACCCCCCATAAGTGTAGCTTAGGTGGGTGATAATATAAAAAATGGGTCTTGACAACAAGGATTGATAATGTACCTAAGTACATAGTGATGATCTAAGTGTCCTATAAAATATGAAGGATGTGTGCCTCCATAAAGAAGAGAGAGAAGGTATGCATAGAATGTCACATGATGAATGTTGTAGTAGTTCCCTCTACAACAAATTTTGTCTCTTCCTTTCATAAACAAAGAAACCATGAGCTATCAAACTTCTAAATTCTCACTCAAGTGGAATGAAGATAGGAATCAAGATGTATATCTCTAAATAAAGCTTAAATGTCTCCCTATTAATGCTCGAATGTGCCAAAGTTTTATCATATCATAGGACTAATTATATAATATGGAAATGAAGAACCATAAAATGAAGGGGAAAGAATAACCAAATAAGAAGAAAGACATAGAACATTTAATGAAATAATGTCCATGGGAAGTGGAGAGAAAGTCTCAATAAATATCAAAACTAAACACTAGTCTACAAATGAAGCAGTCAGATTTGTAAGATGAACATCTATAGGAACATATGAGTCATAAATACTCTCAATGTGTATAATCTCACTAAAATTAGTAAATTCCTCTAAAATATAAGTCTATAAAGGCTCTAAAATAACAACAATCTGTACATGAATGGATGAAGAATCTATAATGAGACAACTAAGGTCTAGAAAAATATTATCCTATAGTGGGGGCTTAATATAAGGAAAAAAACTATCCACCATGAATGTATCATCACAAGAAATAAAATCATGAGGAGAGAGTACAATAGTCTCAAAAGAGATAATAGGAAGCAGAAGAGGAGGTGTGATATAAATCTTCGTAGCATCACTAAAAAGACTCTATAGTATGCTCTAAATAGTGCATGGACACTTTGTATATTCCACATGGTAATGAAGATCCATGGAAACATGTAGTAACAGAGTGGAAAAAAACTTTTCACAAGTATTAACTCACTTATCAAACAAAACAAGATCAATGGGTTTAAGAATTTATCCATATAGGAATGGAATATGATTCTTGCATGTGAAAAAGTATTCCATATAAGCACACCACAAAGTATAATTATCCTTCCCAAGAAGAATCAATAGAGATAAAAACAAATATCCTTATTTGGAGTCTCTAAAATGGGTTTGACTTGACCAATAGAAGACACCAAGAAAGTGCACAACTATACAAATTACTCTATAATGAACTCCTAAAGCATGCTCATGAAAGGGATGTCGAGCACAACTAAGAATGCATCTAAGTGATCAATTAGTGTTAGATTAAGGGAACACAATGGTTCATTCTCTAGATATTGATTTTGGACTAGGCCAAAAATGAGTCCATATAGATGAGAGAAATCAGTACATGATGTACGCTATAAAAACTAGTAGGGCCCATAACCCCCTTGAATATGACACTTTATGAAAGTAGTGTGTTTTTACAATTTGATCACACCAATTGATAAAGAATTAAAAAAAATACACTTTTTAAAAAAATGGAACTTAAATTTGAGTTACAGTTCAAAATTTATAAACATTTTGATTTCCCATAAAAATGGGTCAAAACATTTTAAAAACACTACAAATTGGTTTTTGAGGCCAAATCTGTCATGTCCCCTTTTTCGTGGACATTGACAGGCTTGATGATTAGCCTATTATGCGACCTTCGTAGGCTAATTGGATGGATAGAGGGTCATGATGGAGATTGGCTTGGCTTTGATTTATAGAATTCCTATAGTTGGCTCTCATTCAAGTTATTTCAGACACATTAGACTGAGCTCCTATTATTTAGGGATATTTGACATATAGCAGAGCACCCTTGTTTTGATATGGTCATGTGCAGAATCACTCCCTGGTTCACCAGCTTCAGACGGTTTGAGGATCCGACATGTATTGAGGGAGATATTAATATTTGATTGATTTAATCAAATATTAATTATTTGGTCTAATTTTAAATTAGATATTAATTAATTAATTATTTGGTCTAATTTTAAATTAGATATTAATTAATTGGTCTAATTTTAAGACCCAAATTCTAATTTAAGAAGCCCAAGTTCTAATTTGAGGAATTCTAATTTTAGAACCCCAAGTTCTAATTTGAGGAAATCTAATTTTAGCAAGCACACCTTTGGAAGGGTATAAGAGTTCTCATGGGAGAGAGTTTGGATTATGCATATGATTATTGATTTTGATTTCTGAATAATTCTTCTGTGAAGACTGAGCCAAGGGTTCCAAGATTCCATTGCAGTGGAGAACGTCAACTCTTCATTGTGTGCGATTCAAAGGCTGTGAAATATCAGCTGATTTATTGCCAAATTGAGAGATAGCTTCATATAGAAGTTATCACAGAGGTATACAGATTTGAGAGATAGATTCACACAGAAGTTATTACAGATTTTTTAGGTATTTATTTCTTTATGTTTTGATCCAATAAGTTATACAGATATAGATCATCTGTATTAGAATCATATATTCTTGAGATCAGGTTGTTCAGCTATTAGGGGTTGAAAACAGACAGGTTGTGTTTAATTGGCGGCCGTACTAAGTCCATACAGGTCCGTACAGATCTGCTCAGGCACTGACCTCGGCAGACAGAGATCCCCAGTGACCGACATCGGCTGACTGAAGACCGACGTCGATAGAGAAGGACCTACAGAGACCGACGTCGGCAGTATATCGACCGACACCAGCGACTGTGTGTTCGACACAGCAGGCTGAGATGAGACAGAATTCAAGTTTCATTTCCAGATTGGCAGAAGATCAGGGTTTTAAGACTGGATGTTAATATTCTTTTATTTGTATGAGAGAAGGCTGTAATTGTAATTATTTAAACAAGTGATAAGATATTTGATTAGCAGATAAGAGATATATTATGATTTATTTATGCATATTTGAATTTATTCTGCAAGATTGTATTTTTGTTCAGTGCTTTGGTGTTTCTATATTCCCTATTTGAAGGGGATATTACAGTGGTATCAGAGTTTTTTATGCAGGAAAGGTGCCCCTAAGTAAGGGACATCACAGTGGTATTAGAGCCAAATTCATGCCATCCTGTTGGATAGTTTGGGCAAATCAGAGCTAATGTCCTGCCATCTTGTTGGGTAGTTGGGTAGATTGAATCAACGAAGTATCCATGATGTCTTCAAGTACTCAGAAATAGTGGGACAAGGATATGAAGAAGCTGAAACAAAGTTTGAACCAGTTGGTTGAAACCTAGAGGAGGATGAATGAAACTCTTTCAGATCCTACATTTGAAGACAAATTAGTATGGTATATGGCATCCATTCGTAAAAGGTCCACATCACAAAATAGAATGAAGGAGAAACAAGAGGTCTCTACAGGGGTTGAGGGCAGCCCTACACTAGTTGTTAGACATGTTGATTTGACTCAAGAGGATATGAGGGCAGCCATGGGGAATGAGTTGTCTATATCAGCTTTGCAAGAAGTCCCACTTGAGACTTCTACATTGGAGACCAGCATAGAGCATGCTAATGATATGGATAATAAGAGTATGGATTCTTTGCATGATCATATTGCTCCTTCATCTTCACATCAAGAACATCAAACTTGGACAGATATGGAAAGGACCCAAAATTTATGTGATATGTGGTCACAAAAGGCCAAGGAGGCTAGATTAGTGGCTGCCAATGCGAGACAACATCTTCAAAACATAAGGAGACAGAAAGGAGTTACAACAGGTTCTTCTTGTGATGACTTACAGTAGATCAAGGAGGGCATGGAGGCAATGAAGGTGGCTCACTCAGATTCTGAGAGACATGTGGATGAGCTTAGTCATGGGGATTTAGACTCTCAGTTAGTTGTAGAGGATGTGGGAGCAGGAGATTGTGATGATGAGATAGTTTCAGCAGCAGTCTCTTCAGAGTTAGATGAGGATGAGTTCGATGTTTGCACTCAGAGTGTAGAGGTGTACTCAGATGTTAGTACACTGAGTGTTGATGATCTCTTAGATATGGCAGAGATTGTAGAAGAGTCCCAGGATCTGATTATTGCAGATGACACCCAAGAGAATGTAGTGGATAGTTTTGAGGACTTAGTTTCTTCGGCAGTTTCTTCTGGTATGGAGGAGTTAGACAGTGATGCTATAGTTGTTGATACTCCGTATGTTGATATGAGCTTTGAAGTTGATTCGAAAAGTATGGATGGTAGTATTATAGAGGTCAGTGATTTTGAGTCTACTCTTTTGGACCGTGCATCAGTGGAGGATTGTAGGAGACAATCTAGCCAGCACCGTCATGTGTCTAGTCAGCTGAGAGTTAGTGAGCGAGACATTGCTACCACTTGCAAGAATTTTGATGCTGCTCATCAGTTGTTAGTAGTTTATGGATGGGGTTCTCCTACTAGCATCGAGCAGGGAGGTAGTTATTTATCCTTGACAGAGATCCACTCTTTATGGGAGGCTATCTAGATTTTGAGACAGGATTATATGCAGTTGGTCGCTGACAGAGATTATCTTATGGAGTGGGGTAGCACAGCATATGATGAATTGTTGGTCGAGGAAGATAAGGTGAGTGAGCTTACTTAGCAGCTACGGTGACTTTTGAGATTCTTGAGACTACACAGTTAGCCTATGAGGAGTCACAATTTCATTTGGCTGAGATGACCATGGAGTTAGAGCATTTATGGTCTTCACCAGCCCCAGACTCAGAGGTTAGTACATTGAGTGTTGTTGGTGAATACGTTCCTATAGTTGTATCTGAGGAACATGTTGTTGAGGCTGACACACCGGTTCAGGATTTGGGAGTACCTGGTTCTGATGAGTTTTGGATACCTCTCTAGATTGATTCTTCTCACACAGATGACAGTGTGGTCCAGTTGATTGCGCCACCTTTACAAAGAGATCAGTTGTGGTGTGTGGGGGAGTACGTTGATGCTTCCACATATAATTTTTACTACATAGAGTCATTCATGGAGTATTTGCTGGATAGTGCAGGTGTTCATCTAGATTTGCATAGGGTGACAGAAGGTGTTCTCATCCAAGGTACTGGTGTTATTAGTAGATTGGGTGGGGAGATTATAGGGATCCTATCTACTATGCTACCTCACAAGGATTTTGAGGTGGGGTATGCTCATTATTCTTCTTTTGACCTAGAGAGAGAAGATTTGATTTCACACAGGTGTAGATCGGCTCCAGTTTCTTACCATCCATTATGGGATGGATTGGCACCATCTCTTGCAGATGGAATTGGCAGTTTGAGTTGTCCATTCTACTTGGGTTATGATGCTTCGAGAGTTTGGTTCTCATGTGTTCTTGACTATGGCAGTTGTGCTCTTAGAGTTTGGTTGAGTTGCATTCGCCAATTTGATTATGGGTTTCTCTTTGTTCTACTTCTGATGATATTCCAGGTACTTGCATTGATTTACAGCAGTGCAGAGCATAATTACATTTGGGATCCATGTGGATCGAGTGGTTCATTGTTCCGAGATTGCTTGGGGATAAGCAATTTTTGGAGGGGCGGATTGTCATGTCCCCTTTTTTGTGGACATTGACAGGCTTGATGATTAGCCTATTATGCGACCTTTATAGGCTGATTGGATGGATAGAGGGTCATGATGGAGATTGGCTTGGCTTTGATTTACAGAATTCCTATAGTTGGCTCTCATTCAGGTTATTTCAGACATAATGGATTGAGCTCCTATTATTTAGGGATATTTGACATATAGCAGAGCACCCTTGTTTTGATATGGTCATGTGCAGAATCACTCCCTAGTTCACCAACTTCAGACGGTTCGAGGATCTGACATGTATTGAGGGAGATATTAATATTTGATTGATTTAATCAAATATTAATTATTTGGTCTAATTTTAAATTAGATATTAATTAATTAATTATTTGGTCTAATTTTAAATTAGATATTAATTAATTGGTCTAATTTTAAGACCCAAATTCTAATTTAAGAAGCCCAAGTTCTAATTTGAGGAATTCTAATTTTAGAACCCCAAGTTCTAATTTGAGGAAATCTAATTTTAGCAAGCACACCTTTGGAAGGGTATAAGAGTTCTCATGGGAGAGAGTTTGGATTATGCATATGATTATTGATTTTGATTTCTGAAGAATTCTTCTGTGAAGACTGAGCTAAGGGTTCCAGGATTCCATTGCAGTGGAGAATGTCAACTCTTCATTTTATGCGATTTAGAGGCTATGAAATATCAGCTGATTTATTGCCAAATTGAGAGATAGCTTCATATAGAAGTTATCACAGAGGTATACAGATTTGAGAGATAGCTTCACACAAAATTTATTATAGATTTTCCAGGTATTTATTTCTTTATGTTTTGATCCAATAAGTTATACAGATATAGATCATCTGTATTAGAATCATATATTCTTGAGATCAGGTTGTTCAGCTATCAGGGGTTGAAAACAGACAGGTTGTGTTTAATTGGTGGCCATACTAAGTTCATACAAGTCCGTACAGATCCACTCAGGCACCGACCTCAGTAGACAAAGATCCCCAGTGATCGACATCGGTTGACTGAAGACCGACGTCGGTAGAGAAGGACCTACAGAGACCGACGTCGGTAGTATATCGATCGACGTCGGCGACTGTGTGTTCGACATAGCAGGCCGAGACGAGACAGAATTTAGGTTTCATTTCCAGATTGGTAGAAGATCAGGGTTTTAAGACTGGATGTTAATATTCTTTTATTTGTATGAGAGAAGGCTGTAATTGTAATTATTTGAACAAGTGATAAGATATTTGATTAGCAGATAAGAGATATATTGTGATTTATTTATGCATATTTGAATTTATTCTGCAAGATTGTATCTTTGTTCAGTGCTTTGGTGTTTCTATATTCCCTATTTGAAGGGGATATTACAATGGTATCAGAGTTTTTTGTACAGGAAAGGTGCCCCTAAGTAAGGGACATCACAGTGGTATCAGAGCATTTGTAGGGAGAAAGGAGCCCCTAAGTAAGGGACATCACAAAATCAAAAAATAAAATATTTGTGCAACCACTCGTTGGAACCATAATTTCTCCATGGACTTAAAAAAGTCAATAGAAGTGAAAAATAATTTTTTTTATTACCTCAGGATGCATTCAAGTGTTTTGATTTCCTCTTTTATTAAAACTTATAGCTTATAATAATAAATAATGAAAGTACAACTGTTATAAGAGGAGAAAATGGAGAAGGTTACTTGTTTTTGGTTGAGAGGGGTTCTATGAGTATTTTCTAGTGTATATATAACCTCTTTTGATGCCTCATACCATCCAAGCAGCAACAACAAGAAAATTTTCAATGCTAACCTCCTCTTGTCTAATGTTAAGGTAAAAATCAATGCCGCTGGACACTCAGATCTAAAAAGAAAGTAAAAAAAGGCTTGGGGAGTAGAATTCAATGTAAAATGTTCTGATATTCAATGCAATAGTGGTAAATGATGATGTCAAGGTACAATAGAGGACTCAAGAGCACCAAGATACTGTAAAAGATGATGTCTTAGTATAATAGCAAAGTAAGACCTCCATGCCCTAGGTAGATTGCCAGATATGACCTCATCTAAAAATACCACATAGACTACTAGAAATAATGTGGTTATGAAATAAATAATAAAAAATAGGAAAAATAAATTTATAGTGCTCCAAAAAGGATTTTAATGTAGCCCTTTCTAGATCTACATCAAATCTTAAAAAAAGATCACCCCTCATAGATCATGTGGTAGATTTAAATGTAGAACTTATACTCTTTCAATGTCATATCTACTTGCTTCAATACACTAGACAGATGTAGAGTTCCAATGCTTAACTTCAACACCTCTCCCTCTTAGTAGCAGATCTGAGTTAGAAAAAGAAAAAGAAATTCCAATGCTAGTAAAGGTAAGAAAATCTAAAACCAATGCCCATCATATATCTAAGTAAAATCCAATGCTTTGGTTGAAGATACAAGGTGTAAGACACCTATGCAGATAGTTCAAAACATTACACCTATATCAGAAAAAAAGGATGGAAAGAAGATTTTAACACCAAGATAGTGATGCCACTATGTAGATTGAAATCAAACCAGTGTCAAGGTCTTCACCATAGTAAAAAAATGTGAAATCCTATAAGATATAATGCCAAATGAAAGTGTATATCTAATATTTTAATGCATTATTAAAGAAGTTTGATGCCTCAACTCATTTCATACAAAAAAATAAAATACTAGTATTTTTTACAACACCACAGTTGTTGAAGGTGATGCCAAGGTTAAAATAATAGATCAAAGTAAAGGAACCCTCTATCTTTTGGTATATCTCTAATGCTTTGATCCTTGAATACTTAGATCCAACACAACAAACTCAAGCCATGAACCAACATATAAAACTCAAGCCATGAACCAACACAGAAAACTCAAGCCATGAATCAAGTTGAGTAATGGCTATTAAAGATTGGCTTTGATACCATATCAGAATGAGTTCTAGGAATACTAATCCAAATAAATGCACTTATCCAAGATGTAATGTAAGACACGTATTTTTCAATAAAATACAAAGCAAACACACGTAGCTACAAGAATGAAATCAAAGAGAAATAATTACACTAAGACACAAATGCTCTAATAATTCACACAATATATTACATTGGAAATATAAAGGGAGAGAGGTGCATATATAGGTTGGAGAGAGAAAGAAACCACACATTCTAGTTAATATGGGACTAATCTTCCCAAGTAACCCAAATGACCTCTAGATCCCTAAGCAAGCTAATACAATAGTGTAGGTAAAACCCAATGGGAAAAAGGCATACACCAATAATCCTCAAGTGCTATAAAACTCAGTTATTAATGCAGGCCAAAGGAGGAGGGCCTAAAATGGTAATCTTTAGGCATTGTAGATCTTGGTTACTAATGCATGACAAAGGAGGAGGGCTTAGAATGGAAATCTTTGGGCATTATGGAGCTTGATTTCTAATGCAAGCCAAAGGAGGAGGGCATGGAATGGTAATCCTTGGGCACTACAAATCTTGGCTGTTAATGCAAGCCAAAGGAGGAAGGCTTGGAATTGTAATCATTTGGTTCTATGGAGCTTGGTTCATAATGTAGGAAAAATGATGAGGGAATATAATGGTAAAACTTGGGAATAATGAAGCTTGGTTTCTAACACAGGCCAAAGGAGGAGGGCCTAGAATGGTAATCCTTGGGCACTAAGGAATTTGGTTAATAATGTAGGCTAAAGGAAGAGGGTTTGGAATGGTAATCCTTTGGAATTTAGAGCTTGGTTGCTAATACAGGCCAAAGGATAATGGAATGGAATGGTAATCCTTGGGCATTATGGATTTTGGTTACTAATGCAAGCCAAAGGAGGATTAACAACATAAGTAGGGGATTGGGTATTGTTATCAAATAAATTAGCCCTAAAAGGGTGAACTTGGTACTTTAATTGGTTCAAATAAGAGTGGTCTTAGCATATAATAATTAGCATGGTTGGGTTTGTAAATTAGCCCAAATAGGGTGGCCTTGGTCTATAAAAATGGTGCTAAACTTTGTCATGGTTATTAAATAAACTTGGTCTAGGTCTTGGTTAGATTTAACTTGATTGACATGGTCTAAAAGGGGTTAAAATGACCCTAATTGGGTTGGAATGTGGGTTTAAAAACAAACCCTAATTTTTCATGATTTGTAAAGTTGGTTGGAATACTTGATGTTTAGAAAAGGTCTAGACTAACGTGGTCAATTTTAACATGGAACTCGACACACTAAATTTGAACCAAACAAACTAAGGTTTAGAACTAGGCACATGAAATCAGTCCTTTGTAATATATTTTGAACAAAATTGATCTAGGTCTTTGGAAACAAATTTGATCTAGGAATATGAAATAGGTCATGACACAAACAAACTTGGGCTAGGAATTTGAAAACAAACTCAACCTATGCACATGAAATAGGTCTTAGTACATAAGTTAGTCTAGGTATGTAAATTCAAAAAACTCTCAAGTCTAAAAATTATGATTTCAAATAAATGGCACACTTGGTCTAAGATAGAAAAATGGAATCAAGGAAAGATGTGGTAAAAGGAAAACTTGGTCTCTAGATAAAGGTATTTAAAAATCAAACTAAAAATCAATCCAATTTACATAATCTAAAGACAAAAGGGTGAACCACTCGAGCCCAAGTTTTAAACATGACTCAAGCATAAACCAATTATTTTAGATCTAAAATTTGAAAGATATATTTTGAATGAGATTTTGATAGACTTAGATTTTCAAATGAATAATGTCCTAGACTCAAATGGGAAACATAATGACACCATTGGAACAAGGGCATAAAAACAACTTTTGACTTTGTTTTGAACAAAGGTAAACATCTTGGAATAAATTGGGTAGTGTAACAACATCTCTTTGAACAAAGGATACAAAAGGTGTTTTTTTTTAAATCTCCAAGGAAAATGTTTGGAATAAATTTGACAACATAACACTTCTTGACTCAAAGTGGTGGTAGTAACATGTGTTTTATTTTAAAATTCTTGACTTGGTTTTGGACATGTTTTAACACAAAAAATAATTTAAGACCCTATAACAAATGCAAGTAAAAGAATAATAAAAATACCTAAGCACACATCCTACCTTATAAATTGACAAGGTTGCATAGTCTCTACCAAAGTTTTAACTGATATACTAATGGTCAAAAGGAATTTAATGTTAATAAAAAAAATAAGAGCATATGTAGGTAGAGTTTTTAGGCCCCCCTCTATCTTTCGAGCATTGGTACATGACATGAACTTAGAGTGCTAAAGTAACTCAACATTTAGATGGATATTCTATGTTAAGTGGAGTTGATCTAAACATATAATTTTTGAATGTCTAGATGTTCCATATATGCAGCTAACATTAGGGGTTAACAATTTAATTGGATGGTTATCACCTAGCTTGTTATGCAATGGTCTGGTCCTTTGCATAACAAATTCATCTATGTACTTCTTATTGAATTATGATGTCTAGTACATACAATCTCTGAGTATCTATTAGACTAGTTAGGCTAATTGCTCACCACTATCCCATCCAATAGTATGCTCAATTTGTATACCCCATCATGGAATGGGGTTGGAATAGTGTCGAGAGATGAAACCCTGGTTCAAAGTCATAGATAACTCATGAGGAGGTGATGAAATCCCACTCATAAGGAAATGTGGAAAAATAAATAAATGAAAATGGAAGAACTTTAGTGTCATTTTTATGTCACCCAAGTCACTCAAAGATTAAGAAGAGCATACTTGTCTTTTATTCACTTCTACGACTCAAATAAATAAGCAAAAATAATGCACTTTTGATCACCCAAGTTCCCTAAAGGAGATGGGGGGAGAGCATACACATGAAGTTTTGTAAAAAATAAACTAATCTAGGCAAATAAACTAAGTAATTTAACAAAATATATATATATTAGGAGTACTAATCTAATGTTTTTGTCCTTTTTAGAGCACTTAAATGAAATGTGAAGTGAAGTTTAGCCTTTGTGTTTGCACTTGTAACTTTGAAAATAAAAAAGGAAATTTGTTAATTGAATTTTAATCACCAAAAATACAAGTTTGAATGAATTTTTAAAGTGTTTAAAATCTTCTCCCCATGACTTAGTTTCCTACAAGTAACTATTGAGCAGCAACAATCGGTCGATAGCAAGAGTGGTCAGGTGATGGTGAGAGATATTGGGTGATGGTAGGATATTTTACGTGATGACAAAGTATCTAGATGATGATGATGGGTGATAAAACAAGGAATTGGGTGAAAACAAAAGGCACCAGGTGCTAACAAAAATGACAAGTGATAATAGGAGTTTTTAGGTGATGGCAATCCTATCAAACTATGGTGATGTCAATTGAAAATGTTGCTATCATTCGATAGTGACACTATCAATCATCAGTGATGTTATCAGATGATGGTAGGAAGGTGTTGGATGATAATTAAAGTCACTAAGTAATGGTGATGGCAGAAGTTTTCAAGTGATGATAAGAGATATTGGGAGATAATAACACTATAAATCTTAGGCGATGTCATTAGTTAATGGTGATGTTTTTAATTGATAGCAAGAATTATTAGGATATGATGATGTTATTGATTTATGGTGATTTTGTCGATCAATAGCGATGTTATTGGTTAATGGAAAAGTTACCAGATGATGGTGATGTTATGGGTGATGAAAGATATGTTGGTTGATATAAAATCTAACAAATGATGGTTACATTGTGGGTGATAGAAAAGTTACCAATCGATGGAAAAACTACCTAGAGAAAGTAGCACAATTATAAGAGGATTTTATTATAAATTTAAAAATATTTGAGTAGCATAATTGAGTTGTTGAGTGGTAGTCAAGCATTTGAGTTATACAATCAATCCATTGAGTAGTTGATTTTCATAGTCACCATTTCCTAAAGAACAAATTAGGCCGGTAAAGACATCGAAATACAAGCAATAAAAACACAAAAATGTTAAATAAAAAATGTAAAAACAAGGTCTTAAGTGAGTTTTTCTTGGATTTTAAGAGTCCAATGTAACTCCCTTAGTTTTTATTGGGTGCATGGTCCCACCATGCATGCCATTATGTAACATAGGAATCTAAGGGTGATGTCAATTTCTATTATTAGTGAATGAACCAAAATACAATCAAAGACAACTAACATTTCAAGCCTAGATTCTTGAGGGAGATAAATAACAAAGCAAAAAAACTATAACTAGAAGACAAATGAACACTTTTACCTTCCTTTTAATTTTAAATAGATTATTGGCATGAGGTTTAGCTTGAGCTCAGCTTATGAGTAATGGTTCTTTGTCAATGATGCTCTAGCATCATCTCCTTTTGTCCACTTGGATTGGCTTGTCAAGCTATCTCTTAATAATTTTACATTATAATTTTGGCTTGAAAGCTTATTAAAGGTTTGGACTATGAATCAACCTACATCTCTATTGAAGGATCTATATCTATAAGTGGGGTATTTTAAATTACCATAACATTAAAATTCTATGCTAAATTAAAATATGGTTGATATGCCTATTGCATCTGAGTGAATTGGTCTACCATTGGACCCTTTCATTTTAGAAGCATATTAGGATATTAGTTAGGCATTGACATGAGTTTTTAATGGTAAATATTTGAGGCCTACTCAATTGTTCTAATTTGAGGTGCATTTCTAGGTTCTCTAGATAAATTAGGTAGACTTCCATGGGGAAAGTCTACCTAGAATTTGCTCCTACCTCTACAGCTTTGACTAAAATATTATCCTTATTTTCAAGCACATGACGATCAAATAAATATGGTTCATAATTTATTTTCATGGATAGATATTAGGGCTAATGTTGGATTTTTTGAATGATGGGTGGCACATTAGTAAGGTATCGAGTCATTTATTCTTATTTTTGGCTTAGATAAAGAGGTGCATTAACTAGGTATAGTGTTAATGGGTCCTACCCTAATTTTATTTATTGAGTAGTATAGGAAGGATATAAATCCATCTCACAAATTATGTCATCATCATATGTATCCTAAATGAATGGGTCATTCATGACTATGTTATCACAACTTGGATTAAATATTATCCCATTACATGTATAGCGAGGCATATTTGAATCTATGGCTAATGTCTCTCAAAGAAAAGGTCTAATGCTCGCAATTGCTCAAAACTTGGTCTAGAAATATTGGTCTTTTATTGAAAATGTCTTGAAACTTGGCCTATAAAATTTAGTATATTACTGTAAATGGTCTAAACTTGGCCTAGAAAGGATCCCTTCCTAAAAAATAACAATCAAAACATGGTCTACAATATCACTATCACTCTAAGGTCCTTTGAACAAATGGTCAACAAAAGGCAAACTTGGATCCTAGTCTTGACAAATCATTCTAAACAAACTCAAAACTTATAATGGGGAATGTGATATTTGAATTACGCAAACAAACAAAGTTGTAAAAATAGGCACATAAAATTAGTCCTCGGTAAGGTATTTAAAACAAACTTAATCTTTGTCCAAAAAATGAAACAAAAGGTGTTAGATCTTTGGCAAACATCATAAATTTAGACCTAGAAATAAAATGGTCAAATTTAAAGAATAAAAATGATGCTAGGTCTTTAGCCAATGTCATAAAGATATACTTAAAAATAAAATGGTTGAGGTAAAAAATTGTAATCAATCTAACTCTAGGGTAAATGGTTCTACATGCTTGATCCAGGAAAAATTAAATAGGTCATGAAAACAAATTTTTAACAAGGCCCATGGAAACAAACTTGATCTAAATAACAAAGCACTTTAGGGTCATTTCTAAGTCACCCAAGTCACTCTAAGCTTGGGGAGAGCATAATGAGTCACCCAAGTCAGTCAGATCTTGGGGAGATCATACATGACTTTTATTCACTTTTATGACTCAAGAAAATAAGTAAAAATGATGTGTATTTAAACACCCAAGTTCCCTAAAGGATACGGGGGGAGAGCATACATGTGAAGCTTTTAAAAAAATAAACTAATATAGGAAAAGAAACTAAGTACTTTTGAAAAAATAAAAAAGCAAAATATCTTAAGAGTACCAATCTAGTGTTTTTGTTCTTTTTAGAGCACTTAAATGAAATTTGAAGTGAAGTTTGGCCTTTGTGTTTGCACTTGTAACTTTGAAAATCAAAAAGGAAAAATTTTAATTGAATATTAAGCACCAAAAAGATGTGTGAATGACTTTTTTAAGTGTTTAAAATCTTCTCCTTTTAACTTACTAAAATTTTAACAAGGCCCATGGCAACAAACTTGATCTAAATAACAAAGCACTTTAGGATCATTTTTGAGTCACCCTAGTCACTCAGAGCTTGGGGAGAGCATACATGACATTTATTCACTTGTATGACTCAACCAAATAATAAAAAATGACTTGAACTTGAACACCCAAGTTACCTAAAGGATACAGGGTAAGAGCATACACGTGAAGTTTTACAATCAAGAAACTAATTTAGGAAAAGAAACTAAGTAATTTTGAAAAAATAAAAAAAGCAAAAGCTTTTAAGAGCACTAATCTAATGTTTTGGTTCTTTATAGAGAAATTAAATTAAATGTGAAGTGAATTTTGGCCTTTATGTTTGCACTTGTAACTTTGAAAAGAAAAAATAAAAAAAATTAATTGAATATTAAACACCAAAAAGACATTTGAATGACTTTTTAAAGTGTTTAAAATCTCCTTCTTTTAACTTAGTTTCCTGCAAGTAACTATCAAGTGGCCATAGTTTTTCAATGGTAGGAGTGGTTGGGAAATTATAGGAGTTTTTTTTTTATGTTAGTGGTTTTCAAGTGATGGAAGTGGTTGGATGATGGTAGGAGCTATTAGGTAATAATAGGAGCTATCAATCAACAACATAATTATTGAGTAATGGTGATGTCATGGGTGATGACAAGAAGGTGTTGGGAAATAACAAAAGGCATGGGATATGGTGATGGTGGTGGGAAATAATAACAAATATCAAGTAATAGTGACAATATTAGTCTATGATGATGTTATCAACTAATGGTGATGTTATCAATTGATGATGATGTTTTCGATCAATGATAGGAAGGTGAAAGGAAGGTGTCAGCTAATAATTGAAAGCATCAAGAAATAATGATGGTGGAAGTTGATGGTAGAAGCTATTAAGTGAAAATAAGATCTACTAGGATTTAGTGATGTTATCAAGCTATGGTGATGTTGTTAGTTGATGGTGATATTATCAATCGATGGTGATGTTGTCGATTGATGACAAGAGTTATCAAGCTATAGTGATGTTATCAGTATAGGGTAATGATGTCAATGGATAGTGATATTTTCATCTATGGTGATGTTTTCAATTAATGGTGATGTTATCGATTGAAGGAAAAGCTATTAGTTGATCTAAAATTTGTCAAAAAATGGTAACATTATGGGTGACAAAAGAGTTACCAATCAAAAAAAATGTTGTTAGGTGATGGTGATATTATGAGCAATATAAAAGCTTTTGGTTGATGAAAAATCTACCAGTAGATAGAAAATTTGTTAGGAAAAAGTGATGTAGTCGTAAGAGGGTTTTCTTATAAATAGATAAACAATCGAGTAGTGTAGTAAGAGGGTTTTCCAGCAAACAGACAAAAAATCAAATGATGTAGTTAAGTTATCAAGTAGTGATCAATCAGTCAAGTGGCATAGTTGAGCCATCACGCAATCAATAATGCAATCACTATTTCTTGAAGAATAAGTTAGAATGGCAAATTCATAGAAACACATGCAATAAAAACATAGAAAATGTTAAATAAAATTGTAAAAATAAGTTTCTAAGTGATTTTTTCTTAGATTTTAAGAGTCTAATGTCACTCTTTTAGTGTTTTTGGGGTGTGTGGTCCAACTAAACATGTCATTATGTAACATAAGAATTAAAAGATGATGTCAATTTCTATTGTTAGTGAAAAAATTTTAAAAAAATCAAAGATAACTAATGTTCTAAACCTAGATACTTGGGGGAGATAAATAACAAAGTAAAATAACTACAACTAGAAGACAAATGAACACTTTTACCTTCCTTACAAGTTTGAAGAGCTTGTTGGCATGAGGTTGGGATTTATCTTGGATTGTGAGTGATGGTTCTTTATTAATGGTGCTCTAGCATCATCTCCCTTTGTCCACTTGGTTTATAGCCTTGGTTTGGCTTGGATTTTGAAACTATCTCTTAACAATTTAGCATTATAAGTTTGGCTTGAGAGCTTCTTGAAGTTATTCTTACATAATAACATTATATAATAAATATTATTGAAAGAAAGGGATGGCACTCTTATTTATAGCTTAGGCAAATCTATTATGGCCTTTGGATAAAAAATGAGATGTGTGGTGGAGCTTGAGTCAAAAATTTAATATTCTTCAATTAATAAACATGACTCATAAATCCAAATATTTTTTAGATATTTTGTGAGTGATTGACAACTCACAAAAGTAATGATGAAGAGGCTTGATATTTTGCATTTTTGAATTTTGAATCTTAGATATTCATTAATTACACATGGATTAATTAAATAAGAACTTAATTAGGTTTAGTTAATTAAGTAAAATTGATTAGTCTTTTGGCATTTTCTAAAAGTTGGTTAAGTACCCCACTCAATTGGTCAAAAACTTTAGTTTGCTTGGTTGTATCATGATTGGGAATGAATTCATGAGAGGTTATTTTTGTATATAGGGTAATACCCTAAATAGGGAAGCCTCGACATGATTCTATGTAGTTATATCCCATACATAACAAATTTGGGTGTTTTAGTAATTTCTAGGCTTAGTTTGCATAGTTTGGTAGAAATCAATCTAAAGTCTGATTTAGACATAGATGTGGCCAAAATGGGGTGTCTACAGTTTGCACATATCATGATTTAGTTACCCTATATCTTATGACATTTTTATTCTCATTGAATTTTTTAGGTCTGTATAATGTACTTGCTTGCACTTACACAAGAGTTATTATTTGAGCCTTGTTCTGAGCTTGGTTCTAAGAGTAAACCTTGATTATCCCTTTATCAATGAGGGCTTTCTCAATTTGTATTCCCTAGGCAATAACTTCTTCAAATGTATTGGTGTAAATAATATTGAGGTTATGAGTGACATAAAATTATATATTTGAAATGAAAATTATGATTTATTATTTATCACAGAGATAATGTGGGATTCGGTTGGATAATGAGTGCCACCATTATAAATAATTATCAAAAAATTCTCCTCCTTATTTTTTAGTCTAACATAGATCAACCATAGTCATCTTGAGTTCTACATTGAAACAGAAGTGTTGCACAAATCTCTCTGACAAGTCATCACAGTTATCAATATAATTCTTGTGTATACCAAGGAACCATTATAAGATGTGCCTAGTCAAACTATAGGGAAAAAATCAAAGTAGGTATTTAGGGATACACACAACTTCTTGACATGCAATAAATAATTATTTTTATGTTTATTGGGATCACCTTTCCCTTTGTATTTTTTGAATTTGGGCATCTCAAAGTAATGCAAAAAAGGTATATGAAGATAGATCATATCAAAAAGATATGAGCATATGTCATCCAATTTCAACTTTTTGTTTTGATTTATTTTCTGAATGGCTGAAACTACATCTTTGACCTCTTACAAATCTTAAAAAGTAGGACCGGAGTGAGAGGAAATAAACAATTATTTTTGGGTATTTAAAGGTACAATACGTTGAATTGGATAAAGAGGGTGTATAGAATATTAGGGAATGTGTACATGATTGTTTATATTATGAATATTCACTCTTTGATTTAACTTTTATTATTGATAGGGGACTTTTTTGTTGGTAAGGCACTTGCTACTAAGTGCAAAATTGATTTAGAGGGAACTGAGGCCTAAATGGAGGAATGTTATGTTTGGAATTAAACAAAAAAAAATGAAATTAAAGGGGAATCTACTGTCGATTCCTAATAATATGCTGTGTAGGGGGAACTTGTTGTTGGATTGACGATGTTCCTTATTGAATAGAAGTGATAAGTGGTTGACTAATAGAAACACATTGTTGGTTAGATAATGTTGGTTGGGGAATAATTGGCACTTTTTATAATTGAACATTGGATACCACCTATTGAAGTGGGGGATTAGTTTCCACTTGTTAAAGTAGAGAAATGGTCTCTCATTACGGAGATGGGGTACTTACAATGTCTTGATTGGCTCAGATGGGTTTGCAACTTATTGTTTTAAGGTACTTGGAATATTGGAAAGAGGAGGTCATGGAGAAGATGGAATAATGTTTTGTTGTGTATTAGATGGAAATTGATGTGGGTTAAAATATGTTACTTGAGAGCTATCCACCACATGCTATGTAGAATATATAAGGAGATTTGAATCATGATTAGTCACTAGATTGATTTCTATTGTGGGTGTGTTAAACATATATGAACTAATCTTTTTTTGGTAAATGGATTCAAATTTTACATGGGATAGGTAGACAAATACAATGGTTATTGTGTTAGAGTATTTCACTATAATAATGTAGTATTTTGAACTTTCAATCTAGCCAAGGAGTTATCTAAAGTAACTATAACTAGATTAGCTTGTTGTATTTTTGAAGTACTAAGCTAGTTTTGTGTAGGAGGGTCAACTAATTGACCCTTTCTTTTGTCTAACACTACTATGGCTTGATTTAAAGCTTGATATTGGATAGAGGTAACTTGGTTGTCTAATAATGTAAGGCATGTTTCTTTGGGTGTTCTAACTAAATAGTGCAAATCCTCTATGGGAAAACCAAGGGGAATTTTTCACCCATTTCCAAAAAATTTAAAAGATTTTCATCTATGTTTTCAAATAGTTGTCGATTGAATTGATATTTTTGATATTCATCACTTGGTGGTTTATTAACAAGGTACATAATATTATGTCTATGCTTGATCCCAAATGGTACATGTGAAAGGTATGGTTAGTATTGGCACTATTCAACATTAGGTGATACAATCATAAGGTATGGTTTATAATGTTTAATTTCAGAATTAGATGGTGCATTAACATGCTATTGTTGATTTTATTCATCCTCTATATAGTGACCATACCCATAGGGATTGTAAACTACCTCATCATCAAATGAGGAGTTGTAAATGACCCCACTGTGTGTGTACTTAAGCATGTATAAGTTTATAATATTCATCTTGAAAAAGGTCTTGAATGCCTTAAATGTTGTTTTTGACTTAGTACATGACTTCACTTGGAATATCAATTAGAAATTGGTTTGAGGTAAGATATTTAGCCTAGATACATTAATCAAAGGTATATCAATGTCAATGTTTCAAACATGATTCTTAAAGTAAATGTGCACAAGTTTTGGGCACTGTGGTTTAAAGTATAAATGTACAATATTTGGACTTGGGAAATGTTTTACATTTGGTCTTATTTTAAAAGGTTTTGATCTTGGAAAATTGACTCTATGAACAAAGAAAGGAAACTTGAATTATTTGAGACATGCTAGAAACTTTGGAATGTGTAAAGGTTAGCACAATAATTGGTCTTGGTTGACAAAAGAAAATCAAGATTTGAACTAAGCTTTAAACTATTGATTATTAAAATGAATTTGGTCTTGGAATTTATAATTAAACTTGGTTTGACCTAGAAAAAGAAGGTTGATTTAGAATTGGCACATGGATTTGACCTTAGGTTTAGAATAAAATGAATGACATAATGACACAACATGGATAAGAAGTTTGATTTTTGTACTTTGTTTGAAATGGAAATTTGGTGTAAGATAAGATTCTTGGTTTAAATTCGATAGCCTAACGACATGGCTTAGATAGGTCATATAGATATTATTGGAAATTTAACCTCCCAAGGCCAAATTCTAACCCCTATAACTAAAAAAAATTATATGGCACCTACCCAAGCCTGCACATGTTGATCACCTGAGTGTTGATGTCTTCTAAATTATTTTTTGAAGTCATTCAACACTGTTATAGGTGTCATAAAGTCTGTTTATGATCATCATATCTCTTAGATGTCTTGGGTACTTTGGTGATGTGCTAGATCATTATGATGGTCTTTGAGTGAGAAATGGAATTTCAAGACATCTTGTAAGGTCCAAAGAATGGTCTTAACCCTATTTGATAATATTAATAGTCTTTTGATAAAATTAAGGTAATTTAGACATTTTGAGGTTATTGGTTCTTATGATAAATGGGCATGTTTCAATCTATGCCTTATGATAGAGACTTACTAAGTAAATTGAAGGGTGTATAAAGTATGTTTGGGTCCTAATGGAAGACTAGTGGTGTGTGTCAAGGTCATTCTCCCTAGTATATTTGCTCAAGTTTATCTCAAATTTTGATCAGCCCTTTCATATTGCCAAATGGTTCTCAAACATGCTACATAAGCCTTTCTACTTTATAAACCTTTGAGAAGGGGAAAGTGTTTTGATGGAAATCGCACTATAAAAGTCTTGAAAGGTACCATAGATATTATAAACCCACCAATATGCATTTCATGCCATAAAAGGTCCTTTTTAAGACCCATTTCCACTTCTCACCCAATAAATGGACCCCACACATGCAAAAATATGTCTCTCCAACTCCCCCTACCATATCTCTTATTTTAACATGTTAGTTAACTCATGTTTTCCATATCTTCATCCTTAAATGGTAGATCAAGGTCTGAAATCTAGAGAAAATATAGGAAAAAGGGTATTTTAAAGTGTTTTTATAGGTGGTATGGACTTATACGATTGATTTATATAGAGAGTCATAGGTTGTATGTGAGTTCATTCTAGGTTTCTTGGTGAATATTCATGGCAAAAGAATGTCAAATAGGATAAGAACCAACCTTTTTTCCCCATTAAGCTCTTTGGTAGCCTAGGAAATCTTTCAAATTTGTGGATGGTATGGGCATGAGAGAGAAGATCAGGATCTAAAACTTTGGGAAAATAAAGGGAGCCTCTTGAACTTATTATTAATGGAATTTGTATATAGTTTCATACCCTATACTTTATGAACAAATTTTAACAACTTGGTCACTCTAATAAGCTTATTTATTTGTGCAATGGTTAGAAAATATAATAGTTTTGGTGCATTTTGGAGGATTTTCTAAAAATAAATTATTATTATTATTATGTGTTCTTGAGGGCCTAAAAGACCATATCCACCACCCTCTACCCTTGTTTCACATGTGTGGGAGTGTGGGAGTAAGCAAAACTTCATGTTTATCCATTTTATAGACTACAAATTGAGTTTATCAGATTGTAGGGTTTTGGGTGGACATAATGGAAGTATTGATAATGTTTTAGGTTTTTTATTAAATCCAATGAAGTTTTCCAAGCCTCATCTACTTCTCAAGTTTATCTAAACCATCAGATAGTCAAGTGGAGCTTTCAAGTCTTATTCTAATGAGACTACCATGTGTATATTGTTTCATTCTCTATAAAGTAAATAGTGAGCTTTAAGGAAACCTCAAATAGTAGTTTAAAATACATACATATGCCTCATGTTAATCCACCCCCTATCTTGTTACCCTCAAAATCCCTCACTGCCCTATAATCAAGTATGCTCTCAATTTTAAGCCTTGGAAAGTAAAATTTCATTCAGCTACATAGAGGCTTCAAACAAACCAATCAAATGAAAGATTGATAGGTTGGATACCTAGTGAAGTATTTCAGAATGTTGAGGACATATAAGGAACTATATAAATTAATAAGATAGGATCCATCAATAACCATACACTAGATTCATTTTAAGAGAAAATAAGACTCAGACTAGGCCTAAAATTGCTACATACAGACTTGATTATGGTTGAGGAGGAAGGTTAAGCAAAGAACCATATTTTGAGAGTAGTGAAGGTAAATAAGAGTCATGAACATGAAGCAAGTCATAGGAAAATTAGAGTTTCAACTCCATCTCCAAAATGGTTACCTACATACTATCAAATGAGCTATCTCAGACTAAACTTTGAAGAGCCACCGACTATGACTACAAGGTTGATGGACTTTGACAACATTATGGAGTTTTTAGAGAGTTTAAAATATTTGAAGCAAATAAAATAAGGTAACCAACATGACCATGTCACCCAAGGAGTTGGGGAGGTATCTAGTCACCTCTTAAGTGGAGTATACTTAGTCAAAGGCTTAAAAACAACACCTACATGCATGACTATAAGAGGAAGCTAATTCTAACAAGATATTTTCAAGATGTCTTGAAGAATGTGAGGAAAAAACATGAATAAATACATAAGGAGAATGTAAATGATAAGAGGGTAAAGGTTATCATGAAGTCAAGACCTATCTATTCACATCTACACACAGTCAATAAGTAGGTCCTTAGGTTTTAATATGAAACATGATGGAGTATGCTTGGAGAAGAAAGTGTATGAGGAAGGATAAAACTATTTACTAAGAAGTGATAACTAGAAAAGATTAATTTAAGGTCTATAACACCAAACAAAATAAACTCACCTATAATACATAGTTAATAGACGTAAAGTACCTATAGTCAGTCATGAAAAGGACAAGATGAGTGAGTGTAAATGTTGTCTACTAAGGATTATAGAGTTTATATGCTAGTAAATGAAATCCCTTGTATGGTTTTCCACCAAATTATTGATATAAGTACCATGAAGCAGTGATTTGTACCTACAACTTAGTAAATAGGCATAAAAATGCTACTTATAGGTAGGGTTCTTAGATGAAAAGATAAAGGTTTCCAAAACCTTGCATTGTGATAGAAATGGAGAAGGATAAGATATTATTATCCCTATTTTCAAGGTTCTCTATGCTAATCTAATGACTTAGTTCTCTAGGACACCAAAGGATCCTTGATAGACCAAGCAACTTAATTAAGAACCTACAACCAAGTAAACAGGCTTGTGCATGAGGGTAAAAGACATATACAGGTCTAAATGATTGTTTGAAGTTTTATTCACATGAGAAAGATAGGTCATAAGGTGAATAAATGCTCCAAGTTATGAGATACCTAGGTGGATAAAAGAATATAATGATTTATTAGGCCTTTAGGAATAAACTAGTACGCACAAACCTACACTAAAATTGAAAGCATATTCAAACTTATAGGCTATTTGAGGGATAAGAATACATGATAATGTGAGTAAATAAGACATATTATGGATATAAATTAGTAGTAACCTTAGGTTTAAGTGAAGAAACATTAAAATCAGACCCTAAGGTTACACAGGTATGACTATGTATAAACCCTAGGGTAGAGGAATCAAGAGTATAGATGATCCGGGCAATAATTTAGGTGATAATTTAGGTGGTGGGTCCACCCCAATTGATGATGGAACTTCTGTGAGCCATAACTCTTGCACCATAGCTCCAATTGACTCATCATTTGAACCATTAGAAAGATAAGAATGAGGAGAACATGGTGAGATGGCATTGAGCTTTGCTTAATGAAGTTTAACCCCATAAAACCCAATAGAAGTGCCCTAAATTTCAATTTTAGTAGTGCAGTCTAAAAATAGTAAGTTTCTAAAAATAGTAATTCCTCAAATTCTGTATTGTTGTAAATCATGGAAGTCAAACCAATCTCCCTCGAGATTGGTGACCTTCCACATCCTCCTCATACTTTAAAAAAATGTATAAATGAAGATGTAACCTAAAATGGAAATCAGACATCTCTTCTCAGAGATAGGCATATGTTTGGGTCTATAAATTTGATCAATAAAACATCTCTTTTTAGAGATAGCATTATTTGAATTATGTTTTTCTTGTTTCTTGAATTATCTTTCAACCAAAGCTTTTGATTTTTGGATCAATAGAGAGTGTATAAATTGAAGGAGAGCCCAACCATAAGGAGGATGCTATATAAGTAAGGCATATTACATAATTTTCAATCCCACCAATAGTGAATTATAAGAAGAAATAACTTAGATATCTAACACCTACTCCCAAACACTCAACTTTAATAGTGAGGTGTTACCTATGGGTAGTCTTGTGAGAAAGAGGAACAAAGTTAGATTTAATCACTTGAAGGTAATAAAAAAGGATATAAATAGGTGAGAAGTGGGGTTTTATGATGATATTAAATCCCCAAACACCTACAGATCACCTCACAACCATGAAACTTAAATTAGGCCTATTAGGCCTAAAAGCCATGACTAGGCCTTAAGTTCCACCATCACACTTGAGACACTCTCAAGATCTCCACAAAAAAAATGACATCATGATGAGGCATGAAATGATGATTCAAGTCCTATGGATAAGGTTTCAAGTAGATAGAATAAATGAAATGCCAAATTTGGTCTTAGAGCCCTCCTTGACTCACACAACCCATAATAGTCTCTTTGAGTCATCATTTCAAATGATTAGATATCTTGCCACATAAGGTATCAGGTAAAATTACCCTAGGGGAAGTTTTATATCCCTATGTACTTGGAATATATGGAGGAGAGAGTTGGTTTTATGGGGCCACTTTTATAAATCATTGTTGAGATTGCAAATAGGTCTAGAAGGCTTATAAAGAGGTCATAGTCCACCATCTTCTACTTGTATATCCACACACAAGTTTCATGAGAACCAAACCTTTTCAATATTTTTATGGGGTATATGTATTAAACATCCATGACCATAATTTTGTGTTTGGATGTCTCATATTTATGAACCATTGTTAAGATAGTAGACCTCTAAAACCCTGCTTAAACCCTAAGATAAACCAAACCTGAGAAAATTGAATATTTTTGCACTAAAACACTCATGAATGACTTTATAAACACTTGAAAAATATAGATCAATTATAAGAGACCCTAACCATAGTACTAGTTTAAATGGACATTGTATAGAATTGTTAGAAAAGATTACTTTTTCAAGGTTTTGTGGAGTTTGTAGGGTGTAGAGCTATTTTGAAAGATGTAAATCATTGGATGGGGAGGTTTGAAACTTTTTTCATCTTCCCAAGTCATTATATATCCAAAAAAATTCCTAAAAATGCCACTATATGTGTCCTCCAAATAGCCAGTCTGTAAATATAAAGGAGAAGGTGATCGAGTCACCTAATTTGGCAAGGTTTCTAGTGTTTTTTTCTCAAAAAGGCAAATATCATGGTATATTATATTTTTTTAGACATAAAAATCATTTATTCATATGATTTTAAGGTCTCATTTAGGATTTCATGGCCATAAAATGCAAATAGTTAGGTAACTAAGCGTAATTAGTCTAATAGACCTACTTGGTCAATAAGGAAATATCAAAGTTAGAATAGAGGGATAATAAAGTGAGTCAAAATAGATTTATTACACCATATAAATAATGTATTTAATTATTCAAGTGCACATTCCATGGTCATAATGGATTAATAAGTTAGTTTTTTGACTTGGTCGGTATGCACAAAAGGAGGATAGGCTATTGTATGCTTTATAATGGCTTAATAACATCTCATTAATGTTGTAACTTCTATGAAAATGAGTTATTTGACCAAATATAGGTGTATCCATGATTTAAGATAGATTTAACAAGTCAACCACATCCACCACCACTCCATCTCAATGCCTAAAGGGATCATTGAAGAGACCAATGCATGGTAAGTCATTTGGAAAGATTATATGATTATTGTAATTGGTTTTAACTAAATTAATGTGTTAAATATGGTCATTTATTACCTTTTAATCTTTCCTCCTCTCCATTCTCCCTCTCCTTCTCTCCTTATTCTACTATATATTTAAGCCTTATGGCCTTAATTTGTATCCCTCACTTGGGTATGAGGAGACTCTACCTAGATTGGCACTTTGTAACCTCTTAATATAATTTAAATGAATATTTTTATACTCTTTTATAATGTTTTAGTGTGTTCTATTAGTTTTATTTTCACATTTGGTATATTTTCTCCCTTGACAGGTCCTAATCTCACCTAGTTGCTAGTATATGATCTTGTGTAGGTCACATTTAGTGTTTGAATGATAAGTGGATAAACTTGGAGTGGATATTTGATTGTTAAGTGCCTTGATATAGGAATTCCATCATTACCTTCATGTTTTGACCACTTAATTCAACCTCTAAGTGTAACACTTTTGCATGGGATTTCATGGAGTTAGAAGATTCAGTCACTTGTATTGCTTACTAGTGTTTGTTGAGTTCAATTTGAGTGGATAAATGATCATATGGGTGCATCACCACCCCTTATAATATATTTATTTTATGAAATTCCTATCCCTTTTCACCCCAATAATAATATGTCTCAGTGAGTTGAGCCAAATAGTTGCAACAGGGGAGTTAGCCCCATAATCTAGAGGTTTGGTCAAACTATAGGTAACCCACAACCTTTAAGATAATCCCATGTTAGTCTAGGTTTGAAGGAGAAGTGAAAAATATCTTTCAGAGGGTGCAAGTTAGGTTACTAACAAGTATTGGAACAAAAATTTGAACATATCACTTTTGTTTAACCTAGAATTTTGGCAGAGTAACGCCTCATTGTGTGTGTATAAAAATGGTTTGGACTTTGAATTGGTTGCTTTGCTTTGGTCTCAATTATAAGAGTTTCAACATAATAATCAAACAATACCACACAATCATTATAAGGTAATTTAATAACTAACACAGGTTTGCATCACATTAATTAAACCTTTAAAATACTCACTTTGAAAGAGGATTATAAAGTTTAGATGTTCATTAAATAATTTATTTTAATTATTGATGGAATTTTAACCTTGTACATCTCCTAAATGGTTTGTATGAGTAAGGAAATATTTGGGAAATGTTACCTTTACATCACTACATCAATGAATGATCCATGACAAAAGAGGCATCTAATAAGCAATCCAAGATTAGACCATTCATGAGAGGGTCTTTTCCCTTCATAAACCATTCATCTGTAAGGGTCTCAATGAAGTGCTACTAGATTTTAGGTTTTCTTATAATTTTACTTGGGCTTTCTAGATAGTTCCTATATACCTCATGTTACATGGGCAAAAGTCTATCAGTGAAGAAGTTCAATCTCATTTCCAAGATTTCTCCTATCAAGGGTACCACACCTTATCCTATTATATTGGAAATAAATTTGTGGGATTAATTTCCTCACATGACAATGTGCAATCACAGAGATAGGCCTTCATGATGGAAACACTCCTCAATTTGTATACCTTTCTAGATAAATGGGGTTTGATATGATGTTAGGAAGCCACTTCCTAGTTTAACGCACCCCTAAATACTTGTGATAAAGTGATCAAATCCAACCCACATATTCAAATGAAAAATAGGTTAAAATACAAATTAAAACTTTTGCATTTTTGAGTCACCCAAAAAGGGGATAACATGCATGTAAAAAAAAACCCCATAAGATAATTAGGCAACAATAAATCTTGAAAGAAACTAAATAACATGAAAAAGAACAAAAAATTTAATAACCCAATTGAAATGTGAATTTGTTTTAATGCCTAAATCAAAATGTGAAGTAATATTGATTTATTTGATACCACTTCTTTGGCCAAGGTCATGCAAGACCAATTATTATAATTTTGACAAATATGGTTTTGAGCTAATAAAGAGATTTAAGGCTAATTTTTTTGAGTCTTAGTTTTACACAAACAGATGATTTCACTAATATATAGGTAGAGAATGATTTTGCCAATATGGAGAGTGATTCAATCAATATGCAAGCTGATTTCACCAATAAGTAGAGTGATTTCACCAATTTGGACCTACATAGAGAACTCAAAAAAGTTAGAAAATGATTTCACTACTAGGGTGAATGATTTCACTAACAGTGTAAATGATTTCATTACCAGTGTTGATGATTTCCCTACCAGTGTTGATGATTTCACCATTTTTACCTACATATAAAACTAGATAGAAAACATAATGAAATGATTTTTCTACTAAGTATAATGATTTCACTAATGTTAGATACAATTCCATAAACAATGAAAGGACAATTTCACTACTAAGATGATTTCTCTACTAAGTTTAAGAATTTTACAAGTCTATAGAGAAACAATCATAATAGAAGGGGGATAAAAATAATTTTGCCAATTTGACTACTATTTCACTGATGTTGATTGTGATTTCACTAATATGTAGGGCAATTTCACTATTTGTATATGTACTGAAGAAATGGTTTAAAAGGCATAAAATATAATTTCATCATTTTGATAGATGATTTTATTAATTTTTATTATAATTTCACCAATACATAGGCTGATTTCACCATTTAAACTTGCATAGAGAGAAAAAAGAGAATATGATAAGGAAGATTCACTAATTAGCAAGTTGAATTCACCATTTTCGAGGGTGAATTCATTGTTAAGCATGTTAAATTCACTATTTACACCTAGAATGAACTTGAATGGAATTTTGAATTTAAAAAGAGTGAAGTAGCTTCTTTGAAAGGCTAATTATACTAATAAAATAAGGAAAATGGTCTATAAGAGCTTGTGGCATATGTACAATCCTTTGGGTCCCATTAGATGTGCCATTATGTAGATCAAGAATATAAGAGACGTTAGTCAATTATTAGTGAACAAAATAAAAATAAATTGAATACATAACATCTCAAGCCTAATCCCTAAGTTGAACTATGTGGAAGATAAATAATAAATGCAATTGGAAGATAAAGAACCATAATTTTACCTCCTTTGAAGATTTTCTTGAAGACTGATCTAATGAGACTGAGCTCAACTTGTAGATATATAAGTATTTGTCAATGCTTGAATACTTGTGAGGGAAGCACCTCTCCTTATCTATATTTGATTTGTATTTGGGTTGGCATGAGAGTATTGGATCTCTATATGTAATTCAACAAGGTAAGTTTGCATGGAGAAGTTTATTAAAATGATAGGTGTGAGGTTCTTCTTTATATATTTCTTGAATCATTATGAATATTTCATATCATCTAAAGATGGAGGGTTGAATATCAATCCTAAAATATATGATTACACACATTAAGTGTGTAAGAGTTGCCATTTAAGGCCTTTTGGAGTATGGAAGTCACATTAGAAGAAAAATGTAGTCATTGGTCCACTTGAAGTTGTAAGAGGGAATTAAGAGGAAGGGTGAGTAAGATCGGTGTAAGAACTTATATTGAGTGTGTAAGTGAAGTGTAATACATGGCATAACCTTTAATTTATTGCACACTTTTCCTGACGATGTCATCTATTTGTGAGGCAATATTCTAATTTTGAATTTGTGAAAATAGGATAATTCCAAATCCATGGATTTTCATATTAGAGGAATAATTATGCTTGATTAAGTGGGATTAATCAACAATTATAAGAATGGTATATTTTTCAATGTTTCTATTTGGCAATCAAGTATTCACTTAATTACCTTGTGAAAACACTTGCAGAGTGTTGCTTTAATTTAGGAATCACAAAATAAGATTAATGATGCAATATGATCCATTACCCCAATTATGGATGTATCATTGTGATTTTGTGTTAAAACAATATTTGTGTGGGTAAATTAGGTCCAGTGGTTATTTCTAGCTAAATCTACATGTGATTATAGAAATTCACTCTGAATGCAGTTTAGACATGGAAGTGGTTAAAATGAAGTGTCTACAATAGGATTTTGATATTAGTAACCTATAAAACAAGTAGTATATCCTCCTCCACCTCTAACACCTATGCATTTATTTGATACACCCATACAAGATTAATATATAGAGATATTAGTTAAACATATGCAAAATATTTTTATACAAATAACTTAAAGGAAAGTAATTGGGTCTACTTGACAATGAGATATTCAACATACATCACACCATAAAGTCATTGAGGGATCATAGAGGTCATTATCTCCTATAAAAGATACTCAATTAGTCCCAAAAATAGTTCAACATGTTATATAATGAATGCAAGAAGTGAGAAATTATCTCAATATATAGTGTACCCAACATACTCCTTGACCTTCTAGAGTTACTCATCATACATGAGATTCTATGATCAATGATCATGATAGTTATCATACAACACATGATTAATCATCATATTTTGATTCATCCACACTTGGTACCTTTTGTTTATGATACAAGATCCTTACATGATTTGACATAGGCACTCTCCATGGCCCTCCCATTTATGGGATAATTGGTTAACCCTTTTCAAATTTCAAATATTTCAAAAATAAAAATGAAATATTTTAAAAATAAAAAAATTTTAAAAAAAGGAAATGAACATGTCATGATTACTAGATTACACTATTTACATTTTTTATTTATCACATGTTTGGTAAATGACATATTATTTTAATAAACACATGAATTTAAAAGTATATGAGAGTGATTAAGGACATACATGTTACACATGGACCTATAGATGTTGGAATTTCCTCTACCAAGTGGCCATGTCAATACTAGGGGCATATTATTCCACAAGTTTAAATATTACATATTATATCTTTCTTTAACATTAATACCATGTTGAAATATCTATATTTATTACACATGTATTCAAAGTTACTCATATCTTACACAATGATACATGGATATGCTATTATACTATAATGTGACATTGATACATATGGATGGTGTAAGCTGGTATTTACTTGTTATATGCTCCATTGATGTTGTTACTATTTTACATGATAGATTTATTTATGATTGTCTATCGTATATGTCCCTTGGCTTAGTTTGATGTGACATCTTTATATCCATTTTTTTTGATGTATTTATGTCCCTTACATGTGGCCTTTGGCCTTGTTTGATGCAAAATATTTATGTCCCTTAATTGTGACATCTTCATGTCCATTATTTATGGTCCTTAGTCTTGTATACTATGACATCTCTATGTACTTTGAATGTGTCCCTTTTCATTTTATTTGACATTTTCATGTATTTTGTATGCATCCTTTAGCCTTATGTGTGACACTAACACTTGATATTTGTGTGCTTTTTAATCTTGTTAACATTAAGTGGTGTCATGATACATATCATGCACTATAAATGCATAGACTTATTAATTTATCCTTTATTCATGGTTATTATTGTGTGCTTCACTTATAAATCTATCTAGACATGACACTTACACGCCCTACATTAAAAATTTTACATAGATGCCTTATTAACATATGCATTACTATGAAAACATACTCTCTACATGTTCACATGATTATACATGACACTTGTATACACATAATATTTTAACATTTTATCATTTACTAACACTTTGTCTATTGTAGCAACCTATTTAGTTTCAATCTATCTAAGTGCACACCTTAAAGGGTGCACTAAGAAATGGGTGGGTAGATTGATAGTGTTTCATGAGAAAAAATATTGTGTATCTATCATACATATATATATCCACTCCACTTCCCCCAAACTTAATCCCCTATACAAAATTCCTCCTAATATCCCATAACTAAACTAAGACCTATATTTTTAAACTATATTAGCCTAGGTCGATGTAGTATTTTTTTCATTTTCAAATTAGGTCAACCTAGGTTGATGTAGTTTGAAAGTTATGATGAAAACTTTTTAATTAAGTCATCCCTGGCTGACCTAATTTGATTTTAAATAGTAAATTTTAAACTATGTCAAGGTGGGTTGATATTGTTGACTAAAATTATAGAAAGGGGTAGGATCATCCTTCACTATAAATAAAAGTCCCATTTCAATATAATAGAGAGGACCATCCATTTTTCAAATTTTTACTACTCACAATTCTGCTTAAGTCTACATTTAGATAAATTGCTTAGATTTTTCTTTGGAGGGAAAAACTTATCTTTTAGAATCTTGGATGCAATATGAAGAGTCCTTTTAGCCTAAATATTGATACAACCATTGTGATATTTATAACCAAAACAATCTCTTGCAAAACACCATTTTTCAAGGGAGATATTGAGGCTCGATAAAATCTATTCAAGATAAGTATTTATAATCCTAAATATTTCATTTGATACATAGATATTGCATAATTATTAGCATGAATATATAACTCCTTGTTTGAATCTCCTCTACATTTATACTTAGTATGGCTATAGGTTTTTTTGAACTTGCCATTTTACACATTTGGTAACCTAGGCCCTTATTCGCCTACTATGGTTCCTTACCCTTTTTAATTTAATAATCCCCTTATTTGTGTTGCTAGCTTGGCCATACTAGATTAGATTAATATTTAGAAGACCTAGTTAGGGTTATTCCATTATATTGATTTCCTAGAGGCTTTGAAACCCTCTCCATTAATGTTATGTTATAAGCAATCCTCTAGCTAAGTTTAGTAGATCCATTTGATCATACCCTGATATAATAAAGTACCAATAAGTTCTATTTGATTTACCTTTTTTGAGTCTAGATATCTTAGATAGAATAAGTTTCCGGTTAATCCTATCCCATTGCATACATTCTTGTGAACCCAACATTAACTAATATTTTTTTTCCTCCTTTAGTAAATTAAATTAGTGTAGGTTAATATTATTTTATTCCACTATATTTTTTAGTAGAGTACATTGATGTAGGTCGATCAAGTATAACTTCTATTTATTTTAAAGAAAACTACATCAGTGCAAGCCAATAACATTTAATTCTCTATGTTTTTCAACAAACTACATCAATGTAGGTTGATCTAGTTTAGTTTCTACATTTTTCAGTCAACCAATTATATCATCTTGGCTTGAACTATTTTTATTTATTTGGTTTATTTTTATATATTTTATGCAAACTACATCGAATTAGGTCTATCTAATCTAATTTATGTGCATTTTCCAAGAAACTACATCAATGCATGTTGATATAGTGTTAATTCTATGTTTTTCTAGTAGGTTACTTTGATATGGGATGATCCAATTTTTGCACTCATATTTGCACTATTTTTAACTAACCAACATCATCGACCAAGGTTGTTCTAGTTCTATATTCCAAGATAATTTTTTCCATATTATATCGATCCAGTCTAATATAATTTTACTTTATAGTCAATTTCATAAAGTAAATTTTACATCAAATTTTTACATTCTATCAAAATTAATTTCACAAAATAACTATATCAACCCACATTGATATAGTTAAAAATTCATTTTCTTCCCTATCAAAATATATTTAATTTGGTTTTTATAGTTGTGTCTACATTTATTTTTAGTAAATTGTATCGACCCTGGCTAATCTAGTTTACTCTGTTTATACTATCTAAACAACTACATCAGCCTACACCAATCTAGTTATGTATTCTTTCATTTTAAATAGAAGAAACGAAAATTAACTTTCTTTTTAATAATTAATCAAACATTTACTTTAAATTTGACTTATTATTTATTTTCATTCATTAAAAGCTAAGAATGATTTTAGACATTGATTTTGACCTTTTATTTTATCTTTGTTTGGATTTCCCTAGAAATTGTGTTCTAACAGTTTTTAAACTACTTAAATATTATCATGAAGGGCTATGAATTATTCAATTTACAATCCTTATATATTGTATATAAACATTGTGGCATGACGGGATTTCCCCAATACTCATAGACATAGTACAAAGCTAAACATAGACTTTAGTTTTCACTTACTACTGATATTTAGGAAATATCCATGATTTCCTTTTTAGCGAACCATCCATATGATTTTATAGTGTATTTCCTAATAGTTAGTGCCAAGAATTTACTTTTAGCTCACCCTTGAAACTAGGTTTAGTAGGGCTATAGGAACAATAATTCCTCCACAGTCAGTGTTCTAAAATATTTGACCAACACTATCCAATAAACAAACAAGTATCTTTAAGAGCCTACAAATCAATCACATCCTTTCAATACATCTATTTGCTACTTATTACTATATTCTATATTTCAGACTGTATCAACCAATGTCAATATAATTATGTGTTGTGTGTTCTAATTACATCGGCCAATGCCAATATAGTTGTCCATGTGTGAACATAATACACCAACCAAGTTTGATATAATCTACTGAGTTTGATTTTCTTCTTCCTCTATTTATCAAAATTTATTAACTAAGACTAATATTTTATTCAAAATATTAAAAAAATTTACCCAGATATGACTACATCAACTAGACTTGATATAGTCTATATTTTCACATTTATACCTATATAACTACATCAACCACAATCAATACAATACATTTTATGAGCATTATTTCTAATCATTATACCCTTTACACACTACATCGACCAGGCTTGATATAGTTTTATCCCTACCTTTTAGTCTATGTAACTACATTGATCAAGATCTATATAGTACATTTCCTATTTTTCATCATTGTGCCCTTTATAGGCTACATTAACCAGGACTAATATAGTTTTATACATACATGTTAGTCTATGTAACTACATTGACTAGGTTTGATATAGTAAATTTCTTATTTTTTATCACTGTGCCCTTTATAAACTACATCAACTAGACTCGATATAATACATTTATCATTTATAATTACTACACCTTTTATCGATTACATTGAACATGTTAGATATGGTATATCCTTCACATTTTTTTCTACACAATTACATGGACCATAGTCGATATAGTACATTTTTTGGTTTACTGAGTTAGCTGATACAATTTTCTTTTTCAAAGCCTCCATCATGCAGTATATCTTTGATGATTTAAAATTAATAACACAACATAACATCATAGATCTAAATAATTCCCCTAAACTTATTCAATCTTTCCTTCCTTATACTTATGTATAAATTCAATATGTAAGTAATGCTCATGTGGCCACTAAAACCAAAAATTATGGATCACCTCCTTCTAAAATTCTTGATCCATTTAACTATCCTCCAAACATGCCTATTGTAGAGGATGAAATTTATCTTAAATAAACTACTAAAATGATCCATTTCATTAATGAAAACCCTCGACATAGGGGAAAAGATCCCATGGTAATCTATAACCTCATGATGAGACCTACATAGGATGTCCTTCTTCACTGCCACATAGTTTTTATAAAAAATTTGTGGCAAATAAATACACAAATTCCTCTATTCCTTACTCTTTTACCCTACCTAGTATAACCACTACTATGGCAAGAATTTCCTCTAGTGCACCTACCCAAAGCACTCCCATTAATACTCAAATTAATGATACTAATAGTGCATCTCGAACTGCTAATCTTAGTGCATCTCAAATAGCTAATCCTAGTGCATCTCAAGCTAATACTACTAGCCAATAAACCATAAACACTAACCAAATATTATTTCAAGCCATGAATCAAATGGATACTTTCTAAACTAATAATGTTAATCAAATGATGAAAATGCAAAATCAACTTTTCAAATTGCATATTTGACCTCAATCTACTTAATGGGGAGTGG
The DNA here is from genome assembly GCA_037957365.1 of Torreya grandis. Classification (NCBI taxonomy): domain Eukaryota; kingdom Viridiplantae; phylum Streptophyta; class Pinopsida; order Cupressales; family Taxaceae; genus Torreya; species Torreya grandis. Next base: position 703,463 of record JARHVA010000376.1, read on the forward strand.
AAAATTATAATTCCCCCCATCCCCTTAGAGATACATAAGGTAATCTTATCCCTCAACCCCCATTCCTTAACAAAATCATTAAACATCTTCAAAATGAACCATTAATCCCTAAAATTACAAATTTAGACATAGGTGGTATTAATCTTACTATAACCTATAATGGATCTACTAATCTTGTGTTATATTTGAAAGCATTTAGAAACCTTTAAAAATATTGGTTAAAGTTAAATGACTTTTTTTTACCAAACTTCTAGCTATAACATTTTCAAGTGATGCCTTAGATTATTACAATCAACTCAAGGCTAACACTATCTATAGTTTGGAATTATTAGTCAATGCACTGGTTTAGGAATTTGAAACCAATGATCTACCTAAAAATAACTTATCTTATTTTATTAATTATAAATATTTAAAATATAAAATTACTCGAGTTTTCATTTAAAGATGGAAATCCTTATCTAACAAATCCAAACACAACATGTCAGATGATAATATATTCCATTTGGTCACTAATGCTTTTCAGCCCTAAATCTAATATTGTATTAGAACTCTATCTAAAATATTTAGAATAAGCCCTTGATCAAGATAAACATCAAAATTTCATAATAAGTGTAGATTCTAAATCTAAATTATATATAACCTTGATATTATACACTTGGTAAATACTTATCATGGTTGTACCCTTCATTTCTAAGACCTTCCCACTGTTAAAAGGCTTGCATTCACTATTTATTTATGCCAAATTGTTTATTTATTAATTATATCATTTTTATTTTTATGACCAAGCCTCTTATATTGTGAAAAATACTATAAACTTGATCATTATCCTTCTCTACTAGTTTTGGACATGTACCTATTTTTAGCTTCTAAAACACTTGCATCCTAGCCAAACACCTACATTGATGCAAGGGTCCCTTTTCTAACTAAGTGTCTAGTGCTCAAAATTCATATAATTTATAAATTAAATGTATCCTAAAGGTTTTCATAAGTTATTTAGTGTGAAATATTTATGAAAGGGATTGGTATATATAAAAAGTCAACCCTCATTCGTTCCTCAACTATAAAATATCAAGAACTCACAAGGAAACTTACCATGAATATTCAATCAAAAATTAAAGTGAGAAAAACTACCCTATTTACATATCATTCATAATATTATTATCCCTATAGGTCTAAATTATTTAAGGAACACCCCGTGAGGCATATTTTCCAAGTTACAAGTTAGGTCACTCTATGTACTTTATTATCACACATTACATCTTTATATGCACACAAGTTAACATGTAGGGGAGAAATAAATAAGTATAAGGCCCTCTTATGAGTATTGGATATGTATATAACACCCATTTATGGAGGGTTCCTTGGAGTAACTCAACATCATGTGCTGATTAAACCATTTTTTCCACAGTCACTTAAAGGGTGAGGAAGCTAGGGTTTTGATCATTTGAAAAATAGTGACAACTTGTGCTTGTGATCTTAAGACATCAAAGTAAATGTGATGGAAAAATTAAATGGATCTAAGTGGTTACATCCTAGATATAGTGACTATTTCATATTGGACACCTACATCCAACTTAGATAGCAACAATAACACAACTATCCAAATCAAATGCAAGCATCTAAGGCTACAGAGTGTAAAATTATAGAATGTGATGACTGTTCCAAGATCTTAATCTAGTCCACTACTATCATCTTTTATCCTTAATATACATGTGTGAAGTAAACCAAATAAGTACTCTCATTTCCCATTTATTGAAATATCAATCAATAGTTACACTTTTAATTTTTGGTCTATCTCAGTATTTAAATTTAGAATATTGTTTATCTAAGTTTTCAAATTAATTATCTTTATATAGATAAGTTTATCATCCTTGTGCTTAATCATTTATATATTATTAACCCTAGATAACCTTACATGTAAATTTAGGGTTAAAATATTTGTGAACCTGACCTTTGATATCATAACCCTATCATTAACCTAGGGTTTTTATTTGTTGATTGCTATAATTTTGTTTCAAATTCCAAGTTTTTCATTTATAAGCAATGTAAAATGTTAATAAAAAAATCATTTTCAAATTGAAGATAAAGAAGAATTAGTTACTCATATTAATAATAAAAAATCATTAATGGATGGATTTTTTGATGTTATGAGAGATGAAATCAGTATGCATGCTAAGGTTAAGGTTTCCTCACTTAGTGATGGTGAATCCTTAGGTTATAATATAATTGATTTTATACCAATAACCCTCCCCTTGAGCACATCATCACTTCATAATTATAATGGGGGAATGAGTTATGTGTTCACACTATTATTCCTTAAAATAAATCCTATTATGGATACATCTTACATGGTAACCAGTAGTACTTCAACCCAATTATCACTTTCAATGCCTATATCACCTTAAATTATGGGTACACCTCCATTAGTGACTTCTCAAACTTCAAACCTTAGTGATCAAAAATATTGAATAAACCCTATCCAAACTATACAAATTTTTAAGGCTAAGGTTAAAAATATTGAACAAAATTTTATGAAATCACCTTATGTTATTAATTCACAAGAGGTGTTACGTAACACTCTTGCACTTGAAATATATTTTTACCCATTTCCAATTAGCTTTTTACAACTAATTTCACATTTTATGATGGAAAGGGTCATCTTAAATAGAATATTAGATATTTCTAAGTGGTGTGCCTTGATTATGCCTCTAATGATAAACTTTTGACTAAACTATTTCCAAGGAGCCTCAAGGACTATGCTCTAAGGTGGTTCTAGGATTTACCATTCTAGTAAAATCATTCAAACCTCTTATAGATAAATTTTTGGCACACTTCTATATCAACATTATAAAAAAGGTTTCATATGCCCAAATTGAAAATATCAAAAAAGGAACTAATAGACCTATGAATTAATGTGTTGAGGTACAAGATAATGTTGGCTAAAATGACCAATCGAATGGTAGATAAAGAGCCTCAAGACATATTAAAACAAAGTTTGCTTAACTCATTAATGAGTCCATTACTTTTAAAAAATTAAAATATTTTGATGACTTATGCCATATCATTTCTGATCATGAATTGAAACTTATCTCATTAAAAAAAACTCAAGTATTTAGAAAACATATTTAATAAATAGAATACCAAGTTTATAATCAAACCCAATTATAAGGTAAAACCTACAAAACCTAAAAAGGAAATAACTACTATGGCTAATGCAGTGTCACAACATCTTAATTAGATTATCTTACTATTGCACTATAGAGACAATTTTAACACTTACCTAAGTCTCCAACTTTGATACTTATGAAGCTCATAGAAGGTCACCTCATATCTCTCCCTCATCCTAAAGAGGTCTATATGAGTCGACTTATACCCAAAAGATATGATGCAAATACTCATTTTGACTATCACCAAGGACTTGGGAATTATACAAATAGATGTTTTATCTTGAATAATAAGATCTAAGACCTTATTGATGACCAAAAAATTACATTTGATGATCTTCCAAAGGAATTAGGTTCACAAATTAGTGATCACCAGAATCAAAAGATATTTAACAATCCTTTGTATGACCATTCTAAGAAGGAACCATAATTGAAAAAGGCATATAATGCATATCCTCCCCACCACATTATAGAAACCAATTATATGGGCTTATTAGTACTTATACATGAAATACACCTCCCATTATTCATAAACATATTACTTTTGATGATAGTGAGATTTTGGATGATGACTTAGATCTCCATTCATCATTAATTTGACAATACCGTGATCACCACCCATTACATAGTGTTATGATTGATAATGGTGATAGAATAAAATGTTTGCACCATGGCATTACTTATGCATTTGGGTTATACACATGACTATTTACACCCTTAAAACAAAGTGGCTAGATCATCTGATGAAACCTCACAACAGGTCCTTGGTGAGATTGACTTACCTTTATAGGTTGGCCCAACACATGTGGTCATTACATTCTCACTTATACCATACACAAGAGTCTTTGATATGTTATTGGGATGACTTTAAATACATACACTCTTCACCATACCTTCTGAAATGCATGGGTGTGTTAAATGCATTCATACTAATAGGGTAATTATAGTTTCTACAAGTTTGTATAAACATCCACTTGAACAAATTAACTTTATACCCAAGAAATTAATTATCAAAACTACTAAGTTTTTTCCTCCATGAAATGGTAAGCAATAGGCAAATTGATTTCCTAGGCAGAAAATACTTGAGAGACTATTGCATTAGAGATAGACATTGGATTCTATGAAATCCTCATCTACTACTACAAAACATATTCAGTCATCTAGAGTAACAAAACATGTTTCTATTTATGGTATTCCAAATAAACCATAGAGAACTTAATGATGGGTTTCATAAACCCTAATTCCTTCTATTGTTTCCTCACAACCACATAGCCTTATTATACTTACATAAAGCATCACATATCCTAGAATGCTAGATATCACACCTATGCATGCTCCTTGGTAGTACCACCAGTTTATTGTACCAAGTTCTGAGTGGGGAGATACCTATGACCATCCCTTGGATGATATCATAGGATAATATTTTCCTTATAAAAATTTAAAAATAAAATAAAAAACTCAAAAAACAAAAATATTCAACATTTCCATACCTTATTATCTCCTTGACATCTATGTTATTGGTTCCATGTTGGTAGATAACATATCATTTATTTTTATATGCACACATCTTTCATGCATATTTTAAGTGTAATACAGGCATACCCATGCACATGATATAATCACATATGGATGTTGGGCCTTCCCTCTACTCACATCATCAATGTGTTGGGGGAATCTGATTCTTTGATCATGATACACCTAGGTTACATTATTATATGATCATTTTCATTATGATTTTTGAGCTTATGTACTTACACATTCCTTTAGCTATGCTTATATATTTTGTAGTGTAATTGATATGTTATATACTTAACATTTTTTGCTAACACATTTATCCAGGGACTAGTATGATATGCTTATGTTGGTTTCTTATGATTTCCTTTTTACACTTTATTGAGTGTGTTCCTTCATTGATATTACCTTGCATTACATTATCTATTTAAGAATTTGAATATGATCCATTGTTTATGGCCCCTATGCCTTTATTTGCCTATTTTGACATTTTTATATGTCATAGTTTATTGTATGTAGACATTTAAACATGTATTTATATGCTTTGTGGATATTTGACTATGTCATATCCCTTTAATTATGTATCATTTGAACATGCCCCTTGTATGTGGTTTCCATAGACAATTACCTTTTATGTTTCTTTTGATTGCTCTTGTGTGTGTGTGCTTGATTTCTTGTTGACTTTGCATTGTTACTCTCTAGACTATTCCATGATCTACATCATGCATATTAGGGTTTTATGTGATCACATACTATGTACCTCATTGATATATCTACCTAAACATGTTACTCATATATGCTACATGATCCATACATATATTATACAATTATATTATCCTTTGGAGGTAAGTTTGTTACCAATTTATACTTCCCCTCACCTCAAATGGGGGCATATTAGTGGGGGAATGTCATAGAGGCATGTATTCCACATTTTCATAGTTTTATATTATAGTGTGGGCATATTGTGGAAGCATGTTCCCAAAAATTACACTAGTTTTCATATTATCTAGATTCAATGGGGGAATGTCATGCAAACATGTCCTCCACACTTTAAAATTTTCATAGTTATATGATTCAAATACACATTTGTGGTAACATTATATACATTAGTACCATTATTATATATAAGTTTCAACTTGAGACATGTACAAGGTGAATATGTCATGTAAAGAGCACCTAAAATTATAAAATAAAATTAGGTTTAAAATTTCAAATACTACTATGGATTATTATCATACCTAGGATGGACTTATATAAAATTTTATCAAGCCAATCTACTACAATAGTTGGTTCAACTTTTGGCAAGGTTAAGGTGATTAAATCACTCAATCTTATGAATTTTATAAGTTAGACTTGATTAAATAATCTAACTTTACTAGATTTATAAGATAGACTGATTAAATCGTCCACCCTAACTAGATATAGAGTGTGATTTGATTTTATCACTCACACTCACCAAGTTTTAAGCATGATTGAGTTACATGATTGAGATAAGCTCAATGGTTGTGTGGAAACTCACCTTTTTAGCAAAGTTTGGGGCATGTTTTCCTCCATATATATATATATATATATATATATATATATATATATATATATATATATATATATATATATATATATATATATATATATATATATATATATATATATATATATATATATATATATGTATGTATGTATGTATGCACTTAAAAGTTTCCAAATTGTCCTAAGATTATCTCTAAGGCTTCATAAAGAAACATATATTCAAATCAAATTGCTAAAATTCAATATGGTTTCATCGCTACACATGCATACTCCCAACCTTGCTCTCTTTCCTTCTAATCATTTAAAATTATTTCAATTCCAAATTATATGCACTGATTAAATATTATAGCATAATCTTGGTTTTAGGTTATTCACTATAAAATCACTCAAATGGGGATCATGTAAAGATAAGGTGTGTTATACACACCCAAATACACATTTATTTTCCTTTAAACTAGAAATTTTATTACTAAATCAAAGGGGAGAAATGTAGACACTAAATCAAAATTACATAGCACTTTAGTTTTATAACTTGGAAAATCTTTGTCATGGTAGTACCCTTAATTTATAAGACCTTATTGCTACCAAAATACTCATATTCACTATCTCTTTGTGCCAAATTAATTATTTATTAATATGACCATTATTATTTTGAAGAGCAAGCTTCCTATACTAAGAAAAATGCTATAAACCTAATCAATATCCTTCTCTTCTAGTTTTACACATGTACCTACTTTCTAGGTTCGTAGATACTTACATCCCAACCAGATGCCTACATTAACATAAGTGTCCCTTTTCTAACTAAGTTTCCAATGCCCAAAATTCATCTAATTTATAAATCAAAATATCTTAAAGGTCGATCTAAGTTATTTATTGTGAGATATTTCCAAAAGGGATTGGTATATATATAAAATTAACCATCATTCATTCCTCACCTAGGAAATAATGGGAAATCATAAGGAAACTTACCAAGAATAGTGAATCAAACATTAAAGTGATAAAACCTAACCTATTTATCCCTATTTATGTATCAATCATAGGATCAATATCCCTATAGGTCTGAAGTATTGAAGGAACATCTCATGATCCATATTTTACAAGTTAAAATCTAGATCACTTAATGTACTTGCTTATCACACATTACATCCTTATGTACACACAATCCAACATGTAAGGGATAAATACATAGGTTTGAGGCCCTCTTCATAATATTGGTCATGTAGGTAGCATCCATTGATAGATGGATCCTTGGGGTGTCTTGACATCATGTGTTCACTAACCCATTTTTTCCATAGTCACTCCAAGGGTGAGGAATCTAGGGTTTTGATCATTTGAAAAAGAGTGAAAACCTATACACATGATCTAAATACATAAGAGGAAAGGTGATAAAAACCCCAAAATGATCTAGGTAGTCACATATAGATCTAGTCACTATTTTATACTAGACACTATGTCTAACTTAGACACCAACGTTGACATAACTGTCCAAATTTGATGTAAACATCCAAAGCCATATAATTCAAAACTATAGAATTTGATGATTATTTCAAGATCTTGATCTAGTCCACCTTGAGTTTTTTTATCCCAAATTTGTATACACATAATAAACTAAGTACTCTTATTTCCCATTTATGAAATGTCAATCAATAGGTGTACTTTCTAGTTTTGGCATACATTAGTATTTAAATTTAAAATTTTATTTATCTAAAATTAAAAATTAATTGGCTTGATATATATCTATTTATCACCCTTGTGCTTGATCATTTATATATTCTTAACCCTATATGACCTTACACATCTAAATTTAGGTTTAAACAATAAGATAATTCAATTCATCCCAACCTCTAGAAGGAACTTGCATACTTATGAGATATAAAAATTGACATGATATTAATGATGGTATCATAGATACCCATGATTCTATACACACCATTCATATTATTATTCCAAGTGGATCTAGTGATGCAACTCTTTTTCCATCATTCATGAATACTCCCTTTTATCCTTTTACTTCCACATCTTCCTATGTGAATAACATGAATTCTTACCAACCTCTTTCCATGATGGAATTATAAAAGGTATTCCTAAATCTTTAGCATGATAACTTTATCCTACTCACTATACAAAACATTGGTATGATTGACACAAATTATGTTGGTATCATTCAAGTTTGGAACATTCTCATGAAACCTATAGGCAACTTAGGAACTTTGCTCTTGAATTTTTCCTTGGTCCCAGCTTTTATCATGAAACTATGATTCATGAACATCAACAAGCATATGAAAATGTAGATAAAGTTAATTATTTTAAATTCAAACATGAATCTCTTAATCAAGCTAATGCTCACCTTGATATCTATAAATATCTACTTCCCAATCACCAATCTAATACTACTCAACTTGATACCTCTAATGTTGTGAAGACTTTAGTTTACCCTAACTCTCTAACCAATGATTATAATGTAGTCAACATGAAAAATATAAGGCATATGGCATCATATATTGATCCTTATCTAAATTATAACTATAATAACTTTCCTTCTTTCTACATTATTCAAGATACTTATCCATCTCACTTCAAAGATATCAAACATATAAAAACACACTTTGTTTTATTACCATCTATTCCAATTTTATTAAATACAATGATAAAAATTGATACTCATCCTTATTTCATCACCACAAAATTTAATAATCTGATATGATTCTCCACCCCTCACTTAGAACTAGCTACTCATATATCATGAATCAATCTACTTTTATACCTACATATCCACTCATCACATTAACCACCTCAAGGGAGTTGGTTCTTAACCTAGCCATGACACAAATGAAATCAACCACATCAATGAAATTTGACTCACTTAGTGAACCTATACCATCCAAGTCCAAACAACATACTTCCAATCATCATCAATTTAAATTCACTTTCGTTCTTCCTTCCATGAACTTGATTCAATAATATACACCTTTATCAGATATGATGAATGGGATTCGATAACATAACTTTCTCACCTACCATATTAAATTAATTTTATATAAGTCATGAGGAATTCCTCTCATCATAGTAATTTAGTAATGCAACTTTTGTTTTAAATGAACATCCCTTGACCTCTACCTATGGGGGAAAATGTTACTTTGTCTAGGTCTGAGGATAGTATTTTTCAATAATGTGAGGAAATGTCCATACACCTCAATGATATTGTAGACACTTATCTCTCACTCAATTTTCCATTAATTCAATGATTTTTAATAAAATACTACTTCATGTAGATGATCCTCCACTATTCATTAGTGTCCAATTTGGTGATATCCAAGTCAAACATGATTTTATTTATGAAGGTTATGTCACTTGTGTTGCATCCCTTGACTTCATTAAAATTCTTAGATACTCAAAATGTAACCTTAAATATACCCAAAGTATGCGTCAAAGCTATGATAAAATACAAATGCCTCTTCTAGGTTGTATTTGGCTTCCTATCATAGTTTAACTATCATATTTCATATTAAATTCATGATCTTTAACTTCCCATTATCATCTAATAATTTACTTGATCAACCTTGGACACATTGCATGAAATCTATAGCATCATTTGCATGCCTATTGTTTAAATTCCTTCAAAATGGTTTTATATATAAGATTCAAGGAGACATGAACCCTTGGAATTTTTAATAATTCTAAGAATATAATGTTTTAAAAATACATAACCTTGAACCTTTACCTAGTATTCCTTTCCATGAATCTCAATGATTAAATTACATCACTAATTATAATAAAAGTTATAATGGATACCCTGAACTTATAAGAAATATAACACCTAACCTATTAGATTTTGAATATGATAAACCCAATGAGATCAATTTGAAAATAAAAACTTCTTATCTCTCTTCATACATAATTACTTAATTATCTCCATCTTTATGACCTAAGTCTCATCAAAATATAATAAATGAATTTATCACTTCCATAGTGATAGAAAAACAACCCATTCCTCATTGTTCATTGATAAATAAAATCATTGAGACTTTTAATATTGATCTTCATACCTTTGATTATGATGATGGATATTCATTAGATGATCCCTTTTTATTGAGCTTTTCTCAATTTAAATATGTTAAAATACATTGATATCATTCTTCTTTACAATAGTCTTTACATTTACATAGTAATAGTTCTATTGATGTATTTCATTCTTCTTGATCAATAGTATTTATTCTTAACCTAATGTTCATAGGTCTGAGATGGAGTAGATACCAATTACTTCTCATTTAGTCACTTATAAGCCTCTTTAGATTATTCTTCTTGATCAAGCTATGATTGGACCATATCAATTTACTAAATTGTTTGATACTTTGAGCATCTTCCCTCCTGAGATATTAGCCACATTACTCTAACCCACATTTTGACCTTCTCTTATAGCTACTAAGCCTAATATTAAACCTACTCTGAGTTATCCTACTGATGTTGATTAAGTATTACCTTTTCCCAAGTTTTATGCCTCACCTAAATAATGGAAAGATGAGTCATATTTTGAATTATATAAGATTTATAGTCATTGGGACAAGGATTGTCATGAATATAAAATATTCTTAGCACAATAACAAGCATCAGGTTCCACTCCTACCATATATAATCAACCTCCACAATCAACTAATCCTGGATGCATTTATTGTTTTCATGGTATGAACACATACATCTAATCATTATCGACAACTTTGGTAGTACATCAATGCACTTCATCTAGATACTATATAGTCTCCTACTGATAAGAATCTACCTCCACCTAAGATACTTCTAGAGTATATCCCTAAACATGGGTATGTTTACTACCTTTAGTGTTAATGTGTTACATATTACATAGATAGGTGTAAAGTACTGAAGCAACATTTTTTGTGATTTCCCATGGCTTACACCACCACCTTCTCAACAATACACTCAAGGTCATTTATGGGTAAAGGCTCAACCTTCCTAACAATCTACATCATTCCAAATATCTAAAGATAATAGTCACATTGTAGTCCCAATTCCTCACATTCATTACCCTTCATAAGAGGTTCCATTAGACCATCTTTATTCTAGCATACCTAATTTCTCCATAGATATTGTACATTAGGAATTCCTCACACAAATCTCTATGAAGATAGAAAAAACTATGATTAAAGGCATATTCCATCTACAATAATATTAAACTAATGTTATTGATGATGTATTTTGTGAAATATATCAAAATTTGTGAGCACATTATTGTGATACATCACATTATTATTCATATTTTCATATGAGTTGGATTTGATATTTACATTTCACTATAACATTTTTGATTAATTATTTATCACTTACTCTCATGATTCTTCTCTTTAATTTTTGTTATGCAAACATTACTTTCTAATTAAATCATCTGATAAATCAATTTCCAAAATTAAATCTTTGTCTATGATTCATTTATATTTGGCAATATTTTATTTCCCCCTCTATTAGGATGATTTTTCCTTATATTCATGCTTGTGTTAGCTTGTTTCAATTAATATAATAGCTATTTATGTGACATGTCTACTATACAACACCCAACACTATTGTATTTCCCTTATGATTAGATACAAATCATATTCATCATTTTACCATTTATTACATAAATTGATCACTTAATGATCCTATTTTATCCCTTATTATTCTTTTATTTATAATAAAACATAGGTTAGTGTTGATATTTCATACTTACTTATGGGCAAGTCTAATAATCTTTAATGATGACATAGTCTTTAAGTACTTCTCTCGTGTAACCAAAGTGTAATCATTCTTGTGTTTGTCACTTGTATCAATCATAATTGGTTTTCCAAATCCATATGGAGGAAGAAAAATTAAATCCATAAAAATTAACATATTAATTATAAAATAAACAAAATTAAATGTGGTGTAAGGTAATCCTAAATATATTGGTCTTCCAACAAGCTAATTGTACCTATAGGTTTACAACTTTTTATTTAGGTCTGATTATTATTGATTTTGCATTAAAAATTACAAAATAATATTTTAATATCATTAATAAATTTTCATCCATTAATTCTCATGTTATTAAAAATAATAAACAAGGTTTAGACCCTTTTACCAACTGGTTTCTCATGAAAAATGATAAAATTACTTTTCTAGCTCCATTTTAGGCCTATTTAAGGTCTACATAATACCCAATACTTTATATATTTTATTATAGTTACTCGAAATCTTTGGAACCACTTTAATCCTTTAATACATTATAACTAACTTATCTACCAATTTTTAAGAAATTTTGAGTGTTCATTTATGAGATTATCTACTTTTTGTAAACTAAACCTTGATTTAGGGGTTGTAGGTTATAAGTGACCCAAGAGGCTAAATTTGATGAAATATTTTGTTTTAAGGATGTTAAAGGATTAATATCACTTGTATTATGTATTTTAGATGATTTATCAACCATTTCAAGTAGAATTTAATCTTTAAAAATCATGAAAACCTAAGGATCATACCTTCTTACTGGGACTGTATCATCAAAACCCCTGTTTTAGAAATTTGTAACCTTGAAAAACATCAAGAATATATGAATCATGGCTAGGGAATAGTTAGGATTAAATAATATGCATGAAATTAAGTTTTATTTATAACCAAAATCTCAATAAAAGTCACCTTTATTCAAATATCATTAAAGACTAATACATAACTTCTGCAGACTATCTTCACATACCAACAACAACCATAATCCTGAGATTTTACACTCTTTTTCATATGTTCTTAGGATCATTATTTTATGTTTAAAGGTTTATCTCTTCCTAAATTATTTATAAATTTTTATTATTTAGTTCCATACACAATATTCTCTCAACCATCTATAATTTATCTTAAAACATGCTTGATTCAGCAAACCTCATACATTGCATATACATTATTTGGATATTTAGGATAGATTATAATAAATAAAAGACTAAAAGATATTTATGAAACATTTTCAAACCCTTAATAACCCTTAAAAAATTATCTAATCCTTTTCATATTCCAAAAGATAAACTCATCAAAACCCTGTAAATAAATTTAATTTTTTGAATTTCTTATTTTTGGCAGGAAAACCAAAAGCACTTCTAAAAGACCTAAAATTGATCATTAAAGCCTAGATAAGGCTACTTATTGACTGTAAACAATCTCTCAAATGTCCTAAGATATAAAACAAACACATTCAGACTATTTACAAATATGTACTTGCATCACAATGATAAAAAGATAATTACAAATTCAAAAGTCAAAATCACACCAAAAGATGTGATTCTTGTTTGGCACATATCCTATTCTAGTTGAATCTCAAAATCCATATTTGGCCTCATGATATATCCAAGGTCCATTGGAGTGAATTAGGATAGCATACTAGGATATTAGGTCCCATTATACTATTTGGTACCACCTACTTTCTCATGCAAGTACCCAATCTTTTTAGTAGACTAACAGATCTATAAGGGGTCCTAAGAAATTAGGAACACATTATGGGAAAGTAGGTCCATTTTAATTATTAATGCATATGTAACCTTCATGAGATAATTTATGTATCTCACTTTTTATCCCAATCTTTTTTTTATACTAGTTACAGTATCTTAGGTCTTTGTTGTTCAAGCAAGTTATTAGCACTTACACATTAGATTGGTGTGTCTCAGTTCTACTAAGTATTGTTACAATGCCTATGTAGTAATTTCCATTTCCTCTTTTCATCACATTATCCTTGATATTCCCTTGATTAATATCATTTATTAGTTGATCATACCTTTGATCAAAATTCCTATTTTCACACCTCATTAGTTTTCCTCTTTTGAGTTGCAGTATAAGACCTTGGATAGGACTAGACCTTCCTCAAAAAATACCCCTATCTCCCATAAACACAATGTGCCACATTCTAACATGTCCATAAATGGCCATACTCTTCTAAATTATAAACTAACACAATTACTAATTTTCATTTTCATTTTTACATATTTATTGGTTTGTGTTCTTATCTTGATATTTATCTTATTCACATATCTTTATTTTTGTATCTATATTTATAGTTTCTTACACATTGGAAAAAAAATTATTTTACATCTTTTGACATTTATTTATCAGTGTTATTTTTAATAATTTAGTTTCGTGTTTTATTTACTTAAAATTTATGTTTGATTTTTTTGGCCATACATTTTATCACATTTGCTATAAATGAATAACACATACATCATGCATTTTCACATTGCATAAAGCAATCAACAAAAGTAGTATAATTAAAATACATCCATGAGTCATAAAAACATGTGTGTGTGTGTAGCTCAAAGTTTGATGCAAATTGATACAATCATAGTATAAAATAAAAATATAAGGCTAAGGTCCATCATGAGGATGTGATACACTACCCATAAAGGCCTATTATTGCCTCTCTGAATAATCCACTATAGAGAATGTGTCTGATATTGAATCCCATCCACTTATACCTATAGATTGGCCACTTAGGTCTTAAAAAATATCAACTATATAACTATGTCCAAGTGGGAATCTCTCTCCTCAGATAATAAATGTTTTAATCATAGCTCCTTCTGACCAACTCCTAGTGGTACTACAACCTGAGCTGCATCTAATAGTATTTATAGCTCTTGATCTACCTCACCAACCAATCAAAACCAACTAGCATATGGAGGTGTGTAAGGTACCATAAGATCAACCATATGCATAGTATAATTTCATAGTATCACACCATCTAATATATCATGATGAACTAGCTCCACCATAGTATCCCATCAGGTATCCTCTACTACAACCCCTTCAAAATATAAAAAAACCAAAATTACATTATATCTCACATATATATTTACAAAATCATAAATATATATAATCATGTAGATCTATCTACATAATATCAATATAATCATAATAAACCACATCTTACTTACCAATAATTTCTCCATCTATTCGGCTATTAAACACTTCCTATGAAGAATGGCTCTATTGTGGTGAAAAACCTCTATACTAGCTAGGTTGAATCACATGATCATGTCCATCATATGAATTGTCCACCTCCTCAAGATTGGGCCATCATATCTCTCTTTTCTAAATTTAGATACACAGAGCTCTGATGTCTAAATATAACAAATGTTCAAATGAATAGTAATTTAACCATTTTATAGTAAAATTAAAAAAATTCAAACCTTCAATTATTTATCGAGAAATTATGTATTTTGCTCATAACTTTGTTTCTATAATTCATTTTCATAAACCAAAATAAGCTTCAAAATCCTAATAAAGTAGAAAATTTTCAATGTTAACCCCATATTTTTTCAAAAAGTTCAAATTTTATCTTATTTTTCAGGTCTATCTCTTATTTTGCACACTAGATGCCTCTCTTCATTTGCTTCACACATAACATATCTTCCACAATAACAAGGAAATTTAAGGTATGTGTTGTGACCAACATGCCCCCTTTTATTCAAAATGGGGGACCCTCTAAAAATCATGGGAACCAAGCTTTAAGATCCTTTCTTTTATTCTTGTTGATTTCCCCAAACAATAACAAGCCTCATTTATATTTATATAACTAAGGAAGACTGGTTCTTATGTGAATTAAGATGCTAACATTATAGGTATGATTTCAATGGAAATTATTAGATCCTTATTCCTTTCCTATATTAATAGATTTATCACCCTTCATGGTGAATTGAAATATCAATAACTGATGATTAAGTGTTAAATGTATTGTGTTCCTTTTCATTTATTACTTAGTCTTTTTTATGAATTTCACAGAGTTGAGAGCTTAGCCAAATTAGAATATACCATGTCGTCAAGGTGTCAGGTGACCAATCCATAGACCTATCATAGATGTTAGAGCCTAGGAGATCTTGGCTGAATTAGAATTTTCAACATTGCCAAGGTGTTAGAGTGGCTAGTCCCAAGACCTATCAAATGTTAGATCCTAGGAAATCTTGACTGAATGAGAAGGTACCACATCACCAAGGTGTCAAATTGGATAGTTTTTGGACCTTTCAAATATGTTAAAACTTGGGAGAGCCTTACCGAATGTGAAGGCACCACATCACCAAGGTTTCAAAGTGACCAATCCTCAAACCTGTTAGAGATGTCAAATCCTAGGAGAGCCCAACCCGAATGATAAGGTGCCACATCTCTAAGGTGTCAGAGCATCCATTCCCTAGACCTATTAGAGATGTTAGAGCCTATATAAATTAGAAGGCACCACATTTCTAAGGTGTTAGAGTGGCCAATCCCTAGACCTATCAAATATTTAATATCCTAAGAGATCTTGGTCAAATGAAAAGGTGACACATCACCAAGGTGTTAGAATGGCTAGTCCCCAGACCTTTTAAAGTTGTTAGAGCTTGGTAAAGCCTAAACAAATGAGTAGGCACCACATCACTAAGGTGTTACAGTGTTCAATCTCTAGACTTGTCATAGATGTCAGAGCTTGAGAGATCCTAGTTGAATGAGAAGGAACCATATCACCAATGTGTTAGAGTGGCTAGGCCTTAGACCTATTAGAGATGTCATAGCTTGGGAAATCCTAGTTAATTAGAAAGTGCCACATCACCTAGTAAGTAGATGAACTAGAGGCCACCTAAGAATCTAAGAAGGTCAAAATAATGCACAAATGAGGCCATATAACCAATCAGGATATGCTATGTGTCCCTAGGCAACACATCATCCTTCCTAAGGGAATGACATGGAGTATGAATTCATGCCTAGGTATCAACTATTAGCAAGAGGATAATGAGTAGAAGACACGATTTAGAAGATAGTATTTAATAAAGAGGCCTCTAAGAGATGTGACCACATGCCCACCATGTATTGGGCATTAAAAATAGGAAGTTGAGCATGATTGTATAGTTTTAAAACATACTCATTACCATTTTTATATTTGACTGGTAGTAGAGGATCATGGGCTCTAAATTCAACTATGGATTTAGAAGTAAAGAGAAAAAATCTATCCACCAACTCAAATTTGAATTCACAATAAGTGAGCCACCAAATGCCATTAATATAGGGGTATTATGCATGCATTTATAAAACCCTAAGGAAAACTCATTAACGGTTACCACTGCTACCTTTAAGAAAAATCCAACTCCTAGTTCTCTAATTCTCATAAAGCACCCCTATATTATGTGCCTCTTATGCTTAGAGCTTCTATATTATCCCTCTATCTTTCTATAATGGATACATCCTCTTCAAACCCAAAGACCAAGCTTGAGTATTGGTATACAACACTCCCAACTGGTTTGACCAAATTCAAGAACTATAATGACTTATTTAAAGAAATCAAGCAAGTCCCTAGGGATTCATGCTCAGATATAAACTAAGAAGTAGATTTTGAGGATGCCCTTCAATCTTACAAGAAGTGTGGACTTCATAGATTTGTGGCCAATTTAGAGGCATTCTTGTATGCCAAATTATTTGCAAACCTGCTTCAAAATTCCATTTGCATATAGGAAGAGGTTCACAACTAGGTGTCTTCACCTAAATCTTGGCACCAAATTATTGATATCTCTAAGAAAGCCTTAAAGACATATTACACCCTTCTAGACTACACCTTCTTTTATGATGTAGTAAAAGTAATGGTTTGGATGGGTACCTACCAAATATATGACATCCTCCATGATCGAGCTAAGAATGCATATGTTAAATGGATTAACAAGGATGATATTAATGTGTACATGGTCCTTACCTTCTAAGAAGTCTGGGTAGGTATGATCTTGTTTAACCAACTGTTCAGAGCCCATGACTACTTACACATAAATGATCTATGAGTGCCCCTCATCCACATGATCCTTACATTATAAGAAGTCTTAAACATGGGAGAATTGATCAAATTCAAGTTGGTAAATACCATTATAGATGCCCAAGCTAGATCTAATTTCTATATGATGAGATACCTCATGGATATGGTCTATGGGACACTCTATTTCAAGCCTTTAGCTTTTCTTGCATGGGTTCTCAGGGGATCAATGATCCATGTGGTATCTACAAGTTGTATGGCCACAAATTCCATAACCACATCTAAGACATATATGATCATTTATACGTGGTAGTCTATCAAGTAATCAATGAGGTCTCAATGCCCCATATATCAAAAGTAATAATAGATTCCATCACCACCATCAAGGACTAATGGATTTACTAAGAAGAAACCATGATATGGATTATGGGTTTCCTCAAAGATCCCCTCTACCTACCCTATTTCATAATAAATAGTAAAATATTCCCTATCACCTCATGGAGGGAATTTCTACATCTAATATTAGTAGAAGGCATTCTTGCCACTTTTGATTAGAATCAGACACCATGTCTACAAGGCCTTGCTTTAAATATATAAGATGGCAATCTAGAAAGACTCCTTCACCCTATAAAAATGAAAGATATAGCATTAGGAGCCTAAGGAGATAGTTATAACTCACTTGGTGAATTATTCAACCTACTTCAATATTAACTATGGTCATCTGGCAAAGGATGATGATGAGTTCTACCCTGATGTTATCAAAAACTAGGAAGTGTTATCTTAGATCAATTCAAATAAGAATAAGAAAGGAATGAAGGTTTAGGAAACCCTATCTATGCCTCATCTAACTCCTACTTGATCTATGGAGGCCCCAACTCTAATAGTTCTTACTCTCTTAGAGAATCTTATAGGGCATCCCCCCACCATCTCCTCCTCATGATCGAATTCCATCTCCCCTTCTCTAAAAACTCCTAATCCTCATGCCCTAGATCCTCTTATGCCTCTTATAATCACTCCTCATTCCCTACCTCCACCTCCACCACCTCTAGAAACATTGTTAGTCCAGTCTCAATAGATCCAAACCCAAGATACCTGATGTCAAGCATCCTAGGCATAACCAACTCAATCACCAATACCTCAACACCAAGACATAAAATTTAAGGTTTAATTTGGTCAAAATTTTAAGGGAGACCCTATAACAAGGCTACTAATAAGAATCCATTTATTTTCCCCCTCTCACACATTCAAATTCTCTTGTTTCCCTTCCACCCCTCACTCCTGCCACTTTTCAACTCCCAGTCTTAGTACCCACTTATTTCACTCCACTCCCACAAGCCCCCCAAGTCATGCCTCCCTTTCCCCATTTCACCTCTTCCATAATTTTCACAAGTACCTTTGGCCTTGGTCCTCTTGATCATCCTTGCCTTTTCATTCCCCTCCATTCCATTCATTTCACAACTTGGATTCCTCCCAATGCCTTCTTTGAGTGTTTCATTATCAGCAAGTGTAGTTACAATTATTAATAGCATACCACTTGTATAAGAAACCTTCCTGGTGCCCACTCTAATCATTGATGAGACCATAATATGGCTCATTATATCTATAAAATAACATCATTTTTCTTGCATAGGAAGTGGATCTAAATGTATTCTCAAAACTTATGGTTTATTTAGAATAAAATAGCAAGTATATATCATGTGTATGTCTTTATAATTCATTTCTATCTATATTTTATCCATTACTAATGATTTTTGGGGAAAAATATGTCAATAAGTGCATACACAGTTCATACTAAGCTAAGAATGATTTAAAGTATGAAGAGTAACCATTCAAGAATAATGTTGGAGTAGTGTCAGAGTCTTCTACAATGGATATATCATTTTGGTCAAGTTATAGACTCTCACAGGCCTATTACAAACTCCTATAAGATTGCTACAAAATCCCACAATAGCTATGGATTTTAGTAGGTTTTCTATAGATTTCAACAAGTTTGCTCCATACTTCAACAAAACTACTACAGACTTATTTATAAATTATTTCTAAATGTATTCTAATGTTCCAGCTATCATAAATAATGCTTTCCACTTGGATTCTTTGTGTGTGTGTGTGTGTGTGTGTGTGTGTGTGTGTGGATTACATAAAACTAGTTCCATACTAGAAATGGATTACATCAAATAGCTATGGATTTTAGTAGGTTTGCTATAGATTTCAATAGGTTTGCTCCAGACTTCAAAAAAACTACTACAAACTTATTTAGAAATTATTTCTAAATGTATTCTAATGTTCTAGCTATCATAAATAATGCTTTCCACTTGGATTCTTTGTGTGTGTGTGTGTGTGTGTGTGTGTGTGTGTGTGTGTGTGTGTGTGTGTGTGTGTGTGTGTGTGTGTGTGTGTGTGTGTACTTTCCATTATAGATTGTATTCGAATAATATTTATGTAATTTTATCCCAATAAATATCTCTCTACATATTTGGTGGAGATTGAGATCATGTTGTAATAGATTTCATTATTAGAATAAATATCTCTCCATATTTTGTGAATATTGAGATAGGATGGGATATCAAGGTTTTTTATCCTAAATAAGGTGTTGTTTGAAAGCATGAAATTATAAATACAACCTTCCACACCTAAATGAAATGAATCAATACACTTTTCTTTCAATTAATTTGAGCAGCTTATTCTGAAACTTATATTCTGAATAAATCTTCTTCTTTGGAATGAGCTAGCCACTCATTCCAAGGAAGATGGATCAATTTGTTTTTATTCATTTCTTTGCTATGTAATTATCAATTTTTTTATAAATTATTATTTTATTTATTTTTTATTGTAAACATTTCTTTTTGTACAGCTTGTGTGAACCTATAGGTGTTTTGTTTGCTTGTTATTTATTTTCAATTCAGCAAATTAATTTCTACAAGTGTGATTTAATTTCATGCATGTGTGTTTTAATTTCTAAAAGTGTGATTTTCAATTCTTCCAAGTGTGGAGTGTGATAGAAGGAACCATTTTCCAAAGATCTCTTTCTCTTATTACATACAGTCTTTAAACACCAGCCCTGGATTAACATTATTAAATGAAAGGGATTGATAACCCCCATCAATCATCCTATCACTTCTTCTAGTGTCTTTGATTCTTACACCATTATCCCTCATAGCTCTTATTATTCCAACTAGTTCATCTACTACAGTATCCAGAGCTAACCCAGGTAAGAGGTTGAAGAAGAAGCAAAAGGCAACTCACATTCTAGCTCTAACTCAAAGGCCTTCTGATATAGTCCAACCTTCTTTATAGAACTCAACATTTCCTCTAGCTCCATCCATAACACCTCAGTGCCTTATTCCCTAACCCCCTCTTTTCATTACCTAAGGTGCCACAAGACTTGCCTTCAACCAACCCATCTCTTCCCTACAATTTAATGACCCTTTCTCGAGGTTAATTCCTCTTAAGGTGAACTTAACCTAAGAATAGTGATAGGTGCAAATGTTCCCATGGGCCTTCCTTTTCATCCTTATTTTTTCTCCCATGCACCCTCACCTACACTCCTTTCCTCATTCACTCCCTCTACTTCCTCTATCTCCCCTTTGCCTCATCCTTTGCCCTTCACCACCATATCAACCACTCTTCCTACACCTATTATATCTTGGGGAATGGTCCCAAGGTTTTAGACACTAGAGATGACTACCCAGGGTGACCCAAATGTATAATGGAACTTTGAATGAGCCTTTAAAAACATGAAAATGACAATATTGCATAGATTTATCTAGGAAGAGAAGCTAGTGTTTTGGCAGACCCATCAGAACCTATTCTCTCTTACCAAGATGATGACTTCCATTGAGGAGAAAAGGATGGATGAGGATCCACTATCCATTCTTTGGGTGACTCATGATATGTATGAAAATATCCTTGAGGACATGTAGATCTAGGTTTTAACCTTAGAATCCCAAGTGAAAATAATTTTCCCCATCAAACTAATTAGGTAGGTCAAGGATGCCCTCTTACTAATCTTTTCAGTCCATAAGAAAGTAGTAGAGACTCTATCTAAGACCAACGTACATATCTAGAAAACCTAGGCCTATATAGAGAGGATTATTGAGATATATGGGAAGTACAAGAAGTTACAAGTGGTGATCAATAAAGGGATGTTCCAAAGCTGAAACTTATGTTGGCCTCAGATTTGGGGTTGTATTAGATGTACATCAAAAACATGAGGGATGCTATGGAGGAATGGTTGGTCATGGCTTGCACTATAATTAAACACTTGAAATAGTAAAAGAATAAGATATTAACCTAATTTAAGGAGGTCAATATCTCTATGTTATTCCACTTGGATGGCACCTTACTTGATCAAGGGGAATTTGAAGTCCACCTCGGTCAATATGACTAGGTCATGAGGGATAAGGGAACCAAATCAAACCAAGAAGGGGATTGAGTGGTGTTAGATTTATCAACTCAATCCATAGTGAACATCAACCAGGTCTCCAAGGCTTAAGCATCAATAGAAGCACCCTTCTAAGTTTATCAAATACTGGTGACTCAAGCTAAGATAATCTTTAGGGAACTGCTAATGAACCCTACCAAGCTAGATAAAGAGTTTGACCTCATGCCAGTTGTATTGGAAGTTAGGGATGTTAGGTCAAATTAATTAGGAGATGAACCTTCTCATCCATTTCTTTATATAAATTAAGTCATCACCCATATATATTTTATAGGTTTGAAGTGATTTTCTTGTTTTAAATTTTAAATTATGATTGTAACTATAATGAGTGGCTATCATGGCCCAGGATGGGATCCTCATGCTATTTGGAGGTGAACCCCATCCTTATCTATATAAAGAAGAAACACATTGTAATATAGGGTCAACTAAAATTGATCAAAAGTGTTTTTAGATTATAACTAGGATTTTACCTACTTTTTCCTTCATCTTTATAGACTATAAATTCAGCCCAAATTAATTATTGTAACAACACTTACTCCTTTTAGTGAATATAATCTATGTTTTCTGCAAGAGGGTTTGTTCTATGTTTCAATTATCTTTCATCTCCATTCTTGAATGATTATCAATGTTAGGTTAATTGGATTAATACTTTATTTCTTTATGTGTGCCATGGTTATGATGTGATTATCTATTATAATCATTGTGTGAGGTCTCTTGTTTCCCTTTTCTAGTACTTTTAATTTGCGTGATAATCTAATAATTACCATATGGTGTTTATGTGTATTTTACTATAAATTATTGATACTCATCTTTAGTGAGAGCACATATTGAAGGAATACTCCCAATTCCCTTAGACTCTTCCCACCATATTTTCTCAAAGGTACAAATTTAGTGAAACTTAGTCTACAGTGGTATAACTATGGTAGAGTCACTTGGTTTAATGATCAATGCATTAAGTTAATTTTTAGACCTAGAGGTCCCCCTTTTCTACCTTACCTTTCCCTCTCTTTTATGTTTTTTATTTGAAATTTAACTACTCTTTCCCCTTGTATTTATTAAAAAAAAAGCATAATACTCAAATTTTCATGATAATATTTGACATGTGTATATGAACTTTAGATTAAACTTTTAGTGGTAATAGTGCATCTCTTGGAGACTATTCATGCAGACTCTATTTGTGAATTCAAATATCTACAACCATGCCCTAGGTTGATCCTAGATTAGTCCTAAAATGGAGGATGAAATATCATAGTTGTCCCATCTTCCCCTTTTAGGCAATGCCCACTCTCATGGGCAGTTCATGAATAAAGGAGTTTGGAGTGCACAATAGTACATATTTGCAAAATTATTTACTTTTGTTTATTTTAATCTCTATACTATAATTTATTGGCTTAGTTAGTGTGTTTCTATTTTATTTCTCAAAGTAACATCCCATGTTACAGTTTGGTGACATGTGATGAGATTCGAGGGGAGCATATGTATACACAAAATATTTTTAAACTATCATTTATTAAAACTTTCTCTCTTGTAATAACCTATTAAGTTTCAATCTCTTCGAGTGCATGCCTTAAAGGGTGCACTGGGAAAGGGGTGGGCATACTGATGGTGCTTCTTGAGATAAATTCTTATCTATCTATCATTCTTATATCCAATACACTTCCCCCAAACTTAATCCCCTAATAAATATTCCTCCTAATATCCCTTAACTAAATTAAGACCTATCTTTTTTTAATGTATCAACCCAAGTTGATGTATCATTTTATGTATACTACCAAATATCAAAACAGGTTGGCCTAGGTTCATGTAGGCTGGATGTGCCTTCAGTAACATGAAGAATAAAATCATTTTGATTTACCTAGATGACCTCACTATCTTCTTAAAAAAGAGATAAGACCATTTTGAACACCTGGAAAGAGTTTTTTAAAGGTGACATTCACATAGTATCTCTTTGAATCCTAAAAATATATATTTACAATGACATAAAGTAAAATCTTAGGTCACGTAGTTTCTAAATAAGGTGCCAAGATCAATCCAAAAAGAGTGAAATCCATTTAGCAATTTTCCTTACTAACCAACAAACTTGGTACTCACTCATTCTTCAACAAAGTTAATTTTATTAGAAGATTCATTCCCAACTTTGTTAAAATCACCAGGCATATCATACAGATGATGAGTAGAAATAACTCCTTAAAATGGAATAATGATGGAAAGAAAGTATTTAGTAATATCAAGGAATCAATTTCCAAGGCACTAATCTTAACTTACCCATATTTTTAGATGGACTTCATTGCATATTGTTACTCTTTTGAATACACCCTATCTATTATTTTGGTGTAGAAAAATGAAGAGGGGATTGAATTCCCCATTGCCTTCATAATTTATGGACTGAAATATCATGAGATCAAATATTCACTAGTAGATAAACATGTATATGTCATGGTTAAAGTAGTAAAGCATTTCATAATTTATATCTTAAATTTTCATACTATCATAATGGTCTCAGATTTAGTGGTGAAATCAATCCTCACCCAACAATATCTTGGATCAAAAATAAGTATTTGGATCACTAAGGTGTACAAGTATTATTTTGATATAAAGCATATAAAACTAGTAAGAAGACAAGGTCTTTGACAATTAATGAATGAAAGTGTTAATTCTCATAGAGAAGAATAGGAAGGGTTATCATTGGTGGTTTTCATTGATTCTCTTGATGATAGGTATTTTGATATTTCATACTATCTCTCTTATTGAGAATGCCTAACTCATCTAAATCTTAAAAAAATATGAACTCTCAAGATGAAGGCAACCATACATGTGATTTGGGACAATAATTTGTTTTATAAGTCTTAAGATGGCACCTTCCTGAGGTGTGTAAACAAATAAAAATAAGAAAAGATCTTGGAGGCATTTCATGATAAAGCTTGTGGAGGAGATTTATCATTTTTTGTCACAGTGTTCAAAATATTACAATATCATTACTATTGGCCCATGTTGTTCAATGATGCACAAAAATGGGTTTCTAAATGTGAATCCTATCAATACTTTGTTGGCCAACCTAAGCTCAAAACAGTGCCTCTCTGACCTTTGGTCATCGAGGAACCATTTCAAAAATGGAAATTAGAATTCATCAGAACTCTAAACCCTAACTCCATTTTTAGGCATACCTATGTCTTGACAACCATTAATTACTGCACAAAGTGGGTGGAATATCTATCCCAATGAGATATACCACTTTTGAAGTTATGTGTAACTTCATAAAAGAGAATATTTTGGCTAGATTTGGTGTTCCTTATAAGATCATCATGGATAGTGCTTCTAAATTATCTTCTATTGAGTTGATTATTATTTATTATGGGTATAACATCTCTATTACACATTCTTAATACTACTATCCCAAAGATAATGGCTAGGTAGAATCTCATAATAAAAAAATAACTACCATCATTTGCAAGCTAGTTGATAAAAATTAGAAGTGGTATAATAAGTTATATGATGCCCTATGTGTCAATTAAATCATGCCTAAGAGAAATCAAAATTTCTCCATTTCATATACTCTATGTAAGGGATGTTATGATTCGTATTTCTTTGAAATTGCTATCTCCAAAGCTAACACATGTTATTGAAGGTGAACAGTTCAAAGATGATTTGGAGAAGAGATTCATATACCGAGAAAAGATAGAAGAAGAGTGAGTCACAATAATTTATGAATTATAGCTCATCAGTAAAAGGTCAAGGAATTATTTGATCAAAAGGCTTAATAACACAATTTCTAAATTGGAGGCCTATTCTTTCTCTAGGACAAAATGAGAGAACCAAGAGGAAATCAAGGAAAATTTACTCCTTATAGATGGGACCATTCAAAATTTAACATTTTTATGGTGAAAATACATATTATTTAGTGTATAGAGATGGTACTCACCTCCCACTATAATATAGTGGGTAGTATTTGAAGCTATATAAAGTGTGAGGGTAGGTTATCCCCTACCATTTCCCATCAATTATGTGTTTCCCTTCAATTGTGTGTTTCCCTATGTTCATATTTCATGTTTCCTTTTGACTCCTTTACCTAATGGATAAGGCACTGGTCTATTAAACCTTGAGACTCTAAAATTTTAGTTTGTGCCCTCTTATGAATTCACATCCCCAACTTGAATTATTTGTTGTTCCCAAAATTGTTAACACCAATTTTAGTTGTGTTAGAATAACATCTTGATCTTTATGTTGAATAACTAAATGAGAAGACAAAAAATTTAAAATATTGTGAAAATGGAAAAAATAATAAAGTAAAAATATGTAGAAAGTGTTTCACACATCTTGCACTGGTCTAACCAGACCCCCATCCATGTTGCCACATGAAACATAATCTCATGGGTTCATGTTCTCATTTTTCAAATAAATGTGATCGATCATCCATCACCCATGGATGCACATACACATGCACATATTCCCCTTTAAATTTTCACTCATGCATTAGCATAGGTGCTAAGGATGACTTGATAACCCTCAGCCCCTATGAATGCATGAAATTGCATCCACAAATTCCCCTCTACATTTTCACCCACACATTAGCAGAGGCACCAAGGATGACCCATTATCCCTTAGCCCCCCCATGATCATGAAAATGTGCATCCACCCACACCCATCTATGTTCATGCCTGGATGTCAATGGAGGTGCCAAGGATGGTTAGTCAGACCTTAGTGGTGTGTGGGGTACATGATGGATACCCGTTTACATTAAACTATCAAGGGATTTTAAATAAGGGCTTGGGACATGTTTCCATTCAATTCTCTTTGTGATTTCACTCTAATATTGAATTATACCCCATTTTGTCTACTAGAAAATCCCTACCTAGTTTTTTTTTTCACATTCCTAAAAAAATTGTAATATCTTGTTAGCATTTACCTTGTTCTACAAGTTTATCCTCCCTCGTCAAAACCTTGATCTAATATTTTTCTACTAGTTTTAATAGTTCTCCATATGACCATTGATTCTCACTAATTCTAACCAATTCATCATTTGTTACTCCTAAATATGCTTAGACTCTGATCCAAGCAACATTTCAGGTGATAATTTGGGTGATGGTTATACCCCAATTGGTAGTAGAACTTCTGGGAGCCATAACTTTTGCACCATAGCTCTGTTTGACTCCTCATTTGAACTGTTGAAAATATAAGAATAATGGGAACACCATGAGATGGCACAAGATCCAATTAGTGGGTTTTGACCCCTTAAAACCAAATGAAAGTGCCCTAAATTTCAATTTTAGTAGTGTAGTCTAAAAATAGTAAGTTTTTAAAAATAGTAATTCCTTGAATTCTATATTGTTATGAATCATGGAAGTCAAACAACTTAATCTCCCTCGATATTGGTGACCTTACACATCCTCCTCCTACCTTAAAAATGTGTATAAATAAATATGTAACCCAAAAATGAAATTAGACATCTCTTCCCAGAGATAAGCATATGTTATATCTATAATTTTGGGCAATAAAACATATCTTCCCAGAGATAACATTACTAAAATTGTGTTTTTTTTGTTTCTTGAATTATATTTCAACCAAAGCTTCTGAGTTTTGGATCAATGGTATCAGAGTGGTTTGTCTTAAGAGTGTATGATCTTGAGGACAAGGTTATACTATAGGAAGCTTGGGTGAAAAATATAAGATCTGGTAGATTATCCACCTATTCACTCTAAATGACCTCAAATGGTAGACAACATCAAGACATCCAATCATTTCAAGGAAATGGTGAGTGAAGCCCTTTAATAGTAGCAAGTGTAGATGTTACAAAAATTTACCCAAATTCTTGAACAAATCTTGATGGAAAATTCTAGCTCCTCATCTACACCCCCACATCATTTTAGTACCCCAACACCCTTCAAGGTTCAGGTGAATTTTTATATCCCTACATTTAAAGGAAAAATCAATGTTGATGTAGTAGAAAATTGGTTAGATCAATTATCTTCCTATTTTTCAAAGATAAGATCACTTTTGCTCTTTTGAAAGCATCATTGCTTGTCAAAAATTAGTGGGAAGTGTACAAAAAAATATTCAATATGAATGATATTGGCCTTGATGTAGAACCTATCTAGGATGATTTCATAGAATTTGTAAAGAAAGAATACTACCCCATTGGATCATATGATGATCTATATATAGAGTGGCAACAACTTCACCAAGGTAAGGAATAGTATATTTAAGATTAAATTGACATTTTTCATTCTCTATCTATGAGATTGGGCATCCAAGAAAGTCTAAGACATAAGGTTCTCAAATATCATGGTGGACTACAATGGTATATATAGGGGGAGATGGAACTTTTCAATTTGGAAACCCTTGGTGAGGCATACAAGTTCATGGTGAAGATTGAGAAGAAGCATGGAAGAATTAATATGAAGAGTTAGCCTTCAAAATAGAAAAGTGACAAAGAAGGTCAAAAATGAGGCCAAAATTAGAATTAAAAGGAAGGGAAGAGTGGGAAATGGTGTGATTACCATAAATCTAGAATGCACTCCAAATAAGAAAGTTGAGCCATCAAGACCCTACTTTCTGAGTCACAATCCTCAATATCTACTACTCTACCTCATACACACCCTACAATCAAAGAGTATGAAGAAGAGATTGTAGATGTTGAGCCTGATGCCATCATTGCTTCATCGTAGACCCATGAGGAAAGGCTAGACAATAAGGAAAGGTTATTTCACTTGAAGTTATGGGTGAAAGGTAAGCCTCTGCATTTCATTCTTGATAGTGGGAGTCAAAATAATTTAATCTCTAATAATGTTGTGAAAATCTTAAATTTTTCCATGAATCCTCACTCAAATCCATACAATATTGGATGGTTGAGTCTAGGGAGAAACCTCTATGTCACCCACCAATGTCTTCTCTCATATGCTATAAAACCTTTCCAAAATGAGGTCTTATGTGATGTGGTCAATATATATGTTTATGATATACTCTTTGGTCATCCATTCATATATGACTAACATGGTATCTATGAATCAATAACTCAAAGTATCACCCTCACTCTTGGAACACAGTGTTATAGGGTACCAGAGGTACCACCTTCTACATCTGTCTCCCTAATTAGTGTCAAGAAATTCATTCTCATTGTGGTTAATCCAAAAAAATCTAAAAGGGATTATGTTACATCCATAACTATAAAAAAACACAATAATAGAAGCAAATAGATACCAAGCTAAATAATTTCATGGCCTTCCATCCATAGACTGATGGTCAAATAGAAATAGTGAATAATCAGGCCCTGCACAGCTCCATAAAGCATAACTACACAAAGCAATATCCATTTTAAGTATGCATCAAGAATCAAATAAAAACATAATTACCACACTTGATGACAAATCTTGATGCAATGGGGACCATTGCTTCTCAAGGAGGGAGGAATGATTTGAGTAACATTTCAGGTGATAATTCAGGTAATGGTTCTACCCCAATTGGTGGTAGAACTTTTGGGAGCCATAATTTTTGCATCATAGCTCTATTTGACTCCCCATTTAAACCATTAAAAAGATAATAATGAGGTTAACACATGAGATGGCATCAAGATCTACTCTATGGGTTTTGACCCTCAAAAACCAAATGGAAGTGCCCCAAATTTCAATTTTAGTAGTGCAATTTAAAAATAGTAATTCCTCAAATTCTATATTATTGTGAATCATGGAAGTTGAATCACTTAATCTCCCTCGGATTGATGACCTTCCACATCCTCCTACCTTCAAAATGTGTATAAATGAAGATGTAACCTGAAAAATAAACTAGACATCTCTATCTAGAGATAGGCATATGTTGTATTTATAATTTTGAGCAATAAAACATCTCTTATTAGAGATAGCATTATTAAAATTATGTTTTTCTTGTTTCTTGAATTATCTTTCAACCAAATCTTCTAAGTTTTGGATCAGTGGTATCAGATCAATTTGTCTTTAGAGTGTATGATCCTGAGGACAAGGTTAGACTACAAGAAGCTTGGGTAGAAAATACAAGATCCAGGAGACTATCCACCTATTCACTCCAAATGACCTCAAATGGTAGACTACACTGAGACATCTGATCCTTTCAAGGAAATGGTGAATGAATCCCTCCAATATAAGTAAGTGTAGATGCTACAACAATTTACCCAAATTCTCCAATAAATCTCAATGGAAAATTTTGGCTCCTGATCTACACCCCCACATCCTTTCAGTGCCCTAACACCCTTCAAAATTTAGGTGAATTTTGATATCCCTACATTTGAAGGAAAAATCAATGTTGATGTAGTATAAAATTGGTTAGATCAATTATCTTCCTATTTTTATATAAATAAATTCATTGATAAATAGAATATCGCTTTTGCTCTTTTGAAAGCATCATTGCCTATCAAAAATTAGTGGGAAGTATACAAGAAGAGATTTAATATAAATGATACTGGCCATGAGGTGAAACCTACCTAAGATGATTTCATAGAAGCTGTAAAGGAAGAATACTACCCCATTGGAGCATATGATGATCTATATAGAGAGTGGTAACAACTTTACCAAGGTAAGGAATGGTTTGTTTAAGATTACACTGACATTTTTCATTATCTATCTATGAGATTAGGCATCCAAGAAAGTGAGAAACACAAGGTTCTCAAATATTGTGGTGGACTATAATGGTATATATAGGGGGAGATGAAACACTTTAATTTGGAAACCCTTAGTGAGGCATACAAGTTCACGATGAAGATTGACCAGAAGCATGGAAGAATAAATGCAAAAAGTTAGCCTTAAAAATAGAAAAGTGACAAAAAAGGTCAAATATGAGGCCAAAATTAAAATCAAAAGGAAGGGAAGACTGGGAAATGGTGTGATTACCACAAATATGGAATATACTCTAAAGAAGAATGTCAAGCCATCAAGTCCTTGCTTTTTGAGTCACAATCCTCAACATCTACTACTCTGCCTCATACACACCCTATAGTCAAAGAGGATGAAGAAGATATTGTATATGCTAAGCCTGATGCCATCATTGCTTCATCACAAACCCATGAGGAAATGCTAGACAACAAGGAAAGGTTGTTTCACTCTAAGTTATGGGTGAAAGATAAGCCTCTACATTTTATTTTTGATAGTGGGAGTCAAAAGAATTTAATTTCTATTTTTGTTTTGAAAAGCCTAAATTTGTCCATGAATCCTCACCCAAAGATATAAAGTATTGGATGGTTGAGTCTAGGGAAAAACCTCTATGTCATCCACCAATGTCTTCTCTCATATGCAATAAAACCTTTCCAAGATGAGGTCTTATATGATGTGGTTAATATAGATGTTTGTGATGTACTCTTTGGTTAGCCATTCATGTATGATCAACATGGCATTTATGGATCAAGAAATTGAAGGATCACCCTCACTCTTGGAACATAATGCTATAAGGTACCAGAGGTACTACCTTCTACATCTATCTCCCTGATTAGTGCCAAGAAATTCATTCTCATGGTGGTCAAGCCACAAAAATCCAAAAGGGCTGATGTTGTAGTGTTGACTAAAAAAACAACACAACAATAGAAGAAAATAGATACCAAGCTAAATAATTTCATATCCTTCCATCCACAAACTAATGGTTAGATAGAAATGGTGAATAATCAAGCCTTACACAACTCCATAAAGCACATTCTATTCCAAGTATGTATCAAGAATCAAATCAAAACATAACTACCACACTTGATGACAAATATTTATGTAATGGGGACCATTACTTCTCAAGGAGGGAGGAATGATCTGATCAACATTTTAGGTGACAATTCAGGTGATGGTTATACCCCAATTGGTGGTAAAACTTTTAGGAGCCATAAATTTTGCACCATAGCTCTACTTGACTCTCTGATTGAAAGATTGGAAATCTAATAATGAGGGAAACATCTTGAGATGTCACTGAGCTCAAATCAGTGGTTTTTTACCCCTAAAAACCAAATTAAAGTTCCCCAAATTTCAATTTTAATAGTGCAGTCTAAAAATAGTAATTTCTCAAATTTTAGATTATTATGAATCATGGAAGTTGAACCACTTAATCTCACTCAATATTGATGATCTTCCACATCCTCTTCCTACCTTAAAAATGTGTATAAATGAAGATGTAACCTAAAAATTAAATAAAACATCTCTTCTCAGAGATAGGCATATATTATATCTATAATTTTGAGCAATAAAACATCTCTTCTTAGAGATAGCATTATTACAATTGTCTTGTTCTTGTTTCTTGAATTATCTTTTAACCAAAGCTTTTAAGTTTTAGATTAGTGGTATCATAGTGGTTTGTCTTAAGAGTGTATGATCCTAAGAACAAGGTCAAGCTATAGGAAGCTTGGGTGGAAAATATAATATCCAGTAGATTATCCACCTGTTCACTCCAAATGACCTCAAATGGTGAACAACACCAAGACATCTGATCCTTTCAAAGAAATGGTGAATGAAGCCCTCCAATATTATCAAGCATAGATGCTACAATAATTTACCCAAATTCTTCAACAAATCTCAATGGGAAATTTTGGCTCCTCATCTACACCCCCACATCCTTTCAGTGCCCCAACACTCTTCAAGGTTCAAGTGAATTTTGATATCCCTACATTTGAAGGCAAAATCAATGTTGATGCAGTAGAAAATTGGTTGGATCAATTGTATTTCTATTTTTCTATAAATAAATTCACTAATAAAGAGAATATCACTTTTGTTCTTTTGAAAGCATCATTGCCTATCAAAAATTGGTGGAAGTGTACAATGGATGATATTGGTCTTAAGGGGTAACCTACCTAGGATGATTTCATAAAAGCTGTAAAAGAAGAACACTACCCCATTGGAGCATATGATTATCTATATATAGAGTGGCAATAACTTTACCAAGGTAAGGAATAGTCTATTCAAGATTACACTAACATTTTTCATTCTCTATCTATGATATCAGGCATCCAAAATAGTGAAAAACATAAGGTTCTCAAATATCATAATGGACTATAATGGTATATATAGGGGGAGATGGAACTCTTCAATTTGGAAACCCTTGATGAGGCATATAAGTTCATATTAAAGATTGAGTAGAAGCATGGAAGAATGAATATTAAGAGTCAACCTTCAAAATAAAAAAGTGACAAAGAAGTTCAAACATGAGGCATAAATTGGAAGAAAAAAGAGGGAAGGCTGGGAAAAGGTGTGATTACCACAAATCTAGAATGCACTCCAACTAAGAATGTCAAGCCATCAAGTCCCTACTTTCTGAGTCACAATCCTCAACATCTACTACTCTAACTCATACACACCCTACATTCAAAGAGGATGAAGAAGAGATTATAGATGTTGAGCTCAATTCCATCGTTGTTTCATCATAGACCCATGAGGAAAGGCTAGATGACAAGGAAAGGTTATTTCACTCTAAGTTATGGGTGAAAGGTAAGCCTCTACATTTCATTCTTGATAGTGGGAGTCAAAATAATTTAATCTCTACTATTATTATAAAAATCCTAAATTTGTCCATGAAGCCTCACCCAAAGCCATATACTATTATATGGTTGAGTCGAGGGAGATACCTCCATGTCACCCACCAATGTCTTCTCTCATATCCAATAAAACCTTTCCAAGATGAGGTCTTATGTGATGTAGTCAATCTAGATGTTTTCAGTGTACTCTTTGGTTAGCCATTCATGTATGATCAACATGGAATCTATGAATCAATAACTTGAAGGATCACCCTCACTCTTATAATATGGCACTACATGGTACTAGAGGTACCACCTTCTACATCTATCTCCTTAATTAGTGCCAAGAAATTCATTCTCATGGTGGTCAAGCCATAAAAATCCAAAAAGGCTGATGTTGTAGCCTTGAATACATAAATAACACAATAATAGAAGTAAATAGATACCAAGCTAAAGAATTTCATGGCCTTCCATCCATAGACTAATGGTCAGACAAAAATGGTGAACAATCAGGCCCTGCATAGCTCCACAAAGTACAGTCCATTCCAAGTATGCATTGAGAATAAAATAAAAACATAAATACCACACTTTATGACAAATATTAATACAATGGGGACCATTGATTCTCAAGGAGGGATGAATTATTTGAGCAACATTTTAGGTGATAATTTAGGTGATGGTTATACCCCAAGTGGTGGTAGAAGTTTTGAGAGCCATAACTTTTGCACCATAGCTCTGTTTGACTCCCTGTTTAAACCATTGGAAAGATAAGAATGAGGAGAACACTATGATATTGCACTAATATTTTATTAATGGGTTTTAACCCCAAAAAACCAAATGTAAGTGCCTCAAATTTCAATTTTAGTAGTGCAGTCTAAAATAGTAAGTTTTTAAAAATAGTAATTCCTCGAATTCTATATTATTTTTAATCGTGTAAGTTGAACCACTTAATATCCCTCAATATTGGTGACATTAAACATCCTCCTCATACCTTTAAAATATTTATAAATGAATATGTAACCCAAAAATGAAATTAGACATCTCTTCCCAGAGATAGGCATATGTTGTATCTGTAATTTTGAGTAATAAAACATCTTTTTTCAAAGATAGCATTATTAAAATTATGTTATTATTATTTCTTGAATTATATTGCAATGAAAGCTTCTAAGTTTTGGATCAGACTCCTTACCCATACCTGTGAAACAACTTTTTCATACTTAAGACTAGCTAAAATAAAGTTCAAATATATGGGGCATAAGCCATTGCTAGTGCTAGACAGTGACATCCCTAAGATCATTAAATCAAAAATTAGACACATGGACTTGGAATAATTTTACCATAGATTGAATTCATAAAATTAAATTACATTGACCACTTACCTTTTAGAGAGTGGGTTTCCTTGAGCAGTGAGTTTCCTATATTCAATCTAATATTTTGATTTAGTATTCACCTATGCAGAGTAATATGATTCATCAACTTATGAGATCAAATCAAGTAGTGGATCTCTCATGGAAAAAAATTATGGAATTTAAATAGGAATGACAATGATAATTCTAGTTCCTAAAGACATTGTCAACATGAGCATCACCAAAGGATAGAAATATTGAGACAAGGACACAAATAAGTGTTTGACTGATATGACCAATTCATGGTTGAATCATAAAAGAGAAAGAGAGAGTATCAAATTTGCCTAAGAATTTATATAGGGTATATTTCCATAAGGACCTCTTAGATATGATTACTCTCCTCAGTTGGGTGGTAAGCAATAAAGACACTAAGATTTTCCACCCATATATGTTCATCCCAATGAACATCATCTACTACTACAAGCAATTTAGTGAATGGGAAGAGATGATCGGTGACTCCCTATATCATTGGCTACTAAACATGTAATTGATAAAATAATTCTTTATGACTTCTTACCTTGTGTATTCTTTAGCTTCTCATATTGTTTATCTAGGACTCTCATAGTGTGGGAGTATCACTCTTACCACTCAATTCTATGAATTTTTTCCCCAACTAACCCTAGAATAAGGCAATAAAAATTTCACCAAGGTGAATGATGCATTTACCATAATGGAAGTAAGAATTATAGATGAATATTAGGGAAAAGGGATTTTAGACAAAGCATCTACCTTGATTAACCAATATGGTAGATTCTATCTACAATATCATAAGATCACCTATATTAGAGTTAGTGGTTTGTAAGTCTACCCATTGATACTCCCAAGACTATCTAATAACAATATAATATTGATATAGATATGTATCAAATTGAGTGCATTACAAAAATGCTATAGGGATAGACACATCTTAGGCATTTCATTCCCTATTTCATTGGGACACTTCACATGTATGACATCATTTAATGCTCAATATATTGAGTCATACATATCCAAATTTACTCTTTGATCATATGTGAGGTCTTCTATGGACACAAAGAGATATGTAAAAATGTGTCTTAGTATTGATTTGATCTATGAATATGTGTCTCACTTGGAGGACTAATAGGTGGACTTTATAGATGAATATAAGGTGGTTTGAAGAGACTGTAGCCGAATGACCATAGATCAAATAAAATTATTCATAGAAGAATGGGTTTTATATGGCATGATTGATGACATAACAAAACTCACAGATCCAAAATACACTACTAGGCTTACAGTTGACCTCTTTCTTACCATGAATTGGTCAATGAAGAAGCTATAAAATATGCATGGGTGGACATAGAGAGTATGGGATAGAACCAATAAATAGTTTGATAAGAATTTGGCTAAAGTGACTGGAATAGGTAGTTCTAAGAAGGTAAAAACTTCAACTCCTCACAAACAAGCTCCTGCACCAATTCCAAAAAAGGGAACTACTAGCATGACAATTGAGACACTTATCTCTTCAATTTCTAAAGATAGTAATGATGGACATCATGAGTAAGTGAAATAACTAGAAAAACCTATGAATAAAGTCTTATAATTTGAAGGAATATAGGGGCAAAGAAAATTGTATTGATCTAGTCCTATCCTACCTTCTTGGTAATCCCTCCCTTATTATCCCTAGTTTAGCACAACATACACCTTCAAAATAAGTTTATGTGTCCCTTTCTTCATCACCTTTAGTGTCTCCAAGTATTCCTCCCCTCCTAGAAGATACTCCTCTAAATTAGCCAATACCTCCTCGAATTGAAACCCAAATGACTCCTTTTAGTATTATGTCAATCCAATGGATGCATTCAATGATCAATAAAAGAAATAGGTTAGTGGAAGTATATCTCCTTGACTTTAATACAATAACATATCTATTCAATAATCCTCCTCCTAATAGGGTTAAAAATACTTATATATTATTATGAGAGCCTTTTGCCACTCAATTTATTGAAATTGTATAATCCAATGTGGAGAAAGTGTCTTAGAGATGAATGTGAGTTACTATACTATCAAGATAATATCACTCAAATAATCAACTATGTAAAGTGACATTCATAATTTGAGAGAAACTACTGAGAGAATAATCAAAAGATTAGAATAGGATGAACTCACCTAAAAATAACTCTAAGATCAAATCAAGTATTTGGTAGGTTATGTTAACTACCTTATCAATATTGTTGACATTCCTAAGACACTTTATGTTAACACTCCTTCTCATGTTCCAAGTATAAGTAAGGAATCCATTTCCACAATCATAAAATACAATTCATATGGAAAGACTTTGGAGGCTTGGGTGGATGAGTGTTGATCAGTAGAATGAAATACATTGATGAGGTGATGAAGTTATTATCATCCATTGACAAAGAATTAATTGATATAAATCAATATATCAAATCTCTCATAAGTGATCTAATCATATGGGTAAACATAAAGGAATATGTTCATGAAATTATTGAAATTGATACAAATGTAATGATCAAGGTTGGGATCTTTGATAAATTAGAAGATGAGGTTTACTAAAAATGGTATGAATGTATCCTCAAAAATATTGAGGTTCTAAGTTGGGAAATAAAATAATTAAAGGATTAGAATAATATTGTAAAGGAAAATCATAATATGATCTCTTCTAACCTAGATGAGATTCATTGTTCTCTATTCCATGAAGATGCAATCATCTTGCATACCATTGATGAAGTGAAATAACAATTCAAAAATGTTATAAAAAAATAATTATTCAAATAAAGTTCTTTCAATATGGATTTCATGTCCATCATTAGTGAGATCCATATCTCATCAAATAAATGAATAATTAATTATCTAAACTCGTAGGGATCATGAATACAATACTTTTAATTTCTAAGAGATGGATTAAATGGTGTAAACACATAGTATTATCTAAAGTTCATGATGCTACAAAAGTAGTAAAAAAGTTCAAAAAAATCAAGGCCACTTGAGATAAATAATAAGATAAAATTTCTTCAGTTGTACCAAGTTCATTGTCACTAACCACTACACCAATAAAATCTCACTAGTGAAGCCTACAGATTTTCTTTTCTATTTTTGTCTAACCTATATTTTAGGAAATTTATATTTTCCTTTTTGTAATATTGAAAATTTTAAAGGATAGAATAAGATGAAAAATAGAATGTCAAGAATCATTTTGAATGTGAAGGGTTGGCACATTCCCTCTTGTTATGAATACAAGAAATGACTATTGTAAAAGGGATTTTAGATGTCCACAATTGGTGAATATTGCAGAGGAAAAAGAAGGAAACTTTGTGTTCACTCTTTTATCCATGAACCAAGGAAATACCATAACTTTGTGTCTTATTTTATATAATAGGTATGTATTTTTCTTATGTTAATGCGTAACACATTCCAACTACTAATTGTGTTTAATCTCCTAAAGTAGTTTACCTAGTTTCAATTTGTTTTCATTATGTGGTTGAATGAAATATGCATTTTCCTATTTTCCCATGACTCTCCACTTTATCTATCACTCATTTTCTCCTTTCCCAATTGAATGTCACCAACCCCCCCCCATTTAACTTTTAAATATTATATATACTATAAAGTAGTTTTTTACCATTTTAAACAAAGGGAACCTCCCCCCATAATAGAGGAAATACTTTTTATCTCTTATAATATTTTTAAATATAGATTTATTTCAAGTTCTAAATATTTCATCGATGGGATATAATATGCATACACGTACCATCAAGAGGATATGTGGGAGGTGAAGGGTATTGAGGAAGGATATGTCAGTTATCTTATTTTATAACTATAGGATGGGATACCTTACCCCTTGGAGTAGTGAAATCATAGACCTAACTAGAGGGAAAGTAGTTATCACCCTCTTTAGGGTTAAGAAGAGGAAGAGATTCCTTATTATCCATTTTAAATCTTACAAATACTTAAATGATAATAAGATAATAGAAACATACAAAGGATAACAAACACTCCAACATGATTAGTAAATCATAAGTTATGATTTAAAACCCTAACACAAAATTTAGAAGGAGAAACCCAAAGAAAATCTAGGGATTGAAAATATTCAATCAATAAATAGTTTCATCAATATCTTTTATCAAATTTTGGAAAACTATGGAAATATATTACCTAATATGGAAAACTACTACATAAAATTAGACTATTATAGATATGTAATAAATGTTCAAACTTATTTTACATAGTAGTTTGTCATATTAGGTAATCTATTTCCCTAGTTTGCCAAAATTTAACAAAACATATCATAAGGTTGCATGTTCGATTCAAATCTAGTTCACCAATATATTTTATAAAATTTTGGAAAATTAGGGAAATATATTACCTATTATGACAAACTGGTGTGTAAAATTAGACTGCTACAAGTATGCAATAAATGCTATAAACTTATTTGAAACAAGATAAATATAAAAATATACTAAATATGGAAAGTGAAAAGGATAACTATAAAATTAGCTAAAAAATGATATGTGGACTATTTCCAAATCTAACACTAACTAACTGAGTGTGTTGCCTAAGTATGGACCTAGAATAGGAGCTGATAGGGTTCCTAGATAATAACACTATAATTGGATAGTAGTGGGGGTGTTATTTTTTGAATAGGGTGGCTTGTTCAATAAGTAATAAAGTTTTGATATTTTTGGGTCATGTTCATATCCACATGTTTATTTTATGTATTTTACATGATTTTATGATCTATTTTGAGGACCGTTGTATAATTATTTTTCCACTTTAAACACTAAATCAATAGATAATAAGATAAAATGCAATCATGGAGTAAAAAGGAGTCAATAGTTGAAGTTTTATCTGACCTCAAGACCCCCTATGTTGAGTGCTACCTACATACCAATGTTTCAAAGAGGGATCAAACTCCATGTATTTTTTCCATGTTATAATGGTGTGTGTGAAACTAGTGTAAATACTAGATGATGGTGCAATCCTAGTGTAATTAAGTGATTCAACTATGACTTGTGACCTTGGACGTGTATTCAAACTCTAGATCAGGGCTACTAGGGTTACATTTAATCATAATTTATATAAATAGGTGATTTAATCTAAATTTTCAATTATAATTTTGATGTTTTTCAATGTGAAAGCCTCTTGTGTGTAAAATGGTTAAAATTTTTCTTTTATAGTGGTATTTTTAGAATTCCTTAGGATATGGATTCCTAAATTTATAGGAAGGCCCTTATAAAACTTTTGAAATTTTGAAAATATTTGTTAATTATTGGGAGGAAACTACTAGTAAGAGTGGACAATAGCAGGGTGAGATATTATCTCACTAGGGTGTTATTTTCCTAAAGGGTAAAACTACTAAGTTAAAGGTATGATTCAGTCTACTAGTGAGCTTAGGTTGTTAAGTGTTCTAAATAGGGACATTCTGGACTAATTTAGGTTTCTTGGAGTGAGTATTCATGCAAAGAGTGAAAAAAGTGGTAAAAAGGCCCTATAATAGGTCAAGAACTAAGTGTATCAAAAGAGTGGTCATAAGTACATTGTTCTAGTTTAAATGTTAATTTATGTATCTACACCCAATAAGACCATAACCAAATGTTAATCACAATTCATTTAAATGAAAAAATATGTATCCAAACATTATATGAATAAATAAAAAATGTTTTTTTATTTGATGATGGGTTTATTAATTGAATGTAAAATAATTTCAAATTTTAGATTTAACATAAAGTTGAAAAAAAAACCTTAAGCTTGAAAGGAGATAAGACAATTGAACATGATTAGCTTCAGATATAAAAAATGTTAATCATTAAAGGATGAAATCAAAGTAGACTATAATTAATTTTTCATGTTTCTATTTCAAACCTGACAAAGAGGACCTGATAATTTTAAGCCCAAAAGGCTAAATGGAAACTACACACCAAATAATTTTGGGATAGTAGGACTTTGTGATTAATAATAAGTACTAATAAATATTAAGACCAAATAGCCAACAAGAAACTATCCAACCTTTAGTTTCACATATCACTTTTTTTTTACTTAATTATAATCTAGCATGTGTTTTCTATAATTATACTTCTCTATCGGCTTGAACAATACTACTTTTTATCTCTATATAAGGTATTTCTTGAAAATTATCTATATAGTAAATGAGTAGTCACTATGAAATGTTAAACGAACTCATAAAAGATAGTAAACTAAAATGTAGCAAGGGTGAGATAAGAGATGTATTTTTGGTGAATATTTATGTGGTTTAGATGGTCCAAGATTATTCTTTCTCTAATTTTTCATTATTTCATACTTAATAGAGAGGGTCTAAAAACGTTAAGCCTAAAATGTTGAATGGAAACTAGACATCAATTAATTTAGGGATATCGACATTTGATGCTTAATAAGAATTTATGACAAAGGTTGAGACCAAAAAATAATTAGGAGACTAACTACACATTAAATTCACATATATCTATTTTAGACTTAACTATAATGTAGTATAGGTGTAGTATAATTTTAATTTTTGGGGATTGAACTATAATACTAGGATTATTTATAAAAGGTATTCCATAAATATATAGAAAATGAGTGGGCATTATAATATGATAAATGAACTGGGTGTAATATACTACATTAAAATGTATGATGAGTGAGGTGAGAAACATATTTATGGTGAATATAGATGTCTTGAATGAAATTAAACATTGAAGGGTTTCTAGAAAAACTATACATTAAAGTTCTAAAAAATCTATTTCATGTTAAGTATCTCTATTAGAAAATATGGGGTAAATGCTTCATATATTTTGAAATATTTTACAACACTTTTTTTCCAAACAATACTCACTTTATGTACCAAAATTGACTACAATGTACCATAGGTATTATATAATTGTATGCTTATTATAAATTATTATTTTCAATATAATTATTCCTAGTGTAACTTATGTAACAAACTTAACTACAATGTAACAAGGGTGTGTTAGAATAGTGCTTTTATTGATTACATCTAGTTCATGATTTACATGTCATAACACAAATGATGTGCCTATATTACTCAAAATAAAACATATCTTCAGCTTTAATACTCAACTAGAGAAAGAATGTTCATATTTTACTTATTTTAGACCTAAGAGATATAATATAATGGAAACTATGGTTAATTCATATTATATAAAATATTGAAATAAACATAATAATATGAATTGAAAAATACTAATTGATATTGCAAGTACTTGATTTTAAAATGATAAGAAATGAGAGGGATGGTTTTATTAGCTAATTATACATCCATTTCTCACAAAAGATGTCACAGAGTCTAGAAATGTTTTGTATGTGCTTCATCAATTGCTTAGACTTATAATAGAGGCTAAAACCCTACTTGGACATTGTCAATAAGATTATACACCTACAATAATAAAAACTATTAGTGTTTAATAATAGTGTCTCTATGTACATTGGGGGTCTACAACTTCTGGGAGCCCTATGTCTACACTACAATCTAGTTCTATGTGTGTGTACTTCTCTTATATTTCTTGATAATACATTTTTTATGCATATTTCATCCAAACACTGGTTATACTTGATTTATCATAAGATTCTCTCAAAAATGGGTTAGTATTTTTGTTTAGACAATCCCAACCACTCCCTACTAAATGGATGAGAGTTTACTTCACTCTAATACATAAAATAGGGATCAAACTATACATAAGTCTCCCACTTATGTGTGTGAGTGTAAAATCATAAACAATCTATAATGTAGTTTTTTATTTTGATCTTTGATACTTTTCACCATGCAACTTTGAATATTGTATTCAAATTTGGATCTATAGACTTATCTAGGGTTGTTGATTGAATATTTGAGATGTGTATATGCTTTTTGAATAATTTTCCAAGAGTGTATTAGGTTTTCCTCAATGTTTCAAAGACTTTCTAAATAAATAATAACCATATGGATGATATGTATACATATATACATACATACATATATGACTCGTCATTAATTTCTTGCTATGAATGACCCATGAAATGTGTCTAGGTAGACCTAACAGAGACTCTATAATTTTAAAAATAGTTGTTGAGGGCCTCGAGACACTACTAGCAAATGGAAACCCCTACTATAACAACCACTATTTGTAGTTATCAATATTAACCTAGATTTGAAAAATAAGGATTCAAGGTATGGAGAATTTCTATCTAGGATTCTGAAAGTGTTCTTTATAGACTAATCAAATTTTAAATAAATATATCTAAAATATATATATGGATAATATAATAGATCAATAGACTAGTAGAGCAAAAGTGTGCTCAAGAGTCAGATATATGTGTATTTTCCAAGGATGTCAAATTTGTGTTTCCAATGTGCCAAAAACCAAATTTATGTGACTAGAGATGCCCCCCTTTTAATCTAATATTTTAAATCCTAAACTAAAATGATAAAACAATTAAATTTGGTATATGTAATAATAATGTTTCATGTTGATATGTATAGATAAAATTTATAATTTGGTCCATGTGAAATTTGTAAGAAATGTGTAAATATCAACGTCTTCTCACAATGGATATGATAAATGGATATGTATAGATCAATGTCTACCATGAAAATCATGTGTATATAAAATAGACACATAATTTACTACGTAGATGAAAAATTACATCAAACAACTATGTGTACCAAAAATTTAAGTCATGCATATGTCATGGTTTTATAAATTTTAATATTTTAATACTTTTTAAATTTTGAAATATTTTCATTTTTCTATAATTTTTGAAATATTGATATAAACAAGAACTTGATTAATGAAATAGGGACAAGGAAAAAAGTTGAAATATAAATGAGTACGAGGGATCCAAATAGTCAATAGCATATGCCAACGTATATTGTGTACCATTTGTAATATAAAATCAATCTAATAAGACAAATTATATGCCTCTACTTTATGGTAAAGTAATGTCTCAAAAGAGTGCATGATAGAACTCAAAATAAGTGCATGTCCTCAATGGGTGAGAGTCGATGTGTGAATGTCATAATATGTGTAGGCATATAGTTGTAGATAACTAATTTTGTTATTATACACTTGGAAACATCAAGTTTAGTTCACTTTTATTTACTTTGAATTATTGTACACTTTTTACTCTTGTGCACATTTTATCCTAACCATCTACCCACTTATTATTTTAGATAATTAAATTTACCACTACATGTATTTTGAGTCACCCTAATTTATGCCAAAACCTTCCATAATCCTAAGTAGACTATCAACATATCTTAAATCATTGATTTTAAATCTTATCATAGTACCAACAATATTTGAATAATTTTGGTTTATCACAAGTGTTAATTTATACTAATAGTGTTGAGGAACACTCAATGTCTAATTTTAAAAATGGCACATATCTATTAGGTTATCCTAGAAAAAATTGATGGGTCATTCTAATTAATAAATATCAAAAAGTCATCTATAAATAAAAATCAAGCCTAAGGTCATACTCACTTGGTCATTTGGTCACTACTTGAGATTCAAATTGAGAAATAAATTAACACTCTCTTGAGACATATCACAAAAACATACACATATTAAAAACTATCAAATAGGTTTCCCTAGCCAAGTCTATATACAAACATAGTTCAAAGTTGTATGTTATAAACTATAAAAATCCAAATATTATATTGTATTATAGCATGATCACGATGGCACGCGCGCACACACACACACACACACACACACACACACACACCTAGGTGGGATAAATACTTATGGTTTGAGATTTCTTTTGATTAT
Organism: Torreya grandis; assembly: GCA_037957365.1. Lineage (NCBI taxonomy): Eukaryota > Viridiplantae > Streptophyta > Pinopsida > Cupressales > Taxaceae > Torreya > Torreya grandis. The sequence continues at coordinate 748,451 of JARHVA010000376.1, forward strand.
TGGATTATATGAAACACTCATTCAATTAATGGGGAGTGGTTGGAATTGTCTAACCCCCTTTTTCAAAGTTCATCTTATGTCAAAAGTGTAATTAGGGTTTCAAATAAAAGATAATCAAAACAATGATCAATGCACATGACCAAGGTAAATTACACACATAGGATATATTTATAGGTACAAGTGTAGTGTTTTTATTTGGCACATAACTATACAATCATTATGGATAGCACTAGTAGAGCCTAGATAGTACCAGTCACCATAGGGGTCTAAGCTTCATTGGTAGTGTTTATGTAGGGTTTAAGCTCTTGTTTCTTGATCTGAATAATTTCATAGTAGATATAGTGTTTTTTTAGGGACTAGGATGAATACATTGAGAAATATAAATCTAAAATTAGATGAGTGTGCTTCATCCCTATTTTTTCAATTTTAAATATAGTGAGTGAAATATCAATCTATTGTTTTAAATTCAAATTGTGCATGATTATTTTATTCTTCGTAGAATCTAAAAATTCATAGTTTTATATTCTTTACATCACATTAATAATAAAATATTTAAAAAATTGGTGAACTAAATCAATGAATTAAGCATAAAAAACCTTAGGTATTTTCTACTTTAGGGTTTCATCTCTCTCTTGGGGTTTAAGGTTTATCCTACATTAGGGTTTGTCTTTCAAATATTATTTTTTTATTTTCATATAATCATAATGGAATATGTAATTAATTTGAATGCTCATAATAGAAATTATTATACTTATTTTCATGACCATTTTGATCATATAGATCAATGTCAACTTTTATAATATCTTAAAATGAATCCACTCATGATTGATGCATTGTTACATGTAATTAAAGATGAAAATAAAAATATTGATAAAAAAACCTACATTTTAGGAACAAAATTCTAAGATATTAAATGAAGCTAATCCACTTTTTAAATGCATAGATCCTTTCATAAGTTTTCATACCCTTACTCATACTATTACTATTCATGTGTCTACACCTATGGCTACACAAGTGATGTCTTCCCATGGTGTGGGAGAAACATAATTTTTTACCTCTTATGCTTGATACTCATGTGACATCATCTATTTTTCTATCAATATCCAATGCCTACTAAATAATAAATTATACAAACTCTTGTCAATATTCAATCTAATGTTTCCCAACTAGAACAAGGTTATTATAAGGTGGGACATTGGACAAATTATAATGCATTATTTCACAGCACTTTGGCCCTATATATTTCCACTTGTCATTTTCATATAATATTTTTTCCCCTAATATTACACTATACAATGGCAAAAGTGATCTAGCACAACATATTAGAACCTTCCATACATCATGCTTAGATTATTTATCTAATGATAAGTTCTTAACCAAACCTTTTAATAGGAAACTTAAGGATTATACCTTTTGATGGTTTTATTACCTTCCCTTATATTTAATACATTATTTTAATCCTTTGTATGATCAATTCTTAGCTCACTTTTCTATCAATATTAGTGAAAAGGTATCTTATGCTCAAATTTCAAAACTCAATCAAGGACCTAATAAATCCATTAGTGATTATATACTTTGTTATAATACTATGTTTTCAAAAATTACAAATCCTATGGATAATAATGAATTACAATACATATTCAATCAAATCCTACTTGTGTTTATCCATGAATTAATTATATTCAAAAGCTTCCAATCTTTCAATGACATGTTCCATACAATTAAATATTATGAGGTTAACTTAATTGGTATGATCAAGATAAACTATGGACTACTCCTCCAAAATATTCTAATCCCAAGTTTTAAATCAAATTAACTTTAAAATCCAATGCTAAAGATAGTATGAATGAGGCTAAAATAATGGTTAATGCAATTTCACAACCTACTTGTAGGCTTGTCTTTTCAACTCCTCAAAGAAGTAAATTTATATAATTATTAGAATCTTTTCATAACGTGTTAAAAAAGATACTTGAGTTAAATATCATATCTATCCATCCACAAATGTATATTGATATTACAAAGCAAAATAATAAGGGGTTCAATATCAATGTATATTGTGATTGTCATAGATGTGCAAGACGTTTTACTAATTGATCATAAGGTTTAAGATAGATATAAGAGTTAATTTAGTATAATACTATCAAGTTTGATTATTTTAATACACTGATAAATGATTTAGTTATTTATACAACCTATTTTAAAGCTTAATATTTATTCAAAACCATTTTACAAACATTTAGCACAAAAAACCAAAGCTAATCTTGAGGTACAAATGGCATACAATATACATCCTCCTTTAATTTATTATGCTTCTATAACTAAGGAGGCTCATCCTATATATGGTTTTATTGGTAGATTTTAAAAATATATAATTATGATGACTTGATTTGGTTACATAAATAAAACCATGTTTAATGTGAAAATCGAGTGAAACTAGTAAGCCATGAGAAAAGATGACCAAATTTTATTTGAATTACCTTATAGAAGATTATTTTTTCCTCAATTTGGATAATTTTGATCCAATATGAAAATTTAATTAACGAATGTATTCATACATTCGTATATACATTTAATCATATGTGTCTTCCTTCTTAATACCAAGTTTAGAATTGTATTCTACCCATATATAAGTTTCTTATAAGCTAGGGGATCATATAAAATATAATAGAGCCTCCATGTATTTACAAAGACATTAAGTTAATAAATTCAATTAATAATATTTTAGGGACATTATGTCTACGTGTAGGCCTTATAAATTTTAATAAATCATTAACTTCTCACAAACCACTTTATGATAACATTGTCTCAATTTTGATATCAATGTGTCTTATGCATATGGAATGCATGAATGTTCAATCTTGAAAGTAGGCTTGAGATAATAAGTCCCTTGTTTTAATTCCATTAAAATATTTAATATATTGTTATGTATGCATAATATGAGTAATGGTTATATTGGTAGATGGACATGATCAATTTATCTAGTTTCATCTTTTATTAATTTATATATATTCGTTATAATTCTCATTAGAAACTATTGATATATATGATATGAGAAATATTATATCACTATGACATAGCTATGCCTAAAATGTGATGTTGGATTTCTATTGATTAACAATATTCTTATTACCCATGTAACCTAGACAAAGTAAAGTGCGTTCATTGATAATCAACCATTCTACCTATAATAAATTTTGTCTATATGTACTATACAAGTAAATGACAAGATATTATTTATTATTATTATTATTATTATTATTATTATCATCATCATCATCATCATCATCATCATCATCATCATCATCATCATTATCATCATCATCATCATCATTATTATTAATTGGGTATTTTTTGGTGTATTACATTTTGATATCAAAGCAATTCTTGGATCCTACTATTTTTTAATTGACTCCCAAAATATACCACACTCAATAATGCCCAATTTATTTTTAATAATGAATCTCTTATCATTTATTTGTATAGTACATATAGACAAAAATCCTTACAAGTACAAGGGTTGAGTTTAGAAGAATACACTTTGTTTTGGTTAGGTTGCAAGGATAATAATACTATTCTTAATCAATATAAATCTAAAATCATATTCTAGGTAGAAAAATAGCATATTGATATAATATTTCTCATGTATTTTATCCAAAATCTTTATTAACAAGGACTATCAATTTAATCAAATGGAGTAACTATATTGATTACCTTCGATCCACTTATGATATAGACTCAATAACACATAAATTTACACCAAGATACAGATCCCATAATTTAATAACAAGGTGTTTTTATAATTATTGGGAGAGGAACAAACACCATAAAAAAGCTATTTATATATAAAAATATGTTTGTCATAGACAAGGTAGAGTAACTAAAACTCATATTAGATCACAAGGGTAGAAATGGGGTCATATCTCATCAAGTGTTTATTTTTTATTTATGAACATATTGGTTGTACACATTGGTTAACTTGTGACACACCCAAACACAACCAAAAAAATATATTTATTTATTTATTTGATACTAAATCTCTCATCATTTAGTTTTAGGATACATATAGACAACAACTCTTACATGCAATAAGGTCGAATACCAAATAATACACTTAACTTGGTTAAGTTAAGCTTATTTCCAACTGATCATAATTTAGAAAAATAATAATCCATTTTCCCAAACCAATTCAAGTTATTTCTTAATTTAATAAATTCAATATGATAAAAAAAAAATCAATATCACCTCTATAGATAGCACCAAGATAGGTTCCATAACCTAATATTGATCACCATAAAAATATAAATATTTACCTTCAGATATGTTTGTTGACAAATAAGGTAGAGTAACTCACATCCAAGCATAATGTTAAAGACTATCATAACTCATTTTTAATTGATATAAACCAAACATCACATTCTAATAAGAACTATATCATATTAACATAATATTTCTCATGTCCTTTATCCAAATAGTCCTTATTAATAAGATATGTCAATTTACTCAAACAAAAGAACTATGTTAAAATACTCCAAACCAATAATAATATGAACTCAATAATCTCTCTAAAATTTCACCAAGATATAGATCCCATAATTTAATAATAAGGTATTTTAGACTTCTCGATATTGTTTCCTTAAAATTTATTTATTTTATGAGTCACTATTTACAAAGTAATCATCCATCTATTAAACTATGTATATTTTGTGTGGTGGGCGTATGTGGTGTTCTGTAGATTTGGATCTATAATTGATAGTTGATAAATTAAAAGTGCATAATAAAATTAAAACCTGTATTATATTCTCATATTCATTGGTTTTTTGTGCTTGGAAATGCCTTTATGATAAGGTATCATGAAAAATCAATGAGATATAAATACTATTGTCCCAAAAAAAATAAAAACACTTGAGATATGACCCCTTTTTTAATATTTGAACTAGTATGAGTTATTTTTACTCTAATTTAGTTGTTGACAATCATATGTTTGATGACCATGATATTATTCATGATTATTCTACCAATGAGAACTTTTTTCCACATGCTTTCATTGACTCACATACTATACACAATGTTATGGTGGACAATAGGTCAACTAAAAACATATGTACTATAACATTATTTAATAGAGTTGGATACACATAAAAAATTCATTGATGTAACTAATACATTAAAATTATTTGATGGAAAATGAAAACCCCTATTTGGGTTAATGTGTTACCACTTATGGTAGAGCATGTATCCATTATTACTTGGTCCCTAGTTCTTCCAAATCTTAGGGATTCAACATGCTCTTAGGACATCAGTGGATACATAATATATGTGAAATATTGTTTTGATATATTCATGCTTAAATTATATCTATAGAAATAGAGTGGTGATAGTTTTGGGTATTTAATATGAGTACTCCATTTAAACAGAGACATTTACTCCAAAACTTCTTATTATGCAACATGTACAAGTTCATCCTATGAATTAAAATGAGAGACAAGTAATTGATCTTCATTGAAGACTAATTCTTCAACTTACATTACATTAATGATCTATTCAAGTTCATTATACATTACCTTCTCCATCATGTCCTAATATAATTCAACAAGCTTATGTGCATATTCTATAGTGAACATCAACATGTTTTTCTAGTATATAATAAAGTCAAAAAATTACTTTGGTTACTATATCTACACAACATTTGCATGATCATGTTGACTATCATGAAAATGTTAGATATTTTATAATGCATGATCACTTATATAATTTGGATAATGATAAATATATTATTCCTCATCCATGGCATGTGATATTCTCACCAATTAATATAGCTCTTAAATGTGAGCATCCCATTTATGGAATCATAGGGTTTGTATCACAATTTATTTAAAAAAATTAAATATATAAAAAAATTATGAAAAAATAGAAAATTCAAATATTAAAATATTAAAAAAAAATTTAACTAGGACCTATGCATGACATGTTTTTTTATTATACATGATTGATTTGTATTATTCATAATATATATGGTGAATCACATATGTATTTTCCACACATGATTTGCATGGTATACATGAGTGGGATGCAAGACACACATGTTGCATATGATACATGGACATATAGATGTGTGATATTTATTACATCTAAATGCTATCTTTCTACATTATGGGCATGCCTACACTTGGGACATATTTGTGCTCTTATTAGGTTGTCTCTTTATATATTGATCCATTGATCATAGTATAATATACACATGACATGTTCTTACGTATACTTTATTTATAATAGATATGGTGAATCACAATGTATTTTCTACACATGCTTTGCATGATATACATGAGTGGGATGTGAGACACAAATGTTACATATAATGCATGGCCATATAGATGTGTGACATTCATTACACCCAAAGGCTATATTTCTACATTGGGGGCATGCCTACACTTGGGACATATTTGTGCACTTATTAGGTTGTCTCTTTATATATTGATCCATTGATAATAGTATAATATACACATTTCTTGTTCTTATGTATACTTTTTAGAATGTTATTTCCTATAGATGTTGTGTTTTGCTAAATTCTATGATAACATTGGTTGATTCTATGGACTAACATTACATGATCCATGTATTATTTATATTGATGATTATTACATAGTGTGATTATTAATATGTGTTTTATTTCACATTATATGAGTGCATTTATTGTGCCTTTATCACTTTGTATGCTATTTATGTTAGAGGATCATCTAGTCCATGTCATGGCCATGTTGTCCATGTTAGGTTATATTCGAGTCATGTATTGAGTGCTTGTGTGCTTCATGATAATAATATTGTGTGAATGGTTACATATGTGACTATTATTGAGACTGATGTTGTGATTTTTTTCACCCATTCTTCTATTGTGTGTTATGCCATGATATCTATCATGCATCTATTACAATTCTCATTATTGCATTCCTAATTGATATATCTACTTGACATGACACATGTATTCCCATTTCTTTGTATTACATGTTTCATACATAATTAATGGTCAAATATTATATTATTACATATTTTTTCATGTTTTTATACATTTTTAGATTTTTCTATATAACACATGATGCACATAACTCATTTTTTTGAGATGAGTGATTCGTAGGCTTCATCCCTCATATCAAAATGGGGCATATAGTGGGTTTGTCTTAGAGATTAAAGCCATGATAAACAAATAATCCATACTATGGGTTAAATTATTTTATTCAAATGAGATATATTAGATATATTGAGTCATATGTAAGGCATATATGGGGTATTTTACATAATTTTTTGTAGTTATCAAATTATATGACATTCAGAGACAGATTATAGGGTTCAAATTGAGTATATTTTCAAATTGATCAAATTAAGTAGATTAATATACATACTATAAAATTATGAAATATAGATGATGGAATTATATATAACTTAAAGGTATATATGGATTAGATATTAGGCATGAATTTTTTTCATATAAACACATTTCTATTTATGTATTTAGATTTGACTAGTTAAATCAAAGTTTCAATTTATATATGAACATGTTTTGGGGTTATACCTTTACATATGAACCTATTTAATGGTTCCACATTTTCATACTAACCAATTTAAAAGTTCCACAAAAGAGTTATGATGATAGTTATGGTAGTGTAGTAACTTCTAGCAGTTCTTGTAAAATGGTTGTTGAGGCATTAACACTCTTCAACAGATGGTTTTAGTAATTTCATCTCCTTAAGGCATAATTTCACCATGGTATTTTCCAAATGAATTCAAAAAATGTCAGCTTAATTCACGTACCTATAGGTATATTATATAGTCTGGGCTAAGATGATTTAGGTAACAATCATCTCTTTCTATATAAACTAGGATATAAATAGGATATCAAACTAGAGCCTAAATGCATGTGTTTGACCCTTTTTTTTAATTAAGGTCAAGGGAGATAGACTAATAAAATAAGGAATAGACTATTCTATAATTAGGTTAATTAAATAATTCAAATTCATAATATATATTGATACGGTGTTGAATTATGAATTATTATAAATATATAAAGTGTGATTCTAGATAGTTATTTAATTGATAAAACATGAAGAAGATATAATACTTGGATTATTGAATGATTTTTGGAAATAAATAGCAAATTAAATTTCATAGGGATACATGATGATGCTCAAGTATCATTCATCATATTATATAAATCAGATCTTTGTTAGCTCAGACACTACTACTAAAATTTGAATGCTAACATCGATGATTATGTCCTAATTATGATGATTATATCCATATAAAATTACATGTAATTTTATATAAATTCTACTTTGAAACTTTTAGGTCTTACTATCACCTTTTAGATTCTCTATTTGGATTGCATACACAAATATGGGATATCAGTGTGAAGCTCAAAACCCTGGGCCCTCTAATTTGGGCATATGATTTGAAAAAAAGGGTTATTGAGCTTAATTAAATTATATTTAATCTCAAATATCCATATATAAATGAGTGATACCTATATATCCATATACTCTCAAAAGGGCCTTAGACTAATGTAGTTCTCCCCTTATGTGGGCTTCTATATGAGCAATGGTATAATATGATAAATGCAAGTGCATATAAAGATATAGATTTTAAATTGAAAAATATTTATCACGGATTAATATTTTAATACTTAAAACTTGTAATAAAACTTCTCCTATGATTGTTATATAAATATGGAATAATATGGAAATAGAACTTAGTTGTGTGAATGATTTAGTGAGCTTGATAGGTGTTTTGTTTGGTGTCTATTAGATAGATAGATGAGTGGGATTTTGTTTTGTATTTATACCACACATTTTTAAATATTCTCATGTGAGGGTTAATTAATACAAATATTCCAACCCATACATATCAAAATATTTGTAAATTTGAGTTTGTAAGGTACAAACACAAGTGTCAAACCTAGGACACTAGCATAAATACTAATGTCCTAGTCTAGACGATAGTGTCATGGTGGATAGATAATAATTAAAGATATATAACTGATATTTTAATATATTAATCAAATTTTAAGCATAATTTAGGCTACATATGATCTAGGTAATCATAATATAAGGGTTAGACTATAAGATAATCATTTACACATAATGAGATGGTGAACACAAGCCTTTCAACAATGAAAAGGTCCTAGACTAAAGAGTTTAACCATGAGTAATATTTTCAAAGTGTACAAGACTATTTTATCATGTAAAATTTATATTTATCATCTACATTTCCCCCCTTTACTCTAGTAATGCATAAGGATCAAATTACTAGGTTAAAAGAAATAAAGGTGTAGTGTGGCATGTATAACACACCTTGATTTAACTTGAGCCCTGATTCAATTTTTTATTTGTGTGTTACCTAAAACCAAGAGTATTTTATAGTGTAATCAGTGAATATAACCAAAAAATTTAATAATTAAAATACTTGAAATAAAAGAGAGTAAGGAAGGAGTACACCTGTGTGTCGATGCAACCATTTTTCCCCTTGGTAGTTTGATTTGTTAATGAATCTTCCTTGTTTAAGAATTGGATAAAGAGGCTCACAAGTGAACCTTTTAGATGTGAAGAGGATAATTGGAAGGTTATAATGCCCCTAATCTTAGGGTGAGTAATGCCAAGGCCATCGAGGTCACTAAATCTCAATTTCACAACTCAAATGTATACATAATTTAGTCAATCTATCCAATATCACCCAAGTCAAATGGTATAATCATCTCAACCTGTAACATTTAAGTAGTACCAAGGTCATTGAGTGCACTAAATCTCAATCATGGTACACAAGGGAGATAACCAATGTAGATAGATAAAATCTCAAATGGTGCATCTTGATAAGGTTGGTGCATAAATGTGTATATAATTTGAATATGTATCAATGATTTTGATACATTTACATGTAATATGAACCTCATATGTGTCTCAAGTTGAAGTATTTATCAAAATGTAACATCTTATTTGTAAACTATGTATAATATATGTCATAAAATTTAAAAATTCTATCCAAACCTATGAAAATTGATTACAAGTGTATAAGATTATGATCCAAGTGTATATCTGAATCATGTAAATTGTATCAAATTCTACCAATTATTTAAACTATGTGTATGTGGACTCATGTCTCTATGACATTAGGCCACTAATATTCCCCCTTTAGATGGAGGGGAATGATATCTAATAGTCACCTTATCTCAAAAGGATAAGATAACCATAATGTATCTATATAAATCATGTAGTAATAAAGCATATAGTGGAATCATGTCTAAGTATATATATTAATGAAGCCCGTAGATCCAAACATAACAATCCCTAAGATGAATGATATGGATCATGGAAACATCTATAATTAACAAAAATAATCTCAGCAAACAATCAAGTGCACACACAATAACACTCAATTTCATGCAAAAAGGGTCTAATGAGACTGCAAATAAGGGCCATGTTCAAATGCCTCACACTCAAAGGAGAGGACATGTTCAAATGTCCACATACCAATTAAATAACATTTATATAATGGAGACCAACAAACAAGGAACATGTTCAAATGATACACAATCCAAACAAGATAGCAAACAATAATTACACTCAATTAATCCATGTGATAAGATGAATAAGTGAAATATAAGCAACTAGCATAAGCATAGCATACTAGTTCCTACATACATGTGTTAGAAAAATGTCATGTAGCATAACATATCAATTAAATTTTATATGATGTAAACATAAGTATAGGCATGTATAAGTGTTAGTATATAATCTCATGAGATAATTTAAAGTGATCCTAACACAATAGAACCCATATCCATCATGATCAATAAAACCAGATGCCCCTAGCGTAGTGTGTCACATGGGTAGAGGAAAGGCCCAATATATGTATTTTCATGTGTCATGGATCTAATGTATGCATGTATCACACTCAAGTACCCATGAAACATATGTGTCTATAGAGAGTAAATTATATGATATATGCTAACATAAATTTTTTTAAAAATGGAAAAGATAATTAGCATGTAAATTCTAAATATTTGTATATTTTTGATTTATTTGAATTTTTTTTTATTTTCTTGATTATTTTATTTTAAAAAATAAAAATAAAAAAAATTGAAAAAATAAATGTCTAGGTGATGATCCCATATAATGGATACTCATAAGCTGCTCTAATCTTAGGATGGGGTATAAAATATTGGTCATTCTACTAAGGATCATTTATGTGTTAGATCTAGAATTGAATAATATGTAAGACTCTACCTTATAAGACTTTGTGGTCATGAAGAAATAGTAGAAGTTGTTATGGTTCATGGAATCCACTACTTAGTGCTCTATTACTTATTTGATGAAACTATATATATAGGTATTTTTACCCTCTATGAAACATGGTGATCTAATCTTAACAACTAGCTAGGTCATGAAGTTGTAGATGGGGACTCCGTAGAGTCCAGTATGTATCTCTGATGCAATGTCTTCTCTAGTATTAACCACTTAGGAAAGGGGATTTACTTTTGATTACCCTTTCTCTCATGATTAACCTTATCAAGTTGTATGATTAGTTGTCTTAGAATAAACTTCTCTTTTTATAATGTATGTTCATATTGAATCCCTAAAACTATGATTACCCTCTTGGCATGAATATACTTGAGACATCTATGCATTTTGGAGGTTACTATGTAGAGATTATGAATCCAAGGTCATCTCAATAACATATCAAAGACTCTTGTATGTGGTATGACTTAAAATGTGGCGGTCACATCCATTAGACCATATTTTAAAGGTAAATAAATCTCACTAAACACCTATTGTGCTTTCCCATCGAATGTTCTCACCATCTTGTTAGAAGGGTATAAATCATCATGTGTATATCCAAAATGTGTGAGTAATTTCATGGTACATACATTCTCATTAGAATCATTATCAACCATAACACTACATATATTTTATGATAAATATGTGATCTAATAAATAATGAGTTGAGAGTTGAATCACCATCCACAATTTCACTGTCATCAAATGTAACAGAAACTCTCTAAACCATAGGAGGTTTCTCACATGTAAGTGTGCCAATAATCCCGTCTAATGGGTTCACATAATGTGTTAGATAAGTATATGTATTATATGCCATTTTCACTTCTAGTGTTTCTTTAGAATTATCTTGTAATAGATTGTTTAATATCTTTTAATTCTAATGGTCACCATGTTGTGATCCTGAATCCTTTAGTAAATCATCAAATGCGATCTTTTTACTATCAATGATTTCATGTATATTATGCTTTGATTTGAAACATTGGTTCATATAATTTTTTATGTGTTTTTTATACATAGCCTAAAAAAATTTATGATGTTTCCTTTAACATTTTAGGATTAGTGAATAGACTCACTCCAAGGCATGAGTTGAAGGGTATTCAATTATATAACAACATGTTGGTAGAATAATGATGAACAACATATATTGTTGACTATGGATTACTTATCTATGGGTGAACCTAGATATACTTCAATTTGGTGTAAGGATGATGATTTTAATTAAGGTGGGTATGATTTCAAAATAAACTTCAAAAAGAGGGAAAATTAAGGTAGAAAAGAAAGCCTATAGAAACCCAAGGATAAAGCCTTTCAAGAATAGTATTTGAACTCAAATAGGATAAAGAATATAAACTAATATTTTTCTCAAGCTACTATAACACACAAATAATAAAATATAGTCAAGATTCAAAGGGAACTAGAATACAGTAGACTCAAACATGTATAAATCAAAGGTTGCCTAATTATCAGATTATTATTGCACATCTACAAGAGAATTATGATAAGCATGTAAAATGTATTCAAATTAGTTATAGGTAAAAATGAATGACTATATTTAAAATATATACCTCATACATAATTAAATTAATAATATACCAGAATGGTAGAAAATCTCAAATAATCCATAAATTTTTAGAAGAATCAAGTTTTGCACATAATGATCAAGTAAGCAAAACTTCTTTGAATTTCCTATTAATATGAATAGCTAAAATTCTCCTCTTTTTGAGACTTGGAGGTTAGAAGTATTTATAAATTTAGGATGGGCAAGGCCTCATCTCTTCAATCTTTACCTAAAATTACAAGTTTAAAAATATAACCTTTCATTCAAAATCATGTAAAGATGCATGTACAATGATAATACTCAGAGTAGAATTTCTAGCTAAAAAATGCAATATGTATGTGTAATAAATAGATTTGGAACTAAATTACCACCTTGGTGATAACCATGAAAAGATATAGTCATTATAAAATTAAATTGATGATGCAACATCATTAACTAGAAGATTTGATGGAGATATTGTAGTTGTAACTTACGTAAGGACTAAGAGATTTGTGAAGCTAGGGGGCACTGACAGCCAGTTGTGTGTTTGGGACAAACCTAGAAACTAATTATTTATACTTTACCTCTTCACCTAGTTTTTAAGTTACATCAAATTATTTATCTATGATTTAAAATTTTCGTAATGAAGGCTTCAAAATTTTGACTACCTCAACCATTAATCTTTCTTGTTTTACCTCTAGACTCTTGAATTTGGATACTAAAGCCTCTACTCTCATTATTTTTTCTTTAGAAAAACTAATCAACTGCAATACTTCTTTTTTGGTTTTATAAATAATACCTTCCAATTCTTCCCTAAAGATTTTAGTAGCTGAGTGGAGAAGGTTCTCAAAATTAAGTATGTTGACCAGCTTCACTATTTAGGTGATTACACTGGTTACTCCCATATTTCCCAAAATTTGTAGTGTTTAACTTTCATGATTAATAAAAATTCCTAGCAACTTCTTCATTTGTTTATGTCAATTTATAGAGGTATCTCTCTTAACAATCACACATTTAAAATAAACCAAGAAGCATCCATGTTGGTCATGAGATTTAATTGATCAAAATCACTAATCCTAGAGCAAATCTTCTTTCCTTACCCTTCATCTTATTCCAAAATGTAACAATATTTTATCTATGGGCCTGACTGCCTACCTTGGATACTCTGATATTGAATAAAATATTATACAGATTTATAGCTTCACTCTGAACATCAGAAATCACTTCCTAAGAATTTATTGTAATTTGTATTTACTTCCATATTTTAAAGGCCTCCTTAGTACTTCAGTGCATTTATTTCATTGTCACCCTAGAATAATCCACAAAAGTGTTGAAATCCTCAATATATTCAGTAGAGTCATTAGGATTTATTTTGGGATTTTTGGCTAAAAAGAACAAGCTTTCTCTTTATCCAAATTATACCTCACCTTTTGTTCTTATGTTAACCATATTCCTCTTCCTCACTCTTTGAATAGTCCTACTTTCCTTATCGAACTAAGTGGATATTATAGGTATCTCTGTTAAGACCAAATTTTATCTTTCATCTATGACATTTTTCACCTCCCTCACCCATTGGGGAATAATAAGTTCTCTTGTTTCTTCTACTTGAGTAAGACAGCAATGTAGAAGGTGTAGAGGTAATTAGAAGGGATGTAATCACAGTGGTTAGTAGGGAAGCACCTATTTGAATAGGTGTTTGGGGAAGTTTCTAGCCAACCATTTTCCATGGGGATGTTTCTTTCATAGGTGTCATCTCTATCAATAATATAGTTAAACCTAAGGTTAACTCCACAACCATTATTACTTTTGGCATGGCTAATGGCTATGGCATGGGAAGATCTATTTGGGTTAAATTTTTCCTCAAATCTAGGGGCTTACTGAAAATATAAAATCTAACCATATTCTAGAAATGGATTACCCTAAGAGTCTTTATTAGTTTTAAGAAAAATATCTGAATCAACACTATTACTGATGGAACTAGATGATACAACCCTAGGCATTACTCAAGGTAAACTTATAGATGGAATATCTACATTAGGAACTGAATAAATAATGGAAGAGCCTACCTCACCAATTTTTTGATTTTGATCTTTTTTAAGGCTGACTAAGGTGTCTCCCCCTTCATGCTCACCTAGAATAAAAGCTTTGTCTTTTTTTACCTCAAATTATTCATCATCTAGTTGTGTTACACCCATTTCCTATTATTATTCCTCTAAAGGATAATAAACCAAAGATATGACTTGTTATGTTTCTTATTCTTCTCCAAGCTCCATTATAGTCGTTGTATCCTTTTCCTCCTCCTTAGTAACTTATTCTATAACATGGAGACCAAGTGATGGTCTCTCTTCTAGTTTTTAATCTTGGGAGGGAACATGGGAGTCATTTTGATTCCTTAGGTAGGTGAATATGTTTGCAGTGGAAGTTGGATAAGATGATAAATGGCTTGTGGGAATAATTGTGATAGTAAGAGTCAAAGGTGATAAAGTGGAAAGAGTGGAAGATGTAGGGCTTGCTTGAGGGGACTTAGAATATTGGGAGAGTTAGGGGTAGTTAGAATTAAATTAAAAGTCATTTTAAAGAATTAAAGAAGGCTTATTTGGGTGAATGTCTTATGGGGAGGCAAAGGTTTCATCACAAAGTTACTCTTCCTTTGTTCAATTAAGGAAATAACTGACATATCCCTTGTAGTTGTTGTGCCCAAGACTTGTACATGCGAAATTGTTGAAGTAGAAGGGACTTAAAGACAAAGAATTCCTCTAAAAATATCCCTCCTAAATTAAGGATTTTATTCCTTCTGACTAACAAATTAATCTAGTTGCTCCTCTATATGCTCTGCTAAAGGGGAAGGAGGTTGATTTTGTGGCTAAGAGCCTTATGGTAGAGATGAAGGCCATTGTTGACTCCATGAATTTTGGGCCTCTTCTTATATTACCCTTGGGTTGTATTGTAGGGGCTGGAAAAATATCATAGACATTGACTTATCTTTCATCTTTATCCATACTTTAGAATCATTTGAGGTATTTAGGAAAATATGATCATGATCATATGCCTGTTGATTATAGGAGACATGCACTTTCTTATTTTCCATGATATTTTTGAGGTACCCCCTTATTTTATTCTTAGGGTACCATTCTCTGAAAGGTGCAAGATGTAAGTTATAATGTGTTTTAGCCTTAATATCTTGAATGAAAAGTGACCTTGAGTGCTGAAAGGAGTTTTAAATTAGTAGGCCAAATATCTCTAACCTAATTATTCTTCAATAATATGAAAGACTTGATAGGCTATTTTTTGATATGAAATATGGTCGATAACATGATGTGGCAATATAAGTGGATCAGTTATGGTACCTTATACTTAGATAATGATTATATCTAGATATAACCATAAATTTCCCATTTTGCTTAGGGTCCTTGTCATGTTTTTTGATAATCTGGGTATTAGGGTACCCTAGATTACTTTGTATATATGAGGATATACCTCATTACTCATCCTTATAATTTCATTCATATACCTATGAATGAACATGAAATAAAAATCCTCTCTAACCTTATTTCCCAAATATTCATCTAAAAGTTGTCATTCCTAACCATAGTGCTTGTAAACAGTGGCCATTACCATGTCCATCAAATAAGACATCATGTAAAAATTTCCATCCTCAGGCCTCCAATCAAGGTAGAGTATCTATGACTTTAGTCATGCACTTATAATTTCTCCAAGTGCCACCAACTTGTTAGTTGTTAGGAGTATATCCAATAATGGAACCCATTCAACCTAAACATATGTAATACTCAAGAAACCATATAATATGTTTAAAAGTTCCATTGATATTATAAATATAGGTTTGAATTTAATGATTCAATTAGAGGAGATGTCCCATTTTGGATTTATCCTCTATCCCTTTACAATTCATTTCTTTAACTTTCCATCTATGTTTGTATGCTCAAGCCAAACATTGGTCGAGACTTGATTGTATGAGGTCTCAAAATAAGGAAGCCTAAGGTATCTTTTGAATTCCCTACCCAAAATATAATCATAGGTGGTCTTGAATTTATTTATATGAATGATAACCCCAACATTGGTCCCATTAACAAATAAAATTTTCAAGAGGTCAATACATGGCATTACCTCAAGTTTAGCTGCTACCTAATGGATCCCTTGCTCTTTGATTGGTAGCAAATCATCTATGTATTTATTGGCCTCCAGAGAGAGTTCATCTTCTATAAAATATGATTGGATGGATTTAAACTCTTCCCAAAGCTCTGAGTAATGTGGAAATTTTAATTTCAAGGCACTCTTTTCAAATATTGTATCTTTATATTTTGTCAATCTAGCAAATGAGTACGGGGAGGGAAATGGTGGATTAACCTATTTTACCAAAAAGACCATTGTTCTCCTTTAGGTTCTATAATTCCTTTGATGTTATAGACTAGTCCATTTTGTACTTACTGGTTGAAGAATATTAAGGCTCACTTGATGCTAAGGAAGCTTGAAAATGCACTTATTTGATCAAAAGAGTAATAACAAAGTGAATTTCTCTTATTATAGATTTTGTATATATCATTCGCATGTTAGATTATTAAACGTATTTGTGCAACTTCAATGTAGATAATGAACTTTTGATTTCAATGCTCATTTTTATTTGAATGTGTCAGTTAGATTTGGTAGGTGCCCTTACTTTCCAAATGGTAACCATTCATTAATTCTTTGTGTGTAGTTATTACTTTTGAGATAGTTATCAGTCATTCATTGAATTGCTTATTTATCATGTTGTCAAATCTTTTCCATTATGTTTTCCCCATGTCTTCCCTAAATAGTGTAACTTGTTAGGTCCTTGTTAACCTAACCTTTTAAATTTATTTGATGTGTTGGCTAGTTCTTATAGTAGAGAGTTAATGTGATCATGCCATAAGGCCTAATCTTGAAGCACTAGGAACACAGAAGCTCAGATCATTGGACTAGTATTATTTTTTTATGAAGAATTCCCCATGGTCGTAGGTTAATTTAATCAAGAAACATGGAATGATCTTGGAATCCTAGAGATTTGAGATCTTAAAACCATTGGATTGTAGACCAAAAAATTGCTTAACCTTCCTATGGATGCGGATTACTGTGAATGTGCCAAGTGTTGATCTCTCAAAACCTAAGAGGCTCAAAATATTGGAACCATTGGATTACAGAATAAAAAACCACTTAACCTTATTATGAACATGGATTACCATGAATGTGCCAAGTTTCAATCACTCAAAACCTTAGAGGCTAAGAAACTTTATATCATTAGAACATGGGAATGAGGGACTATTAAATTTGTTGATAAACAAATGAAATTTTTGTGTTTCCATTTTAATGTGAATATGCCATGTGGCAAGTTTGTAGAGCTTGAGAGACTAGGAGACTTAAAATTTTAACAATGTAGAAATATTATAAACATCCATAGCCTAAATACTTAAAAAATTTACATTTGTCCAAAGATCTAAATGATACGAGAGTGACGTGTGTCACAACCACATGGAATATATAATGTGGGATTGATTGGAGTAAATTAATGGTCTTTGATTGTTAATCCTATGATCCAAAATATACAAACTAGGACATAGGAAGATTAGTCCTATTAGCTCACAAATTATAATATCATATTAAAATTAAATTCATGAAAAGCCAAGGTTTAGAATGACTTAAGATACTAGTTTAATCTTGAATTTTTAAAATTTGAATGTTAGAAAATAATTATATTAATGCTCACATTTATTAATTATGATCAATTATATTGTATGGGTAGATTTTAGATGGGTAGTCATATGACTACTTATTTATGTGTGTATGTAACTCACTCAATAAAGAAGATTGAGTGAGGATATTTATCTTATCTTTGAGGGATTCTAGGGAAGAAAATAGGAGTGGAGATAGTAATGAAAGCTAGATATAAGGTTGGTTTCATAGAAAATAGGATCAACTATTATATATAAATATTCCTATCATTATTGAATAAAGTAGTAAAGTTGATCGACAATTTTTGCTCTACATTATCTGGTATCAGAATGGGTTCCCTGGACCTCTCTGTAATTTATTGGCCTTGTTAATATTAGAAGCCTTTGACTACAAACCACATCAATTGATTCTATCATTTGATAGGTTATTATTTTCCAATGCAAACCACTATACATTTTGTTGGCAGTATTATATAAAATAATAATAATAATAATTGCATATACTTCTTTGTATGTTTTTATAGTTTATAGTGTCTTAGACTAGACCAAACCATCTTGTATAAATTGATAAGGGTTTCACAATCAAAATTGGTTTAAATATTTTGAAGCTTTTGTCAATAGATCCCTGTTCTTTATAGATAATTTTTTGAAGGAGAACATTGTAGTGCATGAGTTACCCTAACTCACCTCAAAGAGTAGCATCAATCCATCATTAGTGAGTTGATCCATACATCCATGCATTAAGTAATGGGTTATATTATGGGATTAGCATTGAAAAGATCACGTGTTAAACATGATCTAGATAGTCCTACATTAGCATTGGCCTCAAACTGACAATAGTAGTTTTTGAATACTGAGCTCAATGAATCTTAATACTCTATCCCTCAGCCCACTACCCAAAACAATATTTGGTGATGGTTTATTTTAGGTCACTTGACATCTGGGTTTGCATAGTCTAGTTATGACATTGAATTAGATTTTGTCTCTACCTTATCCACTTTAACTCCTAACACCATACCAAGATAAAGATGGAAAAACCCCTATTATTTTTTTTAGACTGAATGATCTCTTTTGGTATATGTATTTGATGATGGTGTCTCTCAGATTTCTATTTTGTATCTTTGGTAGCAAGCTTGCCACACATCAAGCTCTACTTTGGCCATTTCTTAGATCTACATGGAAAATTGGATCTAATTGATGCCTCTGATCCAGATCCACTCATTGACTTAGCATTGAATAACCCATGGTATTAGGTTATAAGTTTAGTTTTATTTTATATATTTTTATTTTTAGGTTTATGTGGCATAGTTTCAGGTTTTAGATTATTATTTAAAGTAATTTTTTAATTATATAATATTTTATTTTTAGATTTATATTATAATATTAAGATATATTTTTTTTAATAGTTTCTATAAATTATTTATGATATTTGGTTATTGGTATTGACATTATTATATTATGTTTTTAATTTATTTTTAAACACCATTTTTTATTATCCATTCAAATAATCCTTTTAATTTTTTTATAGTTATAAAATTAATTTTGGGTTCTTATAAGTCCATTGTTAACATTAATTAGTTGTCATAATTTTAGTTTTTTATCTATATGTCTTATATCTTGGTTTTGTTTTCAAGAATGTGGTTCATTTTATTAAGTCATGTTTTTAAGTCTTTTTGAGTTATTAGTATTTTGTTTATCAAAAGTCATGTGTCTGTCAAAAATGTTTAATAATCTTTTATTTTAAGGTAGATGATAATAAAACATTTGAACTCGTCAAATGTAAATAATTTCCCATTTATGTATCAGACATATTATCGAGATACCAACATATGCAAGTTAAAATTTAGGGGGGATAATATAAATAAATTTAGTCCATGTGATTCATTTCCCCATGTGAGAACTACGGGGGGGAATTTTTATAAATAATTATATTAGTTCTCACATTTATTAATGATGAGCAATTATATTATATGGGTAGATTTTAGGTGGGTAGTTATATGACTACTTATTTGTGTGTGTACGTAACTCACTCAATAAAGAAGATTGAGTGAGGATATTTAGGTTATATTTGAGGGATTCTAGGGAAGAAAATAGGAGTGGAAATAGGAATTAAATCTATATATAAGATTGGTTTCCTTAAAAATAGAACCAACTATTTTGTATAGATTAAAGTAGTGAAGTTGATCGATAATTTATGCTCTGTATTATTAAACTTGTGCAATGCTGGATTTTCTAGAAATGGCCTTAGATGAAAAATGCATGATATTATATTCAAATATATTTAAGGTCATGTGTCCCCAAATAAAGGTTTTAAAATAATGGGTCCCTTTTTTAAAATTTTAAAAATGGGATGTGTTTGTCAAGGCACAACAAATGGTGACTCATAGAGGAAAATACTCCTGAGTATTTTAAGATCCTAGAATTTTAAAAATATATTATGATAAATTCAATATTAATAAATAAAAAATAAGGAAATCCCATTTCTAGAATAAACTCTTATAACTTGATCCCACATACTAACCTTTCCATTTCTTGGATTAGTGTGTGATTTATTGAAATTAATTTCTCTTGGTCATGAATATTTTGATGAAGACCTGAATAAACACTATAGGTTTTATTTTTAATTTTACCAAAAGGATATGGGAGAAATGAGAGGTAAATGGATGGCCAAACTTCAATCTTTTGACCTAGAAATTAGACTAGTTAAAATGGTAAGAGGCCAAGGCCTCATCTAGATGATAACTCAAACCAACCCACGCATCCATGTCAAACAAATAAATGAGGCCCAAGTAATATTATGGGAATGGTACTCACATATCATCTATTACCTACTTCTATGGACATGCCCTCCAAATTTGAGTAGAGAGCAAAAACAAGCCCTCAGGGCATGTCCCTGTAAGCAAGTAATGGATGATATGTGAGTACCATCCAAAATATTCATGACCAAGAGAAATTAATTTCAATGGATGATATAAAAATATATCCCATTTTCTCTCTACTCAAATTTGGAGGGCATTTACCTATAATCAGGTAATGGATGATATGTGATTACCATTCCCCTCTTATTACTTGGGCCTCTTTTATTTGTTTGACATGGATGTGTGGGTTGGTTTGAGTTATCATCTAGATGAGGTCTTGGCCTCTTACCATTTTAAATATTCTAACTTCTAGGTCAAAATCTTGAAGTTTGGCCATCCATTTCCCTCTCCTTTCTCCCATCTCATTTTGTCTAAGCGTGAGTTTGACAGTTGGGTCAGGGATAACGTAATATGTCTTATTTCATAAAATATAATGTATGTATTTTTTCATAGCCTTAGTCATGGCATATATTTGCTTATCAAGTATGTAATAGTTTAGTTTCACATCCTTTAGGTTGGAACTCATGAAATTAATGGGATTCTCATCATTTTCTTCCACCTTTTGCAACAATACTATATAAATAGTATATTCTAAAGTGAAAGAATAAAGACAAAATTATTTATTAAAATATGGGGTAAATAAGATTAGGGATTGATTGCCATTTTTATGTCCTGGAAAGATTTCTTGGACTCTATTATCCACTCAATATTGTAATCCTATTTCAACATGGCATTCAATGGTTTGATGGTTTCTACAAAACCAAAAATGAACTTTCTCACAAAGTTGATCTTGCCAAAGAAAGACTTTAGCTCTTTCTTTTTATTACATGGAGTTATATTAGAGATGGCTTGGATGTATTCTAGTTTGATAGAGATCCCTTATTTTTTTATAATATGACCCAATAATTTTCCTTTAATAACTTTGAAAATGCATTTTTGGGGGGTTTAGAGAAACTCCATACCTTCTACACCTATCTAGGACTTTCTGTAGATGGCCTACATAGTCAGTTCTATTCTTGGAAAATACTATAAGATCATCCATGTAAATGATGATACACTTCCCCACCAATCCCTAAAAAGTGAAATCCATCATTCTCTAAAGAGTGGATCCTACATTGATTAGGCAAAATTATGTTCTTTTGTACATAAAGGTTCCCCATTTGGTGGTGAAAGTGGTCTTTATCCTATCTTATAATTTAACTAATACCTAGTTGTATCATTAGAATCCATATAATAAAGAAATCATCTCTAATCCACTCACCATCTATATTACCTCATCTAAATAAGGTATAAGCTATTTTTCCTTTTTTGAGGCTCTATTTAAGTTCCTAAAATCAATGCACAACTTGATTTATCCATTTTTTCTCGACTAGTACTAGGTTAGCTACCTAGGTCGAGTGTCTAATTGTGAAAATAATTTTGGCATCCAGGAGATTTTGTACTTTAGTCTCTACGAAAGGTTTTAGGACCATGTTTACTAGTCTTTTCCTTTGCCTAAATGGCTTGTGTTCTAGACTTAAAGGGATAGGGTGGGTAATGACCTTTGGATCAAAGATATTGAGGTCATGATATGTATAAGCAATGACATCCTTGTAATATGTAAGAAACCCATTCATCTTATGCTTTTCATTTTTTAGTATAACTTTAACCTGTTAAGGTCAACATACCCCCATTTCTAAAAAATATGGATCCTTATGCATACTTTAAACCTTAACACTGAAATCTTGATATCTTAAAAGGTTGCTAGAATTTGAAGATCATCCATGCCTAAATTTGGCCCATTTATTCATGGTTTTGCTTTAACCTTGCCTAATTTTGCTAATAGATGGCCCTCATGTCTTAATTTATAGATTTCATGGAAATATTATTAATAGATCATACTAAGATGTTCATGGTCTTGTCCTTATTTAGGGTTTTTCTAGATTTTGGTCTATAAGATATCACAGTTGGATTCATGTTCTAAAACCATCCTTTAGCAAACCCTAACTTAAACCCTTGGTTCAAATTTAAATTTTGTGGGAGAAAATTTGGTGGGAATATTTTTAAATTTGCTTTATACTTAAGCATGATTTTATGCTAAGGTTTGGTCATGTTATTTTTTAACATGATTGAACATTAGCCTAAAATAATGCTTGGTCCCTTTATGTTTTCCGCATTTTTGTTCCCTTTATTTTAAAAAAGTCTAAACATTCATGTATGTAGGATCCTTTATTTTCCTAACTTGGCCCCATCATGTCACATTGTCTTTTTATCACATACTTAGCTTAAAGTCTTAGTCCTAAGGCCCCATTCATATTTATTAACATGAATGAGATCTTAGTCTTAAAACTTTAGCCTAAGTTCTTATGTCGACCTGAGCCCTAACTTAACCATCTTTCCCCCTTGTAGGATCAATAGCTCTTGCTTCATAGTGGAGGATGATCAGATAGAGTGAAGGAGACCCAACGGATCCAAGCCTTTAATCTATCATACTAATCCCACATGAACCCCTAGATCATGATCAATATTCCATGCTTAAGTGGGACCAAATATCAAATGTCACATGATCATCTAATCCAAGCAACAATTTAGGCGATATTTTGGGTGATGGGTCCACCCCAATTGATGATAGAACTTCTAAGAGCCATAACTTTTGCATCATAGCTCCAATTGAATCACCATTTGAATCATTGGAAAGATAAGAATGAGGAGAATGTCATGAGATTGTATTGAGATTTTATTAATATATTTTGATCCATAAAAACCCAATGGAAGTTCCCTAATTTTCAATTTTAATAGTGTAGTCTAAAAATAGTAAGTTTCTAAAAATAGTAATTCCTTGAATTCTGTATTATTGTAAATCATGGAAGTCAAAAAACTTAATCTCCCTTGAGATTGGTGACCTTTCACATCCTCATCCCACCTTCAAAACATGTATAAATTAAGATGTAACCCAAAATAGAAATCAGACATCTCTTCTCAGAGATACGCATATGTTTGGGTCTACAAATTTGATTAATAAAACATCTCTTCTCAGAGATAACATTATTTGAATTGTGTTGTTCTTATTTCTTGAGTTATCTTTCAACCAAATATTTTGAGTTTTAGATCAATGGTATCATAGTGGTTTGTCTTTAGAGTGTGTGATCCTGAGGATGAGGTTAGATTACAAGAAGCTTGGGTGGAAAATAGAACCAATAGACTATCCACATATTTGCTCCAAATGACTTCAAATGGTGGATAACACTGAGACATCTGATCCTTTCAAGTAAATGGTGAGTGAAGCCCTCTAACAATAGCAAGCATAGATTCTAAAACAATTCACTCAAATTTTTCAACAAATCTTGATGGGAAATTCTAGCTCCTCATCTGCACCCCCACATCCTTTCAGTACCCCAACACCCTTCAAGGTTCAGGTGAATTTTGATATCCCTAAATTTAAAGGAAAAATCAATGTTGATGCAATAGAAAATTGGTTAGATCAATTATCATCTTATTTTTCTATAAATAAATTCATCGATAAAGAGAAGATCACTTTTGCTCTTTTGAAAGCATCATTGCCTATCAAAAATTGGTAGGAAGTGTACAAAAAGAGACTCAGTGTAAATGATATTGGTCTTGAGGTGGAACCTACCTTGGGATGATTTCATAGAAGCTGTAAAGGAAGAATACTACCCCATTGGAGCATATGACAATCTGTATATAGAGTGGCAACAACTTCACCAAGGTAAGGAAAAATTTGTTCAAGATTACATTGACATTTTTCATTCTCTATCTGTGAGAGTGGGCATACAAGAAAGTGAGAAACACAAGGTTCTCAAATATCGTGGTGGACTACAATGGTACATACGAGGAGAAATGGAACTCATTAATTTGGAAACCCTTGGTGAGGCATACAAGTTCTCAGTGAAGATTGAGTAGAAACATGGAAGAATGAATATGAAGAGTCAGCCTTCAAAATGGAAAAGTGATAAAGAAGGTCAAACATGAGGCCAAAATTAGAAGAAAAAGGAAGGAAAGACTTGGAAGTGGTGTGATTATCACAAATTTGGAACTCATTCCAAAGAATAATGTTGAGCCATCAAGTCCCTGCTTTCTGAGTCACAATCCTCAACATCCACTACTCTACCTCATACAAACCTTATAGTTGAAGAGGTTGAAGAAGAGATTATAGATGTTGAGCTTGAAGCCATTGTTGCCTCATCACAGACCCAAGAGGAGAGGCTAGATGATAAGGAAAGGTTGTTTCACTCTAAATTATGGGTGAAAGGTAAGCCTTTGCATTTCATTATTGATAGTGAAAGTCAAAATAATTTAATCTTTTCTAATGTTGTAAAAAGCCTAAATCTATCCATGAAGCCTCACCCAAAGCCATATAGTATTGTATGGTTGAGTCCAGGGAGAAACCTCTGTGTCACCCACCAATGTCTTCTCTCATATGCAATAAAACCTTTCCAAGATGAGGTCTTATGTGATGTGGTCAATCTAGATGTTTATGATGTACTCTTTGGTCATCCATTCATGTATGATCGACATGGAATCTATGAATCAAGAGCTTGAAGGATCACTATCACTCTTGGAACATGGTGTTATAGGGTACCAGAGGTACCACCTTCTACATCTGTCTCTCTAATTAGTGCCAAGAAATTTGTTCTCATGGTGGTCAAGCCACAAAAATCCAAAATGGATAATGTTATATCCCTAACTACATAAACAACATGAAAATATAATCAAATAGATACCAATCTAAAGAATTTAATGGCCCTCCATCCATAGATAGAAATGGTGAACAATCAAGTCATGCACAGTTCCATAAAGCACAGTTCATTCCAAGCATCTATTAGGAATCAAATAAAAACACAACTACCAAACTTGATGACAAATCCTGATGCAATTGGTACTATTGCTTCTCAAGGAGGGAGGAATGATCCGGGAAATAATTTAGGTGACATTTTGGGTGATGGGTCCACCCCAATTGATGATAAAACTTCTGGGAGCCATAACTTTTACACCATAGCTCCAATTGACTCACTGTTTGAATCATTGGAAAGCTAAGAATGAGGAGAATGTTGTGAGATGGCATTAAGATTTGTTCAATGGATTTTTACCCTTGAAAACTCAATAGAAGTTCCCCAAATTTTAATTTTTATAGTATAGTCTAAAAATAGTAAATTTCTAAAAATAGTAATTCCTCAAATTCTGTATTGTTGTAAATCATGGAAGTCAAACCACTTAATCTCCCTTGAGATTTTTGACCTTACAAATCCTCCTCCCACCTTCAAAAAATTTATAAATTAATATGTAACCTAAAATATAAATCAGATATCTCTTCTCAGAGATACACATATATTTGGGTCTACAAATTTGATTAATAAAACATCTCTTCTCAGAGATAGCATTATTTAAATTGTGTTGTTCTTATTTCTTGAGCTATCTTTCAATCAAAGCTTTCAAGTTTTGTATCATCATAATTAAGGTTAAATGGCCCCCATTTATCAAACATAGACTTAGCTTAATTTTTACCCTAAGGTCTTGTTGTACTTATTAATACAATGAAATCTTAAGATGAAACTTATGTTATAACTTCAATATTCCAAAAGAGCCAATTATATGCAAGTATCTAGGATCATGATCAATGGCCCATAGATAATCATGCAAACTAATACAATAGAGTGAACATGATGTTAAAATGTTAAAATCCTAAGGAGCCTATGAGGATGACATGTGTCATCATATCGGGAACATATATCTAGATCAATGCTCTACAGACCCTCCCAAGGTCAAATGAAGTCAAAAGGTTAAGAGTATCATAGACTCACCAAGTGTAACTCTCGCATTTGAGCTTAGTGTTAAAAGGGCCCCGTGCACTATTACTTAGACTTAACCTAATATTTTATCTTTAAAAGGGCTTCATCATAGAGGATTATCAAATGAAGCATAGTTGATATATACTATTCAATGAGACCCTAAGGGCCCACAATATTAACACATGGTGAGTGCATGTTCACTAATGGACCATAGAAACTAAAATTCCCACAAAGGTGCTAAATGGCACAAATATGGGGCTCGACACAAAAACAACCAATAGCTTCAAACCCCAAGATCATGATTAATGGTCCACATTGACCCATAAACAAAGATCTAATAGCATGAAAGAAAATATGGATTTTCAAAAGATAGCATCCAATTCCTTTAATGAAATTTATGAAAAATGTCATGAAAGTTTCCAAATAGATGCTACGTAGGTGCCACATAAGCAAAAAATGATAAAATTAAAGATTTGGTGGGAACAAAAAGGCAAAGGTATAAAATCAAGGGTCTAAATCAAATTTGAGGAATGAATTTGTCTAACTCTAAGATACCATCACCATTAAATCTATATAAATCCCTAGTTTCCATATAAAAAACCCTAGCTTCCATATAAAATGCCCTAATTTGAACTCTAATCAACTGCATTTGAGTTAGAAATAGTCCAATTACTATTTGAGCAAGAAAAAATTGATCCATAGTTACTTAAAGACCATTAGTGATCAATTTTTAAGTTCCACAGTCATGGCAACTCAAAGGAAACAATAAAGGGATGAGATAGAGATATACTTGACTTCAAATAATGAGGGAAGGGTCTTTAAGGATACTAAATTTGGTGTTATGGCATTAAACACTAAAAACATGAATGGACCAAGTTTTTATAAAAATTTTAGGAGATGCAATCCATCACAAGAGAGGAGTAGAAGAATGCTACAATCCTGCAAAGGTACAATGACCTAGTGTCTATCCAGATGACCAATCTTCACTATGATACTATCAAACCCAAGGTGTTATACTACATCAATGTTATTGCCCCCATTTTTATTGATGTAAAATTGAGAAATATTGGATAGTTCATGAGCATACTTTCAAAAAATTAATTTACATTTACCCCCTGACATATGAAATCTACTACAAGCTAGGCAAGCCCTAGGTAGACCTACCCACAATTAGAACATGAACTAGTAAAAATGACCTAAATGTTATCCTTACCCCATGGCTACTTACTGGAACCTATGTAATCCAAGACCCTATCAGGAAGATACCAATTTCTTAATTTAGGGAAGGGATCATAATAATCATGAACTTGTTGAATAGGTTATCAAGATCCCCTTTTACCACACATGTTAATAAGATTTGGGTGCCCTATGTATATTTCATGGTGAGATGATTAACATTTGTTTGAAACAATAGTATATATCCATCAATAAGAAAACCAACAACCATTTTTTCATGATTTCCTATCTCCTAGATACCCTCTTGGCCACCACCAAGATCCTAGACATAAATAATTCATCACCTGATGGGAGACATATTATCTCCCATCACTATTCCAAGTTGCACATTTTCAAATATAGACACAATATACAATTCATTTATGATTGTATATATCTAATTTTGGTAAAAGATATTATAGGGATCCCCATGGGTAGGTTTAACCCTTTGATCAAGAAGCATGTAGAGTTAATGGGGGACATCTTATTATATTTAGACTACACAGTGATAAGAATAGAAGGGATCATATTTCAACCCTTCAAACTACCGGTCTATGTGAAAACCAATTTGGTAGAACAAGAAATTACATACGAACTCTTTAATGGTATATATGATGTGTGAAAGTATAAAAGGAAGGGACACCTTCACCCTTTTCCTTTGACCATAATTAGGACTGTACTATAGAATTGGGAGCATGTGAATGTCATCTCCAAACATAAGGACTCCTTCAACTTATAATTAGATGATCTAAAGTAATGGGACCCCATGATAGGGTCACCAAAAATTTGAAATCAACAATAATGAATTACCCCTATGAACATAGGCTAAGTTTTTATGACATGATGTATATCAGGGCCACCAATTTCATAGAGGTATTGGCCAGGTTAAATAATCACAACATTAAGCTTGAGGCCACGATGGCTAGATATGATAAGCCACCTAGAGAGATCTGGCAGATGGGACCCTTGCAATACCATTTATTTCTTGGACCCTTTTCTAGTCCCCCTCCAAAGCAACCATTATAGAAACCCCAAGCATAAGTAGCACAAGGACTTTGGAAAGAAAAATTGGAAGAGAGACCTAGGGAAGGGCCATCATCCTTAGCTCAGTCTGATAGACTAGAGTTCCCAATATAATATATTGACATGATTGCACTAGCTCCTAATGAGACAGTGGAAGATACACTAAGGTGCTTACTAAGGCATATGGATTGGATGAATAAGAACAAGCTAAATAACTTCAAACCTAAGTTGAGGAAGCAAAATAAGAAAAGGGGAAGGAAATTACAATGGTCCTAGTTCTAGTTACACCCCTAAAGAGGAAAGTTGAGTTGGCATTGGTCATAGTTGAGAAAAAGAAGCCAAAGTTAACCTTCACTCATCCTTTGAGTGAGGTTAACCTATTCAGTGATGAGAATCCCATCCATGGGCCAATCATCCTTGAATGGTTCATTTATGGGAAAATGCAAAATATTCCAACATTATAGCATTCATGGGCCTTGACCTAAAAAATCAACATCTCTATCCATGATGAGGTCAAGCCATGGATTGTGGCTTTAATGAAGGAAGAAAAGGAAAATAGGATAACCACTCTAGGAGGGTCAAGTGGCATTTAGATAGACACTGTTGGAGCCTTGGTTATCACACAGATGGAGATCCTAGAACCTCTAAAATTTATAGATCATCAGTCAATGTGTAATTCAATCTAGAAATAGTAGGTCTAGAGAGGGTGAAAATAAATAAAACCATGGTTGGGGGTGAGGATTTCACCTTTTAAAGAGTTGAACCTTTTGTGGGCTTAACTCTAGTGGGAGGTCAGGTACCTAGTGAACACCCAATTCATGATGAGGACATAGTAGGACTGGCTGATGCCAATTCAACCTAACTAAAATTAGGAATCAAAGGTGTATACCAAAATATTGAGAACTTGTAGAAGAAAAAAGATAATCTTGAGACATAAGATATCTTGTCATTTCCTGATGAAATGATAAAGATGTTTAAAGCATATTTACATGACATGTTCAAATATTTGAAGGAGATGAAGATAAGGTAGATTCCATTAATTCACAAGGATAAATTAGCCAAAGGTTTATTATCCCAATGGTAGAATTCAAGAGATAAAATGAAGGAGTTGATTAGCAAATTGGTTGAGGGCTAGATTCTTGGGTTTAGGATCATTAGCCTGGCCCATCTAAATTTAATTATGGGAATAATTGTAGACAAAATCTAGGGCCTGAGTGCATGGTTAAAGTACTTAGAGAGGCTCTTGAGGGATGATGAAGATTTGATATGTAGGATTGAATAGATTTTTAGTATAATGATTACTAATCCTACCATAATTAGCTCCCTAGGCATCATTGGAGATGATGAGTACAAACACAGGGTCACCCTGATTAGGCAAGAGGTTAGGAGCAAAATTTAGGGCCAATCTTGGAATGACAATAGTAGGGTCATGGGCATGATCCTAACTATAGAAGAGAAAATTTTTGAGGTAAGGAGTAGTAAGGAGGCCATGGCTAGAATGTTAAGTTGTGGAGCTAAAAGCTTCAACTATGCAGACATGGAAGAGGATGCTGAAGTTCCAGAAGTACCGGCATCGGCAGTATGACTGATGTCGGTCATGATGAATGCAAAAGGAAACTGGCATTGGTAGGGAGTCGGCTGACGTCGGTCAACACCAGTTAGACAGGGACCGACGTTGATCGCCTGTGTGTTCCAAAACTGTTCGTTGCATGAACAGTTAGTTGAATGGGTTGTTTGCATGTTAAAGTCTATTTTGAGTCTTGAGTTGCATTTCTATTATTAGTAAATTAAGAGTCTAAGTTATTGTTTAATTTTGGGATCTATTTATAGACCCATTGTCATGTATTGTAATTATGAGCTAGAAAGGAAGGCAAGGAAGATCCTTCCATTGTAAGATCATTGAGTTGTAGGTTGTTGCAAGCTCATAAGAGATCTACATGTGTAAGTATGGTCTATTGAATTGCAGGTTGCAGGTTCATGAGAAGATCTAATTGAAGTACTTTTGAGTGCTTGGTGTACTGGTAGGGTTATTACTAACTGGTTGGAGAGGTGAACACCAATTCTATGTGTGAGTTGTGTGTTGGGACCATTTTTGGTAGGAGAGTGTTTTGAATAAGAATTACTATACACTTGAGGTGTGGGAAGCCTCTATAAGGTGGAAGAGTGTGGCATCTCTTGATTTTATTCTTTTTTGTACAAGTATTAATATATAAGATTGTATATTGCCTCTCATATTCTGTGCTATGTGTGAATTCTAGTTACTTGTACTTCTGGATAATTTTGCATGTTTAATTGCTTGTATTTGGTAATCATATTGTGATCTTTTGAGGAGCAAGATCCTAACAAGTGGGATCAGAACAGGTGTGTTTGTTCTTGGATTCCCCATCAACTGGTATCAGAGCATGTTTGTTGTTCTAGGGGTACCCGACAAGTGGTATCAGAGTTTTTGGTTTGGATACTAACAGGTTGGATTAGATCTGGTTAGTGTGTGTTGATTACAAGTTACTCATAGGGGTTTCTATTTGAGTGGGAGTAGAGCAATGGTAGAAGAAAGTAAGCTAAGAATGGAGAAGTTTAATGGCAGGAGGTCCAAGTCCAGGTATGGCAGAATAACCTACTGGAAATGTGGAAAGCAAGGGCACTTAAAGAGAGATTGCAGGTCAGGTGAAGATCAGCATGAAGGACATGAAGAAAAAGTAGATGTTGTGGATTATGTTGCACAGGATGCTCTGGTATGTTCTTTGGATAAAGTAGAATCTTGGGTTTTAGATTCTAGTGCCTCTTTTCATGCATCCCCAAATAGAGAATTTTTTCATGAGTATGTCTAGGGAGACTTTGGAGAAATTTGTTTAGGGGATGGTAAGCCTTGTCATATGGTTGGCAAAGGGAAAGTGAAGCTAAAACTGTAGATAGGTAACACATGGGTGTTAAAAGAGGTCATGCATGTCCCAGTTTTGAAGCAGA
Source organism: Torreya grandis (assembly GCA_037957365.1). Taxonomy (NCBI): domain Eukaryota; kingdom Viridiplantae; phylum Streptophyta; class Pinopsida; order Cupressales; family Taxaceae; genus Torreya; species Torreya grandis. Next base: position 780,857 of record JARHVA010000376.1, read on the forward strand.
ATTTGATTTTTGTAAGAAGTTTGGGTGATGAGGGTTGCACAGTAACTCTCACAACGGACTCTTGGAAGGTTACCAAGGGTGCACTTGTTGTAGCAAGAGGTAAGAAAGTAGGTACGCTTTATCTATCTACTTGTATTACTGATTCTCTTTTTGGGTTATCTACTTCAGCTGTAGATTCAGAGATGTGGCTTAATAGGCTTGGTCACATGAATAAGAAGGAGATGCTTGTTCTTGAGTCAAAGGGTATGCTTTCAGATTTGAAGAGCATAGATCAAGATTTCTATATGCAGAAGAAGAAGGTGATGTTTCTTGAGGAATCCAATGTTAGTGACAAGAGCAGGAAAGCCTTAGTTTTCAAGGAGAAGATGATGGACAGGTATCAGTCACAAGGGCTAAGGAATTCTGAGTAGAGCAAGGCTAATTTGGACAAGGGTTTGATCCAAAAGGAGCTCACGATAAAAAGTCATTTCTCACAAGAAAAATACAAAGACCGACGTCGGTTAGAAAACTGACGTCAGCGTCCAGACAGGGACCAACATTGGCTATGTGCAGCCCGATGTCAGTGACTCAGGGCAGATAAACACCAGCATCAGTCAAGGGGAACTGATGTTGGTAGTGAGGCAGTCGCATGGAACTGACGTTGGTCGAATACAAACTGAGATGTGACTAGCATCGGTCACTGAGACAAATTTTGGGTGGACAGAAAGCTGTCAAGGAGTCTCAAGCGCCCATATGGAGGACTTAAAGGGTAAGTAAGCCTCAAATTTTTCATTTCCCTTATTTACACTACTTGTTGCTCACTAATGGTAAAGAACCAGGAAGTTATTAAAGAAGCAGAGCAGGTAGATCCAGGAAATAGTGGGAGCTTGGCATGGATGAGGATGTGATTCCTTGGAGGAGAACCAAATGAAAGTTTTTGGTGGAGTTGCTAGCTAGAAGAAAGCACTAAGAGATGAATGGATGTTCAGGATAAAGAAGAGCAGAAATGGATACGTGAGACAGAAGGCCAGGGTATATGGTATTGAATAAGCTACAGGACAATGGAGGTTTGATCATTGTGTTTCTCTTTACTAGGTTGGATAATATTAGTTACATTATCCTATTACTGTATGTTGTGCTTGTAGCAAGGTTACAAATACAGGGAGTTGCTGAACTAAAGGTAAAGCTAGTTCAGAGATTTATCATGAGGAATCTGGGAATAGCAAGATTCTTTGGCATGAGTGTGTTCTAGGGACATGGAAGGTCACAGGTTGACTTTGTTTCAGGATGATTGTGTGAGACCGGTTAGCACGCCGATGGTTGGACAGTTCTATGAACAGTGTCTTGATTCACATAATGAGGTTGAGTACATGTGTACTAAACCTGAGTTTTCCCAAGTAGTGGGAGTTGTCATAAATTTGGAGCCAATCTAGGAAAGAAGCATTGGAGGGTAGTTCAGTGGATTCTTAGAGGGACCAGCAGTAGGTGCACATGTTATGCAGGGTCAAGTTCTTTTCTACATGGTTTATAGATGCAGATGTGGTAGGTAATTTGGATGACAAGAATTACACCATAGGTTTTGTGGTGGTTGGTCTTCAAGAGTGATCTTGAAGAGGGATACAAAGCCAAGGGAACAAACTAGACAGTGTACAGGTATAGGTACAGTTGTAGCTATTTATCTCCAAGTGGGAGATTGTTAAGTTGTGGAGCTAAAAGCTTCAACTATGCAGACATGGAGGAGGATGCTAAAGTTTCAGAAGTATCGGCATTAGCAGTATGACCGACATCGGTCATGATGAATGCAGAAGGCAACCGGCATTGGTAGGGAGTCGGCCGACGTCAGTCGGCACCAGTTAGATAGGGACCGACGTCGGTCGCCTGTGTGTTCCAGAACTGTTCATTGCACGAATAGTTAGTTAGTTAAACAGGTTGTTTACATGTTAAAGGCTATTTCGAGTCTTGAGTTGTGTTTCTATTATTAGTAAATTAAGAGTCTAATTTATTGTTTAAGTCTGGGATGTATTTATAGACCCATTGTCATGTATTGTAATTATGACTTAGAAAGGAAGGCAAGGAAGATCCTTCCATTGTAAGATCATTGAGTTACAGGTTATTGCAAGCTCATAGGAGATCTACATGTGTAAGTATGGTCTATTGAATTTCAGGTTGTAGGTTCATGAGAAGATCTACTTGAAGTACTTTTGAGTGTTTGGTGTACTGGTAGGGTTATTACTGACTAGTTGGAGAGGTGAACACCAATTCTATGTGTGAGTTGTGTGTTGGGACCATTTTTGGTAGGAGAGTGTTTTGAAGAAGAATTATTGTACGCTTGAGGTGTGGGAAGCCTCTGTAAGGTGGAAGAGCATGGCGTCTCTTGATTGTATTCTTTTCTATACAAGTATTAATATATAAGATTGTATATTGTCTCTCATATTCTGTGCTATGTGTGAATTCTAGTTACTTGTACTTTTAGATAATTCCACATGTTTAATTGCTTGTATTTGGTAATCATATTGTGCTCTTTCTGAGGAGCAAGATCCTAACAAGTGGGATCAGAATAGGTGTGTTTGTTCTTGGATTCCCCATCAACTAGTATCAAAGCATGTTTGTTGTTCTAGGGGTACCTGACATAGAATTGATAGAGATTTTGGTGACTTTGCAGACCAAGAGGATGAGCATCTCTTAGAGCCAACTATCAACTTAAGGTTGATCAATGAGTAGCACCACAAATCCATGAAGATCTTTCAAGAACAATAGGGGATCTCTTTATTGCAAGGCCTACCAACTAATTAATAATATTCTACTTTGTAAGAAACATTGTAATCTTCAAAAAGTAGAATATTATTTTTTGTAAAGGCATATGCTTGTTTGTTAGCACTTTTGCCTATAGGTTAGTCTACTTTGGAAAAGGACATGTATTCTATAACTTTACAAAAGGATAGTTATCCTTACCTTTGTACATTTTTTAATATCTTGACTAATAGATGTACTACCTTAATCTCTTATAAAAGGTAATATTATCATTTTTGTAGAGAGAGATTTTTTAGAGAAAAAACTATTTTGTATACTTAGAGCAATTAATACAAGCAAGGAATATTGAAAAGTTTGTCCAGAATTTGTTTGTGCCAATTATTATATGGATTCTTTCTCATTTATTTGTTTGGATGTCTAAATTTGAATAGTTTTCATTGATTCTTGATATGAATATGTGAATTTAGAGTTATTAACTTGTGATTATGCTAGGTAATTGAAAGATCATAGTCATGTATTTTGGCACATTGATTCTTGTTAAAGGTTGATGTCCTTTGATGTTATTTGCATAAATATTTATGAAATTTGTGTAATGTGTAAGTTTAATCCCTATTCCACATATATGTTGATTTGACATATCATATTTCAAACAAGATTGAAATCCCTCAATTTGAAATTTCCAAAGATCTGAACAAGATCACATTTAGAAATAAGAAAACCTTTGTTAGAACTAGACATCCACAGGAAAGCTAGGAGAGACAAAGGTAGACGTAGACATTCTAAGTCCCTACCACCTTCACCACTCCAAGGTAATCCTAAATTTAACCTTCATCAAGGGATGGATTGGTTAATAATATCTCCTATTAATTTTCAATGTATGGTTCATGACCTTCCCCATAACCTAGAAAAGTATTTGCCAACTTTTAGTCCTAGTGGTATTATAACAACAAAAGAACATGTTAAATCCTTCAAAGCTACATTAATATTACTAAATTTCACTCATGAAGATGTATCATGTAGGTTTTTTCCTTTGACATTTAAATATGCTAAATATGAATGGTTCCTAAACCTGCTTGAGAATTGCATTACCACCTAGGATGAGTTTAATAACATTTTCATTGACCAATTTAGCAAAATTATCAGCCCTTATGTCCTGTACCAATAATTTACCAACGTAAAGAGGGATGCCAATGAACCCATAAGAGAATTTAATGCTAGGTTTTATAATATTTATAGTATAACCATTGACCCTTATAAACCTAATCAGGTATTAGCCTTGTAAATCTATAAAGATGCTCTTGATCCCATGACTTCAGTATTCATAAAGAGAGATGTAGGTCCTATGAACACACTATATTTGGCCTATGTTGAGGCTATGATCAACCTCAAGTTTATATGGCCTAAAATGTTCCCAATGTCAATCCACATATGCCTACCTTGAATTTATTTCTTAATAATAACCAGAATGTGTTTGCTCTCAATAAGCTCACAAATCTGAACTAATTGCCTCTAAGACATGTTTCTCCTAACTATAATTTGGGGTTCTTAAATCACCTTGATAATAATGGATTTAATGAAAATGATCAAAGCACCTTGGTACCAACCACTGGTACCAATAATAACTAGGTTCATAATTTAAAAAACCCCAAATATAAGAATGAGTCCATTCTAAAAATGGTCCAAAAACTAAGCATTGATTTCCTTCAACTACAAAAATAGGTTGGTAATATTGGAGAAAGTTATATTAGGAACTTATCTTTCCAAAGGTTAAATAGGCCTAATAACAAGTTTAGTAATTATAATTTCCACAACAATAAGAATAGTGAACCATCTTCTAATAAGGAGACTATGGATATTAATCTTATTGATATTACTTTTCTTAATTATTGTAGAATCCATTGTACTACTAATCATGGTGAAATTTCTTGCATTGAATTTTTCAAAGATTATGAATCATTTCAAGAATAATTGGACACTTTTGAGGTAGTACTTTAACAAAGACAATGGTACAGGTAATTTAGGATCTAAGCCTATTGACTAGACCTTCATGGTGAAAATGTTTGATTTTCCCTTCCAAGAAGACAATAAACTTGATGTTCCTAAAAAGTTTCATGCCTTTTATCAATTCCTTAAAAAGACATATCCTCTAATAAATAGAGAACAGAGGTAGCCTTTGACTATTTCTACTCCTCCAAACAACTTTGGTACTCTTTTAGATACCACTTTAGACAATAATCTAGAGCCTCCAAAGGGAATTACTTCTAATCCTATCACTAATACTTCCAATTCTTCTAATAGGATTGGTTATAACATTATAGAAGACATGAAGAAAATTAAAGCTAATATCACCTTGCTTGAATTGACATAAATCATAAAGCAAAGATATTTATTCTTGGAATCCTTATCCAATAAATCTAGCAAGATGTTTAAGACTGATAATGCAAATGTAGCTATGTATAAAGCTAAAAAATAATCCCTGCCATTTTTTATTATGGTCAAAATATTTGGTAAGAACTTGCATAACTATTTGTTAGATTTTGGTACCTCTATAAATATCATGCATGTAGGTGTGTGTAAGCAACTTGGTTTAACTCTAATTAAATTTGATAGTGTTGTCACCCAATTAGATAAGTCTAGGGTCAAGGTGATTGGAGAATTGTTAAATGTTCACATGCAACTACCTTCTGAGCAAAGATTCCAACAAATTATAGATATCTAAGTGGTATATATCCCTGATGCATATGGATTCCTTTTAACAAGAGAATGGATAAAGGCTTTAAATAGATATATGTCTACACACTATTCACACTTGTGGTTGCCTTAGAAGGGAGTTCCCAACTAGATCAGAGTTGAAAGGGAGCCAAGAATGAAACACATGATTACTGAGTATAATGTTATCAATGAAAGGGTCAACATAATTGATTCTGATGTAGAAGTCTTCACCCTAGAAATTTTTAAGATATGTGTTCTTAAAGCTTCTAATGTTGTGTCTAGGCTATGGAAGTTGTATTTTGATGGGGCTAGGTGTAAATTTATATCTGGAGTAGGCATTGTTCTAACTAACCTTGTTGGTAATAAGTACCATGCCTTTTATAGAATTTAGTTTCCTTACACCAATAACCTTGTAGAATATGAGGCCCTCATCTTAGGTCTATAATTTACCATCAAAAACAAAGTCAAAGAATTATTAGTTTATGGTGATTCTGAATTAGTAGTCAATCAAGTAAGAAGCAAGTATTAGTGCAAACTATCATACCTCAAGAGGTACAAATTTAGAATATGGGATCTAGTGGAATATTTTGATGCCTTCAATATTGTTTCTATTCTTAGAGAAGAAAATAAATCTACTAATGAGCTTGCCTATATTGTATCTAATCTCATGCCTGACCAAGATTCACCAAACTTTAGCATTGAGTTGATACCTTACCCTTCTATCCTAGATAATGTAAACCATCTACAGGTCTTTAGTGATGGCCAATAGATCCTAAACTTCATGACTAGTTCAGGAGCATTTGAGTCTTAGATCATTGATGAAGCTGATGAGACCACCCTTGAAAATAAGTTTGATGGAAAAGTCATCCATCTGAATGATAAAAAAATCCCCAAATGGATGATTGCCTTTGAAAGGTTGTTTGATAAAGATAAGCTAACTAAAGCTTCTAAGATTCCCAAAGTAAGTGGAAAATATTACAATGCAATTGATCTTGGACCTCAAGATCAACCTCAGCTGGTTAACAATAGAAAATCTTGTACAAGCACTAAAAATAAGAGAACCAAAGAGTTGTTGAAAAAATACAAAGATGTGATAGCTTGTTCATATGATGACTTGAAGATTTTTTTATCCAAGAGTCATCACCCATACCATACCTCTCAAAAAAAATTACAAACCTTTTAGGTAGAAACAAAGACTTGTGAATCTTGTCTTGGAACCCGTGATCTTCAAAGAAGTCAAGAGATTTTTAGATGACAAAATTGTATTTTTTATTAGGTACTCTACTTGGGCTAGCAATATGGTGCCAATTAGAAATAAGAATGGTGAAATTATACTATGTATTTATTTTATAAATCTCAATAGAGCATCTAAAGAGGATAATTGTCATCTTCCCTCTTTACGCCAAGTAATATAGATTGTTTTTAGATCAGTTGTGATCTCTTTTCTTAATGGTTTTTTAGGATACAATCAGGTAATGTTAGACAAAGAAGACATAATGAAGATAGCATTCACAACCAAGTGGATCACCTTTGCATACAAAAGAATGCCTTTTGGATTGATAAATGTAGGAGCCACTTTTCAAAGGGCCATGAACTATACCTTCTAAGGCTTGATTGGTAAGTTCATTATAATTTACATGGATGATCTAACCATTTTTATAAATAATAGGGAAGACCATTTCATGCATCTACATCAGGTATTTTAAAGATGCATAAGGTATGGAATTTTCCTCAACCCTAAAAAACCATTTTCTATGTCACTGAGGGTAAACTATTAGGCCATATTATCACTAAAGATGGGATCTCCATTGATCCTGAAAGAGTGGAAGATATATCTAAGATATATCCTCCTAATAGTAAAAAACAATTGAAATATTTCTTTGGTAAGATAAAAAAAAATTGAGAAAATTCATTTCTATCTTTACAAAAATTATCAATCCATTAAATGATATGTTGAAGAAGGATGCTAAAATATCATGGAATGAGGAATCCAAGAAGGCCTTTGGAGATATCAAATATGCAATTAGTCAAGCTCTAATCTTGATAATTCTAAAAAATTTAACGGATTTTTATCTCTACTCTTTTTCCTCTAACCACACTATTGTTTCTATTTTAACTCAAAAAATATGAGGATGTGACCATCCAATTGCTTTTATGAGCACTAATTTTAAAAATGTTGAGTTAAATTACCCTTTAATTGATAACAAGATTTTGCATTAGTTAAAGCAATCAAAAATTTTAGGCATTACATTATTAGGAATAATGTACATGCCATTCTACTAGATCCAGCCACTAAACTAATGTTAAGCCAATGTGAACTTGGGGAGGAAAGAGGTAAGTGGATGTATGTTCTTCAAGAATCTGACATAGAGATGAAAAATACAAAACTAGTAAGATGCCAAGGTCTAATTTAAATGATTACCAGTACTAGCCCTAAGCTAAGTATCATGCAAGTTGATTACCATAATTTTCAACCTAATTATTGGTATGATCTCATCATTCATTTACTAATCAATGGAACTTGTCCTATAAGACTAACCAAGGAGCAAAGGAGAGATCTAAGACTCAAGTAAGCTCACTACCTCATCAAAAATAGAGTCTTTTATCGAAATAAATTTGAAGGTGTGTACCTAAGATGTGTTTCAGAGGAAAAAGATAATGAGAAAATGATAAATTTCCATGAGAAATTGGGAAATGGGCATCCATCAGGAAGAATAATAATTCACAATATCCTCAAGGTTGGCTATTATTGGCCTACCATCTTTAAAGATGCTCATAAACATGTGAGAGAATGTCATTCATGCCAAATATTCAACACTAAAGAGCCAAAGGCATTAATGCCTTTACAACCAATCATGATTGACAAATCCTTTACCCAATAAGGATTGGACTTTATAGGGGTAATCAACCCTAATTCATCAGAAGGTCACAAGTATGTTCTAACATCAACTGACTATTATACATGGTGGACTGAAGTAATAGCCACCAAACAAGGCCTATATTCGCCAGTTGGGGAGTCTAGTCAGTCCTCAATTTTTCTTTGGTGAAGTTAGACTCAATTATTTTCATCTATTTCTAATTTTGGGCTTAAGAGTCAACATCAAAATCTCATTCCAAGGAAACCATGCCCAAGGGGATTCAGTTCATTTTTAGTTATAGAATACCCTCTTCACCCATGTCTTTAGTCTACATAGGTAGGATATTCCTTTCATCTATTATTTAGGACTCAAAAGTTCCTAAACTATTTAGGAATTGTACAATTTATTGATCATCATCCAACACCTATAATTTATCTACATTATCAAGAATAAAAAGGCATGGGACTAGTTCCACTAAAATTTATTGCATTTTTAATTCCTAAAGTGGTGTCATATTAGTAGTGGAGGTTGCCAATGAATTAGTTGTCTAACTATTTTCTCTTTGGATGTCCTTGATGTTGAATGCTTGAAAGGATTCAATCAATTCCTAAGATTGATGTTTGTAGTTATTTAGGTATGTAAGCTTACACTGGTAATTATTTATGATCTAGTTTACAATCAGTTCAAAATCATTGAACACTAGTAGTTGTTTGGTGTTTTACTTTAATGTGAATTGTAGGCTTAAGATAAAGGTTTCATACTCAACCCTATTTTTGGTATAGGGGAACTACACCCTATAAGTAACTATGTATTATTTACATTTTGGGTCTATCAAGGCCATGCCCATGCCAAAACCTTATTTAGAATGAGCCCCATTGAATTTTAAAGTCCACAGTTGAGAAGGACCTTCAAAATATTATTCATGTAATCATTGTTTAGTGGTGAAAGTATATATGTCTATATGTATTGATACAAAGTTAATTTTCTTATTCTTGGTGTTGTAATCAATAATGAAGTACTTCATTTTGGGCTCTCTATCTACCTTGATTTGATTTATTTACCTCTTTCTAGGGTAGCCACATGTGGGAGAAATCTATGGCCATGTACCTATACAACATTTTTAACCAATCTCAACTTAGTAGCAAGCCATATACCTATGGAATGTCAATGACTAGGATATCAATAGTTTTTTGCAAATATGGATCTAATGTCATCTATATGCATATGTTTACCAATTCTTTGACACATGGGATTGAGGATTTATCCAAATGTAGTATCACTCTTTTTGACTTGTTAGGAGTCAAACCTAACTTCTAGTAAATAGCCATAAGAATCACATTGGTTGATGCCCCAAAATCAACTTGGTAGTTTTGTTATAAAAAAATTAACATTAGAATTATTAATAAGAATGATAGTACCTTATGTTTATCTTTATACTCATTACATTTTCATGAGTGATCTTAGATTTATCATAAATACTCCTTGTTAAGGCCTTGAGTGGTAACTCCCTCTATTTAGTGATCTGAGACAGCTAATGAAGATTGATATTGGCTTTAATATTTTTCATGTCCTCAATAATATTATATCCTCCCTTGCTCTAATGTTTAAAGCTCTCTGACTAATCCTTTTGATTAGAAGGAGGATGATTATCCCTCTTACGTGGAGGTGGATTATCTCTCTGTGGTAAGGGTGGATTATTTTTAACATTCATATTAGGAGGAATAATTACACTATTATTATGAGGTATTAAAGAAGTCATAGGTTACTTGTTTATCAATTTTTAGTTTTTCTTAACATATTGATAATTTTGGAAAGCATGAACCTCATGAGTGTTATTCTCAAGATCATTATCATCTTCTCCTATGAATGGGAAGTCATAAGTGTCAAATATCATAGCCATGCTAGGGTTTCTCAAATAATTTGACAAAGATGGTTCTTGCTAACTAGTAGGATTTTCTTGCCTCTCCACTTCCTATTGGAATATTTTTAAAGTAGTATAAAACTCTATATAATTGAGTTCCCTATGTTGCATGGTTTTAGGACTTGTCACTAGTTTGGAAGAGTTATGTCCATGATGTTGATCTTTGGCATATTTTTATACATAACCTGATGTTCTTGATTATTTATAGACCTATTTAAAGGAATGTTGTATCTCTTAAACCCATAATTGAGTTGGGAGAATTATCCTTTGTGGAAGTGATATTAACCAGTACAAAAGGTTGAATCTAACATGGATGGTTAGAAGTAGAATTGTTTAATAAATTGGGATGTTGATTCTAGGCAACATGGGTTAATAGAAATTGATTTTGCCATGGGGTCTAGTTCTATACCACAAAATTATAGGTTACATTAGGGATTGGGCTGAAACATGGGTAAATAGGTCCAAGACTAAGTGGAGGTAATGATTGCAATTGAGGGTATAGTTATTTGTCCACATTGATTGCCTCCATGTAAGCTAAGGGTAAAATATCAATACCAAAAACCCTATGTAGAAACATAGTAGTCATGGAATCTAGGGCATTTTTATACATTTCAAGAGCCAATGGCTCATTAGGCTAATAGGTAGACTCTAATCTACTATACATATTTTGAAAATGAGCATTGAATGCTCAGATTAGCTCATTGGGCTCTCATCTCATGCTAGAAAATTATTGATAGTTAACACTCACACTAGTAATTTGGACAAATTAGGCTAATAAGATATCTTGACATTCCATCTAGGTTTTAATAGGCCCTTTTAGAAAATTTAAAAACCAGTCATAGGCCACCTATTGTAAAGTGAAATGAAATAGTATGTAAACCACATATTTGTGAGTTATATTCAGGATCTCCAAGGTGGATTTGAAATCCTTTACATGTTCTTCTATAGTCTTTCCTCCATAGGGAGAGAAATAAGGGAGATATTTCTCTAGGTTTCCAGTAAAATCATGCACCTCTCTTACAACATTGATAGTCAAATCATTTATCCAAGTTGGGGACTGAGGTGGGGGATTAACCAGAGATGGAATATTAAGAAGTGCATTATAGAGATGAGCCATCATAACCATTATAATATGAGGTTATATCCCTAGGTATGATGATTATGCCCTAGGTCTTATAGAAATACCTCTATCATACCTAACCTTTCTATAGACCTCTAAAGGTGGTTATAATAGGTTATGGTCTGAGGTTGACCTTGTTAGTCATCTAGGTGCATCTATCATAACCCAAGTGATCTAACTTCTTAGGATAGAGGTGGAAGATGGAGGCCCTCCTTCTAGTGCCAATTTGAGACTTTTATTGATGTGTGTTTTATACACGCCCCAAAAATTTTGATGTGGTTGCCTCTAACATTTTAGGATTAGTGAATATACTCACTTCAAAGTAGGAGTTATAGGGTATTCCTATTTATAACAACATAGTGGTGTAATAATGGTGAACGACACAAATTTTTTACCATTGATGAATTGGATATGGGTGAACCTATATCTACTTAGAGTGGGTGGAAAGATGATGACATTGACCAAGGTTGGGGATTTCAAAAGAAACTTTAAAAAAAGGGAAAAGTAAGGTAGAAAATAAACCCTATAGAAACCCAGGGATAAAGCCTTTCAAGACTAGTATTTGAACTCAAATAGTACAAGGAATCTAAACTAACACTTATTTCAAGCTACTACATCATACAAATAATCAAATACAGTGAAGAGTTAAAGGTAACTAGAACACAGTATACTCAAACATGTAGAAATCAAAGGTTACCTAATTGTCATATTATTATTGCACATCTACAAGAGAATTATGATAAGCATGCAAAATGTATTCAAATATGCTATAGATAAATATGAATGATTGTATTTAAAATTGATACCTCTTACACAATTAAAGGACTAATATACCATAAAGATAGAACATCTCAAGTAATCTATATAATTAGATAAGAATTGATATTTGCACATAAAGATCAAGTCAAATAGAACTTCTTTAAATTTCTTATTAATCTAAATATCCAAAATTCACCTCCTTTTGAGACTAGTAGGTTATGTGTATTTATAATCTTCGAATGGGGAAGGCCTCATATCTTCAAGCTTAGCCTAAAATTACAATTTCAACAACATAACCTTTCATTTAAAATAATGCAAAGATGCATGTGCAATGATACTACTCATAATAGACTTCCCAACTAAAAAATACAATATACATGTACAATAAATAGATTGGGAACTATTGGTGATAACCATGCAGATACATAATCATTATAAAATTAAAGTGTTGATGTATAATCACTAACTATAAGAGTTGATGGAGATATTGTAGTTGTAACCAAGGTAATGATTAAGAGGTTTATGAAGCTATGGGGGCACTAATAGCTAGTTGTGTGTGTGGGACTAACCTAGAAGTTACTTCTTTAGCTTTTATCTCTTTACCTAGTGCATAATTTGCATCAAATTAGTTATCTATGATTTCAAATTTTATTAATTAAGGCTTCAAAACTCTGACTACTTCAGCCATTAATCTTTCTTGTTCTACCTTTGATCTCTTGAATTCGACTACTAAATCCTTTACTCTTGTTACTCTATCTTTAGAAAAAATAACCAACTACAATACTTCTTCATTGGTTTTATAAATATTACCTTCCACTTATTTCCTTAATTTTTCAGTAGTCGAGTGGATAAGGTTCTCAAAATTAGGTATGTTGATTGACTCCCCTATTTGGGTGACTACCCTGGTTACTCTCATATCTCCCAAAATTTACAGTGCTTCACTTTCATGACTAATAAAAATTCCCAGTAGCTTCTTCATTTGTTTATGCCAATTTAGGGATGTATCCCTCTTAGAAATCACATAGTTAAGACACCAAGCAGCATCCATGTTGGTCACGAGATTTAATTTATCAAAAGCACTAATCTTAGAGCACTGAATTAGGAAATTCATTTTTTTTATTATCCTTCATCTTATTCAAAAATGTAACAATATCTGCTTTATGGGCCTAATTTCCTACCTTAGACACTCTGATATTAAATAAAATATTGTATAGCTTTGTAGTTGTACTCTGAATATTAGTAATCACTTCTTGAGGGGCCTTTGTGGTCTACATTTATTTCCATATTTTCAAGGCTTCCTCAATATTCTAGTGAATTTCCTTCATTTTTGCCCCAATAGAATCCACAAAAGTTTTGAAATACTCAATATATTTATTAGGGTCATTGGGATTTATTTTTGGCTTCTTGGCTAAAGAGAACAATTTTTCTCTTTGTTAAAATTCTAACTCACCTTTTATTTTTATGTTAACCATATTCCTCTTCCTCACTCTCTGAGTAGTCCCATTTTCCTTATTGAACTGAGTGGAGATTTTGGGTATTTCTATTAAGACCAAAGTTTATCTTTCATCTCTGACATTCTACATCTCCCTCACCTATTTGGGAATAATAAGTTCTCCTATTTCTTCTGCTTGAGAAAGATATGGGGATGTAGAAGGTGAAGTCATTAGAAGGGATGTAATCATAGTGGTTAGTAAGGATGCACTTATTTAAATAGGTATTTTGGGAATTTTTTGGCCAACCATTTCCCACAGGGATGTTTCTTTCATAGGTGTCACTTCTACCAAAAATCTTGTTAAATTTATGGTTATCTCTATATGCAATATTGATTTTTACATGGCCAATGGCTGGGGAATGGGAAGATTTATTTGGGGTAACCTATTCCTTGGAGTTTGGGGTTTATTAAAAATATAAACTGGAAACAAATTTCCAAAATGGACTACCCTAGGAGTCTTTATTAGTTTTAGAGAAGAAATAATATCTGAATCAAAACTATTAATGATGGAACTAGATGATACAACCTTAGGCATTATTGAAGGTAAAATTGTAGTTGGAATCTCTAAATTAGGAACTAAAACAATAATTTAAGAGACTACCTTACCAAATTTTTAATTTTTTTTTATGAGGTCAGCTAAGGTGTCTCCTAATTCATGTTCGCCCAGAATCAAAGCTTTGGATTTTTTCATCTCAGTTTCTTCATCATTTGGTTGTGTCATGCCCATTTCCTAATATTATTCCTCATAAGGATAAATAACCAAAGATATTAATTATTTTATTTCATCTTCTTCTCCAAGCTCTATTGTAGTCTTTACATCCTTTTCCTCCTCCTTAGTAGCTTCTTCTATAATAGGGAGACCAAGTGATGGCCTCTCTTCTATTTTTTAATCTTGGGAGGGAGCAGCGGAGTCCTTATGCTTCCTTTGGTAGGTGAATATGGGTGGATTTTAATGTGATGATATGGCAAATGGGTTTTGGGAACAATTTTGGTAGGAAAATAATCTAAAGGTTATGAAGTGGATGGAGTGCAAGACACAGGACTTGTCTGAGGGGACTTAGGAGATTATGGAGAGTTAGAGGTAGTTAGAATTAAAGTAAAATCCATTTTTAGGAATTAAATAAGGCTAACTTGGGTGAATTTAGCAAGGTAAGGTAAAGGATTCATCACAAAACTTCTCTTCCTTTGTTTAGCTGAGGAAAATTGCTAACCTTTTCCTTATAGTTATTTTTCTCAAGACCTATACACATGAAGTTGTTGAAATACAAGGGACTTGAGGACCAGGAATTCTTTTCAAAATCTCATACCTATATTAAGTATTTGATTCCCTCTAACTATTAGATTCATCTAGTTACTCCTTTATAGGCTTTGTTATAGGGGAAAGAGGTTGATTTTGTGGCTAAAAGCATTGTGGTGAAGATGGAGGCCATTGTTGACCCCATGCATTTTTGGCCTCTTCTTTTATTGCCTCTAGGTTGTGTTATAGGGCTTGGGAAAGTATCATATAAATTGACTTGTCATCCATCTATATCCATACTTTTGTGTCATCTGAGGCATTTAGGAAAATTTGATCATGAACATATGCCTGGTGTTTATAGGAGACATGCACTTTCTTATTTTCTATGATAGTTTTGAGGTACCCCCTTATTTTCTTCCTAGGGTCCCATCCTCTAAAAGGTAAAAGCTATAACTTATAGTGTGTTCTATCCCTAACATCTTGAATGAAATGTGACCTTGAATGTTGAAATGAGTCTTGAAGTAGTAGGTCAGATGTCTCTAACCTAATTCCTCATCAATAATATTAAATAATTGATAGGCGATTTATTTTTATATAGTATGGTCTAGAACATGATGTGTTAATAGTAATGGATTAGTCCTACAACCTTCTACTTGGATAACAGTTACATTTGGATATAACCAACAATTTCCCATTTTACTTAGGGTCCTTTTCAAGTTTTATGATAGTCTAAGCATCAAGATACCCTGCATTTCTTTGTATATATGATGATATACCTCATTTATTATCCTTTTAATTTCATTCTTATACCTATGAATGAACATGAGATAAAAATCCCCTCTGACCCTATTGCCCAAATATTCATCCTAGGGTTGCCATTCTTGACCATAGGGCTTGTAAATAGTGGCCATTATTGCATCCATAAAGTAAGACATCATGTATAAATTTACATCCTGGGGCCTTTAATCAAGATAGGGTATCTATGACTCTAGTCATGCACTTATAATTTTTCCAAGTGCCACCAACTTTTTAGTTAACAGGAGTATATCCAATAATAAAACCATTCAACCTGAACATATGTAATACTCAAGAAACCATATAATTTGATTATCAGTGCCATTGTTACTATAAATCAAGGCCTAAATTTAATGATGTAATTAAAAGATATATCCCCCTTTGGATTTATCCTCTATCCCTTTGTAATCCATTACTTTAACTTTTTATCTACGATGTTATGCTCAAGCCAAACATTGGTCGAGACTTGATTATAGGAAGTCTCAAGATAGGGAAGTCTAAGGTATCTTTTGAGTGCCCTACCTAAAATATAAATAGAGGTAGTCTTGACTTTAATTACATTCATGATATCCACATTAGTGGTTTCATTAACAAATCAAAATTTTAAGAGGTCAATACATGTCATTACCTCGAGTTTAGTCATCACCTGATGAACCCTTGTTCTTTGATTTGTATCAAATCATCTATGTATTGTTTAACTTTTGGAGTGAGTTCATCTTTGTATAATATCACTGGATAGATTCAACCTCTTCCTAGATCACCAATTATTGTGTAAATTTTAATTTCAGGGCACTCTTATCGAATATTGTATATTTGTATTCTATTAATCCCATAAATGAGTATGGGGAGGGAACTAAGGAATTACCTTATTTTGATGAAGAGGCCATTATTCTCCTTTAGGTTATGTAATTCCTTTGATGTTCTGGACTAGTTCATTCTACACTTACTGGTTGAAGAAGACTAGGGATTCCTTGATGTTAGGGAATATAGAAAATGCACTTATTTAATCAAAATAGAAATAACAAAGTGAATTTTCCTTATTTCAAATTTTATATATATGATTCACAGGCTTGAGTAATGAATTTATTTGTGTGACTTCAATGTAGATAATAAAATTTTAATTTTAATGAATGTTTTAATTTGAATGTACCAGTCAGCTTTATCGAGTTCCCTTACTTTCCAAATGGTAATCATTCATTAATTCTTTCTGTCTAGTCATTACTTTTGAGATAGTTGTCAATCATTCATTGACTTGTTTATTTATCATGTTATAGATCCTTCCCCTTTATGTTTTGTCCATGTCTTCCCTGGATAGTGCTTATTATTAGGTCCTCATTAAACCAACCCATTAAATTTATTTGTTGTGTTGGGTAGGTCCCCTAGTTGTGAGTTATCATGATCATTCCATGTGACCTGATCTCAGACCACTAGGAACATAGAAGCTCATAGCATTAGACTGGAATGATCAAGACACATGAAATGATCTTATAATCCTATAGACTCAAGAGCTCAAAACCATTAGATTTTAGACCAAATAACTATTTAGCCTTCTCATAGATGCAAATTATTGTGAATATGCCAAGTTTTGATCACTTAGAACCCCAAAGGCTTGAAATCTCAAAACCATTAGATTGCAGACCAAAGAACCACTTAACCTTCCTATGGATGTGAATTACCATGAATTTTCCAAGTGTCGATCACTCATAACCCCAAAGGATTAGAAACTCTATACCATTAGAACATGAGAATGCGAGACTATTAAATTTATTGATAAATAAATGAAGTTTATATGGTTCTATTTTAATGTGAATATGCCACGTGGTAAGTTTATGAATCTCAGGAGACCAAGAGACTTAAAATTTTAACAACACATAAATCTTGTAAATGTCCATAACTCAAAAGAATTAAAAAAAATTCAATCACCCAAAGCTTTGAATGATGCAAGAGTGATGCATGTCACATCTGCATAGAATCAACAATATGGACCTGATTAGAGGAAATTAATGGTAATTGGTTGTTAATCATGTGATCTAAAATATATAAAATAGGAAATATAAATATTAGTCCCTTTATCTCATAAATCAAAACATCATATCAAAATAAAATTCATGAAAACCCAAGGTTCAAAATAACTTAAGATGCTAGTTTAAGCTTGGATTTTTAAAATTTGAACATGTGCAATGCTATATTTTTTGGAAATATCCTTAGATGACAAATGTATGATATCTTGTTCATATACCTTTGGCTCATGGATCCCCAAATAAAGGTTTTAAAATAATGGGTCCCTGTTTTAAAATTTTAAAAATGGGGTGTATATTAGGGCACAATAAGAATGTCTAGAACATTGGTTATAGTCACGATAATCATTACCATCATATCCTTTTGATAGAGGTTGGATCATATCAACCTCTAAAGGAGGAGGGAGAGATATGAGATGACACTCCACTAACTTCTTAAGGATCAAAGCTAGAGACTCAGATAATCATTTAAATTATCTCATAGATGTATTAGATAAGGTGAGTAAATTAATTTGCTTTAACATAGTATTCATCATTGTTGTTGCTTCCTTTTGATCCTATGAAGGTTTTACCTTATTATTTATCTTGATATGAAACTTGGTAATATATTTAGTCATTGTGTTTGCTACATACTTAAGATTGTTTAATTTAGTAAGTTTCATTTCTCTATGTCAAACAATATGGTATAAGTGATCAAAATATTTAAACTTATTGAAGACAGTAGAATTATGTAATGGGGAAATAAAATTTTGATTGAATATATCTTGAATCTCTTTATTTTCCATTCGATTTGTCATTTTATCCAACATTGTTTTTTACCTCAAAACATATTCATTGATAGGCTCATTGGTTCTTTTTTTGGTCTTTGCAATTTATGCATATGACATCCTTTAAATAATGTTTATAGAGAAATGGGTTATAAATTAATCCACTAGAGGATTTAATGCCTTTATTTATTGTATTATTAGAGCATAGAACCATCTCAAATCATATTCTATGATTCTTCTTGGAAAAACAAATTGTCAAAAGTATATCATTAGAAACATAATCAAAGCATGTTGCATAGAAAGAGTGAATATATTTCTCAAGATCACCCTTGCCATCATAAAGTGTGAACTTAGGTGATATAAAACTAGATGGAAAAGGATGAAAAATTATATTAGGTACAATGGGACTATGCAATACATCTTGTGAATCAATAGCATGAGTTGATTGTGAGGTTTTTTTCTCAATATTTATAACCTTATCTTCTAAATCTTTAATAACTTGGAGAAGAGTTTGCATAGTAGACCCATTTGGATTAGGATTTGATATTTTATAAGTCACCAAATGGGATGAAAACATTTATTTTGTTGATATACACATTTAAATGGGTAATTGATTTGAAACATTGGTTATTCTCATGGAGGATATAGCAATATTTATTTGATCTTCAGGGAACAATGGCTTGAAAACATATCTTTTACCCCCACCATATGTATTAATCAATGATTTTATTTAGGGGAGAAATAATGGGATTAAATAAGTAGCAGTACCATTTAAGGATTCATCATTACTATATGTGGATGCATTAGTCTTAGCATTTTTACTAATTTCATCTCTTGTGACATACAAAAATGCATCAAATAAATCTTGATTTACATGCAGATAATTGATTAATGCCCCCTTATCTTCCCTTTAAAATAAATTTTGTTACATTTTCCATTTTAAATTAATATAAATATACCAATAATAATATAAAAAATAGATATGAATAATTAAAGTAGTTTGAAACTCTAGAAGGTTGAAAATCAACAAACTCTAGGCGAAGCTAGTATTGGCATAATAAGACTTAGAGGTCAGGTTCACTAAATGTTTAACCCTTTTTTAAAATAATGTTAAGGGAGAATAACCTAATAAAATAATTAGACTATTTTATAATTATTCCAATTAAATAATTCATATTCATAATATATTTTGATACAGTGTTGAATTATGGAAATATGCTAAATATATAAAGTGCAATGCCAAATGACAATCTAATTGATAAAACATGAAAAAGGTATAAAATTAACTTATTTAATGATGCGCAAGCATAGATATAAAATTTAGGTATATAAATAGATAACATGATGCTCATGTTTGATTCTTCAGATTCTAGAAATCAACTTTTTTTAGCCTAGACACTATCATTAGAGTCTGGACACTAACATTGACACTTATGTCCTAGTTTTGATGCTTATATCCATAGTGAAATACAAGCCTTTTTTATAAGTTCCACTTTACACTATTAGGTATTACTGTCACATTGTATATTATTTATCTAGATCATGTGCACAAGTTCCAAATATTAGTGTGTAGCTCAAAACCCTAGGCCCTCTAATTAAGGCATGTGATCCTAAAAAATAAGGGCTAGTGGGATCAATTGAATTTGAGCTGAAATAAAATACCATTTGGTTAATTAATACTATTTAAATATCTGTATACTTAAAAAATGGCCTCAAATCAATGTAGATATCCCCCTTATATGAGCTTATGTGTAAATAATGGTGTAATATGCTATATGTGAGTGTATGTAGTGATCTAACTTGTAACTTGAAAAATGTTTATCATAGGCTACAATTTAATTGATTTAAACATATAATAACATTACTCCTATGATTGATATATAAATAGGGAAGAATAGGGTAGTGGTATGTAGTTGTATTAATGATTTAGCGAGCTTGATAGGTGATTTTCTTGGTATTTACTAGATGGATAAATGAGTAGGATTTTATTTTGTATTTCTACCACACCTTTTGAAATAATCTCATGGTAGGGTTAATTAATAAAAATAAGCCAAACCATGCATATTGAAATATTTTCAAATTTTAGTGTTTGTAAGGTACAGACACTATTGTCAATACTAGTGTCTTAGTCTGCACAGTAGTGTCCTAGAGGATAAAAAATTGTTGAAAATATGTAGCTGATAGTGTAAGATATTAATTAGATTTAAGAATAATTTGGGTTATAGGTGATCTGGTTAATCATAATATTAGGATCAAACTATAAAATAAGTATTTAGGCACAATGATATGGTAAATGTGAGCCTTGTGGTAGTGAAAAAGTTCTAAATTAAAGTTTTCAGCCATGAGTAATATTTTCCAAGTGTACAAGACTATTTTTTCATGTAAAATCTAGACTTAACATCTACAACATGAAAATATAGTGATATAACCTAAGGGTGGTTATATATATTGTAGATAAGAATCCACACTTAATATCAAGGTATAGGGTTCCAAAGTCTATGTCTAAGATATAGGATATGGGTTCTAACTTGGTCCTAAGATAAAATAAATAATGCAAAATAATTTTTGTAGAAGGGGTATCAAGTATACAATAAGGAAAACATAGGGAAGGAACTAATGAACAAGTATTACCTAGATCTAAGATGATAAATAAACTAAACTAAACAAGATATAAATGACCAAGGTCTAGTTATAGATATAGTCTAATAAAATGTAGCGTAGAAGCTCCTAAACTATGGTTGTAATTGAAAGATTAAACACCCTATAATATGCCTTTTTTGGCATAAAAGTAACCTAGTCAAGGAAAATGACATGCATACTACTCTAAAAATAAGCATAACATATCTATGTACTAATCAAATAAAAGGAAAGAAAATAAGGATAGAATTAGTTAAATTGGATTTACTTGTTAGTGCATCAATCTCTCCTAGATCTAATGGCACTTTGAAATATATGTTATTGGTGAAGACCTAAAATGGCAAGGGTGAAAATCTAAGTGTCCTTATTTAAGGACTCAAAATACTATGGGGCACCTCCTTCATTAATCTTCCTCCTTTTGAGCTTCAATGACCTTGAGAAAGACTTGACCTCCATAAGAATAAGCCTTTCTTCATTAATTTCTTCTTTTATTACATAAGAGAAGAAATGCAAGCACAATCAAAGCAGGCATATGTTGTGTGTGTTTAGAATGATATTTATGACCCCTATATATAGATTCAAACCTATAAATCAAATCAATACAAATCACTACATTATAATGGTATCATCCAACATATTACTATATCATAAGTCATGATAATGTACAAAAGACACAAAGATATCATAACTTTATCAGTAATGTCGATATAGTATAGGGATTAAAAGGTAGGAAAAAACTATACCGGCAGTGTCAATATAATATAAAATATAAGGAAGCTACATGACTAAACATAAGGAGATAGAGAAGGAAAAAGTGAGAGATAATCATGGGATGTCAAGT
This sequence comes from Torreya grandis, assembly GCA_037957365.1. Taxonomy (NCBI): domain Eukaryota; kingdom Viridiplantae; phylum Streptophyta; class Pinopsida; order Cupressales; family Taxaceae; genus Torreya; species Torreya grandis. The sequence continues at coordinate 802,744 of JARHVA010000376.1, forward strand.
TGATAATGATGTAGTTATGACTAGATAGTATCTAAACATCTCTCAAAAAGTACCATGAGCTAACCCAAACCTTTTTTGGTGCATTCCTTAGGATGTGTATTGTTGCTCCCAAAAAATGCCACTCATTTTTGGGACAACCTACAGACCAAAATTTCTCTCTTCCCTTCTCAAAAATTGGTTTTGAGCTTTCAAATTCCTCATTCTTTAAGTTTTTTCTATAAAGGGATTCACAGGTTCAATAGGTTAAAAAAGATTATGCAGGCGAGTTTAGTCAAAAGAACAAGTTTCTAACACTTAGTCATTTCCAGGATCGGTTTAGAGCCTCAATTCAATCAAAAGAGTTCAATCGGCACATGATAAAGGACAAGGCTTGGACCATTGAACTTTGAACCACTTTGGTTCAAAGGTTCAATGGGTTCAATGACCAAGTTGGTTCAATGGGCTTGGTGCAAAAGATCAAAAGGACTTAGCCAAATAATGAAGGATGAGCCTATTGAACCATTGAACTGTTGAACCAAAGTTGGTTAAATCAGTTGGTTCAATCGATAGGTTCAAGGGGCTGCCCCAAAGTGAAAAAGGCAAGTGCCCTTGCGGAGGGCAGGCAGCATTGGTTTGAAGGTCAAAGAAAAGACAGAATTCCTTTAGATTTGTTCAAAGGCCCAAAAGGAACAATTCTTTCAGACTTTTTGTTCAATGGAAATGGCTAAGTCTAAGAGGCTGAAAGAATATTTTTAGAAAGATTTTCCCAAAAAAATGTTAAGGCAAAATTCCTTCAGACTTTTTGTTCAAAGGAATTCACCCAGAGAAAAAGTCCGAATAAATAGGAAAGAATGAATGGCCAAGTAACAAGAAACTTTCCTTCAGACATTTTATCCGAAGGAATTATTTCGAGCTTTTTGTCTGATGGAAAAATCCCACCAAAAAAGTAAGAACCCGTCAGGGAAGTTGAAGCCTGAAAGACAAGTACCCTTGCAAGGGGCACTTGGCAACAAAGAAAGGACCATTTTAAAATCCTGAAGGGACACCTTCCCTTTGGGACATTCCAAAGGCTGAACAAAGATGTAGAAAGCAACTTTCACAGACTTAGAAAAAAAGGGGCTTCAAAGGATGAATCGAATGAACCAATTGAACCATTGAACTGTTGAACCAAAAGGTTCAACAGGTTCAAGGTTCAAAGGTTCAACCAGAGCTTAGAAAGATAAAGAAAGCAGTGTTTGAGCGAGACATAGAATAAGCCAATGAACCAATTGAACTTCAAACTGAAAGAGTTCAAAGTTTAATGATTCATAGGTTCAAAATTTCAAAGGTGGCCTCAGTCAAGAGAGAAGCAGCAAACAAGTGGTTCAACGAATGGTTCAACCAAGGAGGGAATAAGCGATTGAACTAAGAAGCAATAGAACAAAAGAGATAGAATGAACCAATGAATCGATGAATTTTCAGTGGTTTAATGGGTTCAAGGTTCAACATGAATCAAGTGATCAACTGAAAAGAGAGCCCAAAGGCTCAAATTTCTACAGGGAAGAGAAGGTCAATGCAAAGGACCAAAATTATCTTTAAAAGAGTTATTTCTAGTAGGTGAAATAATGGAGCGAGTAGACTTCTGAGCACACCAAACCAAGGACGCAGCCTATTTTTCTTCCATGAAGTAAAGAAAAATTAGAGAAGGATCAAATGGTCCATACCAAAGAAGAGACATATTAGATGAAGGGACATGTCATAGTTATGGCAGCACACTGTTCTCAGCATGGTCTCTCCAGACAAACTAGAGATGCATTGAAGACATTGACTGCAGCATGAACCATCCCATGGAAAAAGGTGCCAATCCTTGTGTAGTGACTATAAGTTTGTTAATACTCTCATTTGTAAGGGAGACTTTTCATTTTTACAAGAGCAAAACTCTGCCCATTTTGAAAGAAGAAGACTGAGACTTTGAGCTTAGATTGTAATTTCATTTTTATCTGAATGAGAAAGCAGGTTGTTTATAGACTTTGTGCTATTTTGGCTTGTATCACTTTGGGAGATCATTCTTGCGTCTATCTTCTAAAGGTGTTCTTATTCATTTAATTTGGTAAGCAGAATTAGTGAAATTAATAGGGAAGTGTCCTAAAACCAATTATGGGAAGACTTTGTGCTTTCACAATTGTTTTCAGTCTATGTTTTTCTTTTGTTTTTTGTGTTGAGGATTCTGAGGTAATTTATGCCCCCATTATCCTTTGTGATATACTCTTTAGGTAGTTGAGGTGGAAACTTTGCATTATGCTTCATCCTACTATTACTACACCCTTTTGATTACTGGTTACTTTACTATTTGAAAGAAACTCCTACTGTTTCTTGTAAGAACACTTCTAAAAGAAGAGAAGTGCCAATCAGTGTTTACACCAAGATTTTCTCCTTTGTCTATGTGCATCATCTCTGAAAGAAGAGAGATGGATGGTTTATTCTACCCCCATGTGTTATTTTCTACTTACTTATTTTGTATATAGCTCCTACGTATCTATAGGGAACCTCCCCTTGATGAGAGGAGAGATTTGTCTCTGGTTGATGTAGTAAAGCTACACACCTAGCTGACCAATCTTCCTATTTTGGTTGATCAGACCTATTTTGTTGATCAGTACGCTAATTGACAAAATATTCACCCAATAATTTTTGGCAACCTGGCTAGAGAAGAGTGCATAGTTTGAAGTCTCAAAATTTAAGCTGAAGCAGATCCTACTCTTTTAAAAATTTTGTTCTACAATCTGGTAACTCCATGTTATACTAGAGGCTAGAAATCCCAAGGTGTTGTTGACCTTGCTTTTGAGTTGGTGTAGAAGAGTAATTTTGAGTTGTTTCCTCCATAACCTCACCTTGGATGAACTAAGAGTCTTCCTCCTAGCCCTACTAGGCCACCAACACAAGGCATAGCTTCTTTTTTTGTTGCTGGCTGAGCTTTACCTATCCATGCTCCACCTAGATTAGTGATCCCACTTTTACATAATCAAATCATGGCTCAAGGCCCCTGGGGTAATTCTTTCAGTCCACTAAATTTGACTCCACCTCTACATGAGCTTCCAAGCAATTCAAGAAAGAATTTCCCCAAATTATTTGGTGATGGGAAGGTTCATCCTGATGAACACATTGTAGCTTTCAGCATATCCTGTGGTGTAATAGGGGTGGAATTTGAAGACATAGCAGTCAAGCTATTCATGGAGACACTACAAGGTGCTACTGCAAACTAGTTCTACCACCTTTAGGCTAGATCAGTGACTAATTGGGACACTCTAAAAGACAAATTTGAAGCCAGATTCAAGCCTACAGAAGATGCACACGCCTTGTTGGCCCAGCTCACTTAGATGAAGAAAGAGCCTCATGAGCCTATGAGAGATTTTATTTCCAGGTTCAACAAGTTGAGGCACAGGATTCTCATGGTCACCCAGTCGATGCCTCAAAACCTCAAATGCTTCTTCATCAACTCACAACTACCTGAAGTGAGTTTCTTGCTGAGATGGGCCAGACACATAGACCTTGCTGTTGCTTAGGACTTGGCTACTGAGGTAGAAGATAACCTTATCTTGGTAGGAAAGATAAGGAGAGACCCTAATAAAGGTAAATCCTCCTCATCTTCTGAGTATTCACCTAGAATCACCACTGACCCAATGGTACAAAAGCTAGCAAATGAAATGCTAGCTCTTAGAAAGTAAATGGCGCAAGGAATGTCATCTACTCCTGCATACAAAGATATGCCCAAGAGGATATTTCAAAATTAGGCATACCAAGGCAATGCTGCCAGGAATCAGGGACAGCAAAATCACCTTCCTCCATAGAGGAACCTCACCCTTGAAGTGCCTCCAAACAACTTGGTAGTTGGATATCTTGAAGCTGAAGTAGATTTCTCATTCCAACCCAAGTTAAATCTTGAAGATGATGCTAATCTCTTCACTGAGGAAGAAGAAGAATTAGCTAGTGACTCCCATATTGGTTTCCTAAACTATCAGGATGAACCTAGGAGTGAAGGTAATGCAGCTGAGGGGTCATATGTTGTACTCACCTAGTCTAAGAATCAATCAACTCAACAAGTTGATAAGGAGAAAGTAGAGGAGCGACCTCAACTAGTAGTTTCAATTGCTACGCAGGGATCCACTCTTCCTTTCTAGCCAAAGGACCGAGTGATTTCAAGAAAGGTAAGTACCCCAAATGCCCCTACGCCTTCTACTTTAATTTCATAGTCCAGTCCTCCCCCTTTCAAAAATCAAAATAATGAACCCCCATCCTCTACTCCTAGCTCATTCTAGACATTTGATATCATTGACCATATAAAGAGAACCAAAATTCAAATGTCTGAATTTGAATTTCTACAGTCCCATCTCGAGCAATTAGACAAACTAGTTCAATGTGTTAAATACTAGAACATCCTTGTTGAATGAGAAATTCCCAAAGTGACACATGATGCTACCAGGAATGCACCCACTAGAAACAACCTTGTCACCTCTCCCCCTACTACTCTTGGTAGGAATGAACCTTTTTATGTCTCATTGTTGATAAATGGACATCAGCTAAATAATTACATCATTAATTTTGGATATTCAGACAATGTCATGCCTACTAAAGTGGTTGAATCCCTTGATCTCACATTGACCAAAACTTTTCATAGATGCTTCTCCATGGAGAACAAGTGCCTTTGCTGGGACAAATTAAAGATGCCCAATTTTCATTTGCTACCTTTCCAGACAAAAGAATCAAGATGACTGTCTTGGTAGCAGACGTCCCAACATCATATGGCATCCTTCTCAGGCGAAATTTTTGTAGGGATGTTGGTGGTGAATTGAGCATGGATTTATCAGAGGTGAGGATTCCAGTCAAGGGTGTTATGAAGAGGCTACTCTCTGAGAAGGAAGAAAAATATGTGGTTAGCCAAACCTCAACACCTAAAGCTCAAATTTTATTTGAGTCTTCAGGCATGGGTAACTAATTTTTGTATATGAATGGAGTTCATGAGACATCTGATGAAGCTCTTGCAGATGACAGCCTAGAAATGCATTCAGCTAGAACAACAGAGGAATTGGATAAGCACAAGGTAAGGGTGGAAGTATCTCCACCCCCAGATGAAGAAGAATCCAAAAGGATATCAGTATCAAATGAGGTATGGATTCTTGAATTTGATGGCAGCTGCTCTTCCACTAGTTCAGGAGTTGGGGTTGTGTTAATATCTCCTCAAGGAGATGTTTTTCCCTCATCTTATAGATTTTAATTTAGCAACATGAATAACACAGCTGAATATGATTCTATGTTGCTTGGATTGAGAGCCACTCAAGATAAAGGCATCAATCTCCTTCATGATAAAGGAGATGTTGAACTAGTGGTTTGTTAGGTAAGGAACCTGTACCAAACTAAGAATGAAAGATTGTGTTATTACTGCAATCTAGACTGGGACTAGCTTGAAGACTTTGATGCTTTCAACATCTCTGCAGTTCCCAGAGAATTCAATGATCGAGCAGATGCATTGGTTATTTCAGCTACTCTCTTGGTCCCCCACCCATATTTCAAAGGAGACAAGTACATTATTGAGCTAGTCTTTTGGCCAAGTGTACCTGACAACACTAGTCATTGGCAGGTATTTAACAATGACAACCAAATTATTGCCTTCTTGGAGCAAAAAGAAAGCTTTAAATAGCTGCATTCTGAAGGCAGTGAACCTCAAAAATGTGAAATAGCTCTTGAATCAAATGCAAACATAGGTGAGGAGTTCTTACAACTCAAAGGGAATAAGAGTCCCAAAAGCTTGGTTTCCCTTGAGAAGTTGTTTGATAAGCATAATAGATTCATCAGACAGTAGCCAATGAATTCAAGCTCATCTCAGGAGTTTGATCAAGTAAATCTAGGAACCAAGGAAGACCACAAGATGGTGAACATTGGGAAATGTTGTACTCCTAAAGAGCATTTCAAGTTCACCTCTTTATTCAATGAATACATGGATGTCCTAGCATACTCCTATGTTGACCTGAAATCACTCCAGCCTGACGAAATTTGACACAACATCCCTCTCAAGGCTGATTCAACACCTTACAATCAAAAGACCAGGCATTATAATCCAAAAATATTAGGTACTATTTTATCTAAGATAAAAAAAAATGCTAAATGCCAGGATAATCTTCCCAATCCATCATTCCACATGGATTACAATATAGTGCCTGTAAAGAAGAAGAATGGTGAAATTCACCTTTGTGTGGACTTTAAGAATTTGAATCAAGCATCCTTGAAGGATAATTATCCTTTGCCAATCATGGATCAAGTGTTGCAGATAGTGATGGGCTCAGAGATGTTATCAATGCTAGATGGCTTCTCAAGATATAATCAAGTCAAAGTTGGTGAAGCAGACCAACATAAGACCACTTTCACCACACCTTGGGGCACATTTGCATATAAAAGGATGCTTTTTGGCTTGATAAATGCTGGAACCACCTTCTAAAGAGAAATGCACCTTACCTTCAAGGATGAGATGGGTAAGTTCATCATAGTTTATCTTGATGACTTGACTGTCTTCTCTAAGCATCACCCAAATCATGTGATCCATTTGCAGCAAGTGCTAGAATGCTACCGCCATAATGGCATTTTTTTTAAATCCCAAGAAGTCAATTTTTAGAGTAACAGAGTGGAAAATTCTCAGACATGTTGTGTCCAAAGGAGGCATAAAGATTGGCTTAGACAGAGTCAAGTCTATCTAAGAACTTTCCTTGCCCACAAGCAAGACTGTTGTTCACTCTTTCTTTGGAAAGGTGAATTTCTTACAGAGATTCATCCCTAAATTTGCTGAGAAGACCAGGCACATTATAAACATGATGAAGGGAAAGGCCACCATTATCTAGACTAAAGAAGGCAAGTTGGATTTTGAGGATATCAAGACTACCATTGCCCATGCTCCAATTTTGGCTTGTCCAAACTATAGCAAAGAGTTCACCATTTACAGCTATGCTTCAGAACATACGCTTTCAGCAATTCTGATGCAACAAAATAAAGAAGGTATGGAATCTCCCATTTCCTTCATGAGTTGTCCTCTCAAAGCTCATGAGCTAAAGTACTCAAATATGGAGAAGCACACTTACGCAGTGGTGAAGGCCATGAAACATTTTCATTTCTACATCCTCAATTCTCAATTTACTGCCTTGGTCCCTGACACCACAGTGAAATCTATACTGACTCAGTAGGCATTTGGGATGAAAAGAGGTAATTGGGTTGTAAAGATCTAGGAGTTCAATCTGATCATCAAGCCAACAAAGTTGGTATGTGGAAAGGGGCTATGCCAACTAATTGATAATAACAAGCCAAGAGGAATAGAGCATGAAGAACCAGAAGTGGTTGAGGATGACACACCAACAGTCCTCTTTATCTCTACCATAGATGAGTGGTATTTAGGTATTGCTCATTTTCTTACTTATGGTGAATGTCCTGCTTGCCTATCTTATAAAGAAAGGAGAACCATCAAGTTGAAAGCTGCTAATTTTCTCCTCTGGGACAACGGCCTATACAAGAGGAGCCTTGATGGAATGTTCCTTCGCTGTGTGGACAAGGAGCAGAAAAGTTGACTTTTGAAGTCCTTCCACAATTTGGCCTATGGAGGACATTTTTTTTCCCTATGACTACCCATAAGATCCTATGAGCTAGGTATTATTGGCCAACTCTCTTTCAATATGCATACAAGTGGGTCTGGGGATGTGAACTATGCCAGTAGTTTGTTGGAAGGCCCAAACTAACTACCCTACCCCTTGAACCATTGATCATAGAGAAGCCATTCTAGTAATGGGGAATTGATTTTATTAGAGATGTAAACCCATCATCAAGTGCTGGACATGACTATGTCCTCACGGCAATAGACTACTTCACCAAATGGGTGGAAGTAGTTCTAACCAAACATGCTACTTCAGAAGTAGTATGCAAATTTCTCAAAGAGAACATCATGTCTAGGTTTGGGGTCCCAGTCAAAATTGTCACTGACAATGCATCCTATTTCACTTCTCAAGAGATTACTCAATTTTGCTTCTACTATGGAATTACACTCTCCCACTCCTCTGATTACTTTCCACAAGGGAATAGACAGGTTGAGTCAAGCAATAAAAATTTGGTGACTATCATCAAGAAGCTGGTGGATGACAACCAAAGGACTTGGCATAAGGCATTGGTTGATGCTCTATGGGTAGACATAATTACACTAAAGAGAGCAATTGGTATGTCTCCCTTCCAACTTTTGTATGGTGTCAATGCTGAGATACCAATCACCTTGGAATTGCCAGCATTGAAATTTGAAGATCAAACATATGAGAGCTCACTTGAGAAGAGGATCATGTGCCTTGATGAGCTGAATGAGCAGATAACTATAGTGGTGGACCGAATTGCCACCCATCAAAGTTTGGTGAAGAATCTCTTCGACTAGAAAGCAAAGAATCATGATTTCTAGATTGGAGATCAAGTCCTATTATAGGACAAAAGAAGAGAACCAAAGGGGATGCACAGAAAGTTTGATTCCTTGTGGAAGGGCCTTTTTACTATTCATCAATGCAACAGTCAAAATAGTTTCATGTTGAAGTATCAAGATGGCACTCTCATTTCTCTACCTCACAATGGGCAACATCTGAAGCACTTCAACTCTTGAAGTATCGAATGAGTTCCCCTGTACATATGTAAATTTGTATAGTCTTTTGTTCTATTTTGTTCATTTCATTTTCATTTTTCGAGCCTTTCTTCTTGGGTATCATGACTCCATATCCCAATGGCACACTTTAAGGCATAAGAGATTCTGGTTTTTACTCCCCTCTGCTGTGTTTCAAGTTTCCAACTAAAGGTAGTTCCCCAACTGGAGCTCGTTGTTGTCCCTGAAAAATGCCACTCATTTTTGGGACAACCTACAGACTAAAAATTCTCTCTTCCCTTCTCAAAATTTGTTCTGAGCTTTCAAATTCCTCATTCTTTAAGTTTTTTCTATAAAGGGATTCACAGGTTCAACAAGTTAAAAAATCTTTTGCAGGCGAGTTCAGTCAAAAAAACAAGTTTCTAACACTTAGTCATTTCCAGGATCAGTTCAGTGCCTCAGTTTAATCAAAAGAGTTCAATCAGCACATGATAAAGGACAAAGGCTTCAACCATTAAACTTTGAACCACTTTGGTTTAAAGGTTCAATGGGTTTAATGACCAAGTTGGTTCAGTGGGCTTGGTGTAAAAGATCAAAAGGACTTAGCCAAATAATGAAGGATGAGCCTATTGAACCATTGAACCATTGAACCAAAGTTAGTTCAATCGGTTGGTTCAATCAGTAGGTTCAAGGGGCTGCCCCAAAGTGAAAAAGGCAAGTGCCCTTGCGGAGGACAAGTAGCATTGGTTCAAAGGTCAAAGAAAAGATAGAAATCCTTCGGATTTGTTTAAAGGCCCAAAAGGAACAATTCTTTCAAACTTTTTGTCTGATGGAAATGGCTAAGTCCAAGAGGCCGAAAGAATACTTTTGGGAAGATTTTCTCAAAAAATGTTAAGGCAAAATTTCTTTAGACTTTTTGTCTGAAGGAATTCACCCAGAGAAAAAGTCCAAAGAAATAGGAAAGAACGAATGGCCAAGTAACAAGAAACTTTCCTTCAGACATTTTGTCTGAAGGAATTCTTTTGGGTTGTTTTCTCGATGAAAAAAGCCCACTAAAGAAGTAAGAACCCACTGGGGAAGTTGAAACCTGAAGGACAAGTACCCTTATGGGGGGCACTTGGCGACAAAGAAAGGACTATTTTAAAATCTTGAAGGGACACCTTCCCTTTGAGACATTCCAAGGTTGAACAAAGATGCAAAAATGAAATTTCACAGACTTAGACAAAAAGGGGCTTCAAAGGATGAATCGAATGAACCGATTAAACCATTAAACCGTTGAACCAAAAGGTTCAACGGGTTCAAGGTTTAAGGGTTCAACTAGAGCTTAGAAAGATAAAGGAAACAGTGTTTGAGCGAGACACAAAATAAACCAATGAACTGATTGAACTTCAAACTAAAAGAGTTCAAAGTTCAATGGTTCATAGGTTCAAAATTTCAAAGGCAGCCTCAGTCAAGAGAGAAGCAGCAAACAAGTGGTTCAATAGATGGTTCAACCAAGGAGTGAAGAAGCGATTGAACCAAGAAGTGATAGAACAAAAGAGATAGAATGAACTAATGAACTGATGAACTTTTAATGGTTCAACGGGTTCAAGGTTCAACATGAATCAAGCAATAGACTGAAAAGAGAGCTTGAAGGCTCAAATTGTTGTAGGGAAGAGAAGATCGATGCAAAGGACTAGAATTATCTTCAAAAGAGTTATTTTTAGTAGGTGAAATAGTGGAGTGAGTAGACTTCTGAGTACACCAAGCCAAGGACGTAGCCTAGTTTTCTTCCATGAAGTAAAGACAAATTGGAGAAGGACTAGATGGTCCATACCAAGGAAGAGACATATTAGATGAAGGGGCATCCCATAGTTATGGCAGCACACTGTTCTCAACATGGTCTCTCTAGACAAAACTGGAGATGCATTGAAGACATTGACTGCAGCATGACCCGTCCCATGGAAAAAGGTGCCAATCCTTGCGTAGTGACTATAACTTTGTTAATTCTCTCATTTATAAGGGAGACTTTTCATTTTTACAAGAGCAAAACTCTACCCATTTTGAAAGAAGAAGACTGAGACTTTGAGCTCAGATTGTAATTTCATTTTTATTTGAATGAGAAAGTAGGTTGTTTATAGACTTTGTACTGTTTTGGCTTGTATCACTTTGGGAGATCATTCTTACGTCTATCTTCTGAAGGTGTTCTTATTCATTTAATTTGGTAATCAAAATTACTGAAAGTAATAGGGAAGTGTCTTGAAACCAACTGTGGGAAGACTTTGTGCTTTCACAATTGTTTTTAGTCTGTGTTTTTCTTTTCTTTTTTATGTTGAGGATTTTGGGGCAACTTTGTGCCCCCATTATCCTTTGTGATATACTCTTTGGGCAGTTGATGTGGAAACTTTGCATTCTACTTCATCATGCTATTACTACACCCTTTTGATTACTGGTTACTTTACTATTTGAAAGAAACTCCTGTTGTTTCTTGCAAGAACACTTTTGAAAGAAGAGAAGTGCCAATCAGTGTTAACACCAGGATTTTCTCCTTTGTCTGTGTGCATCATCTCTAAAATAATAGAGATGGATGGTTTATTCTACCCCATGTGTTATTTTCTTCTTACTTATTTTGTATATAGCTCCTACGTATCTATATGGAACCTCCCCTTGATGAGAGGAGAGATTTGTCTCCGATTGATGTAGTAAAGCTGCACACCTGGCCGACCAATCTTCCTGCTGTGGTTGATCAGACCTATTTTGTTGATCAGTATGCTGATTGACAAAACATTCACCCAACATGTACTAAGATATATTTATGTGTTAAAGAGTCTTACAAGATATATCATCAGTAATATATAAAGATGAAAAATACAATTTTATACATATGTCCCATTCAAAGTTCATCACATGTCACAATAGTGTAATGCGGGATGGTGTTTTGGGAAAGATACATTGCAACATAAGATCATAAAGGTTGAAATAAATGTTGATAAATGAAATTAAATAAATAAAAATACATAACTTCACTTAATTTATGACTATAGAAATGATGATGCATGTGATGCAAATGTGAGGTGTCAATCTAGAAGCATGATGAATGTCCCTCAAAAATAAGATAAAAATCATTTTTTTACAAAAAAAAATTATTTGTACTACAAAATTCCTTGCTTCAATAGGGTTCTTTCACTTCTTCCAATTTATAAAAAGTATTTTTGTAAATTAAGATATGATAAAAATATATAATCTCATTGGTAATATATATTAAAATGAATTTTGGACTAGAAAATATAAATAGCTCAAAAGGTGAATCATTTGGTTGTTTTCCATTTTGAGAAATCTAGAACTATCTAGATGACCATTACTAGTGCAACAAGACATGGTGGATAGAGGATGATGAGATAAACATAGAGGACGTCACTAAGGAGGTGCTATAATATCCATGGACGTAGATGATGTAATTTATTTTAGGATGGGTATATTGAGTAGATGTAATAAATCTATGCATCTAGGTAACTTTATGTAGCATGATTTTCCTTAATAAGCATCAAATTATAGATAAAATATTTATGGGCAATGGTTAGGAGATAAAAAAATTCCTTGCAATCCTTAGGTATTTATTAGATCCCAAGAAATAAATCACCACAAAAAGGCTAGTATAGTTATTCATTGAGAGATCATGAATAGGACCAATACCATATATGAAGGCCAATATAGTCAGGTGGTAGAAGGTCACTGTAATGATCAATACCACAGTAGATGGCTAATTTAGTAAAAAATGTTATAATATGGCTAATACAATATAGATTTGGACAATGTAGCTAGGATAAACTAGAAGCCTAATATTTTAAGGATATGGTTTAAAACATTAGAAAGCTTAGGAGCTATCCAATATAGCTAATAATGAACTATTTAGTAGATATGGTTGATATTTTCAAATGGTAAATGCATGTTTGATACAGTAGCTTAGAACTAAGATGTTAATGTAATAGAAAATATGGGCCATTTATAATTATTTGGTTATTTTTAACCATATTTTAAGTTGATTCTAGATTTTATGATTAATTATTGATAGGGTATTTTTGTTTGGATTTTATCAGAGGTAATTGTGGCTATGGAGGATAGTGGATGCAAGTTGGCTTCCAAATCTATTGTCCATGATATCAGATGAGGATAAAGCTTAATTGATCATCCTAAGTTTTTGAGGGACTATGGAGATGTGTCATTTTCCCTTAAATGTTGAGGTGATAGCTATGTTCCTAGGCTATTGGGAGAGGATTACAGACACATTCAAAAAGGAGGTGGATGGGGATAAAATGGAGGTCACCATTACCTAGAGGATGTTCATGTCATTTTGATACTACTAATATAGGGCACACCTATGATATGGAATGTGTCTGAGCCCATTGTGGAGTATCTAGAGCTAGCACTATAGGCTAAAAAATCCAATTAGTGTGATCAATAAAAACTAATTATGAGATTATGTTTTGTATATGTAATAAGCATTCTAGATATATGAAAGGCCATTATTGTCTTGATGACCATGTGCATGTTTTGTCACAAGTTAGATGGAATAGTGCCTTTATACACTATAGCTTTGTGTCAGTATATTTTAGATATGGGAATGAACATATAGTTATATTGAATGCATGACTTATACTATATGATGAGTCAGGGATAGTATACTATGGGTCCCATTACTCTTTTGCATGTTAGATCTATGAGTTATTTTTGATGTACTAGCCAACAAGGTCACCACACTAAATTGAGTACCACCTACCTCAAGTGATGAGATGGGTATATGATCCTTGGGTGAGTCACATCCCAACATAGCCAGCTTTAGAGAATGTACAAATAGATTAGATAGTTTAGATTCTTTATTGAATGACTATAAAATTTTGGGATACATTTCATTCCATAGTGTGGGCATAGGTATGATCAATGGTTACCAACTAATACACATGGTGGTCATAATCTCACTTGTTTGCCTACATTCTAGGTCAATTTGGTCAACCACACCAAGTAGCACCATTAACTGTCCCACCACATTAGGTGAGGCATTCCAAATATATGAGAGAAAGAAGGGATAGGGGACACTATTATATGTCCAAATTTTGAGACCTTGTCATGCCCCTCAATATTGGAGGATATGACAGAGGTGATAGCTACTAAAGAAAAAAGACAAAGAGCCTAGGGTCACTCCTAATGTACCCATGATGGAAGATACCCCACTGAAACCTAATATATGGGTCACTTGATGATATTATAGGTCATCTAGGTGTTGGATCTGGGTGGTACGATGGAAAAGGTGGGTGGGAGTTCATACGAACCTGTAAGAATAGGACAAGTTTATCCTAAGTGGAAAGGTAGATGGGGATATTTTTTTCAAGAAACACCCATATATAAGTATAAATATACATTTTAAGTTTTTATATCAAGTTACTTTCTAGTCTTATATATGTACATACTAGTGATTAGTGATGAAGTGATTTTGATTTTGATATATATTTGGATTCAACATTAATTTGGTTTGATTTTGTATATTTTGTGGCAGAGAAGACATGATGGGTAGCCATGATTTAGGCCACTCACCATTAGATCCTAAATGCATTTATTTGTAATATTGACACGGTAATTATGCTAGATCTTTTACCACCATTTATGGGGGAGAATATAAATTAGTTTAAACTAGTTGGATCTGCTACACGAGAGCTATAATGAAGAGAGAAAGATATTATTGGGGCTATTGTTTTGGTAAGAGGAGATGATAATTGGTGAATACCTTATAAAATCTAGGTTAGTGGCTATTCTTAGTGACTTCATTAGCAATTTGTTTTCTTTGTCTACCTAAATATCAAGATGATTTATAGCCATAGACTTGAGCATACATGATAGTTGGGCATGCATGTTAAGCATGTATATATATCATTGGATTTTACTCGTAGTTTTATACATGGGATGTAAATGTTGATATATCACTTTTTATGGTTTTGATATCATGTTGTGATGTAATAACATTGTGTATGTTATGTTCTCTTCTATCAAATGTGACCATATACATGGTCAAAAAGAATAAAAACTAAGTATAAAATTACATCTTAAGTAGATATAAAAATATATTAATATATATTTTAATGTAAAACATTCCAAATGTAATAAATATTAAAAAAAATCTAATTCAAAACATAAAATGTGTGCAAGATTGTAAGCAAAGTCATAAATCACACCAATATGTAAGAGATATGACATAAGGTGTAAAAAATAATTATAGAAATAAATATCAAATGTAATTAAATGTAAAATTTAAATCAAATATAGGAAAAATAAAGAATATAAAATTATTATAAAAACATTCAATGTAATACATTTGAAAATATAACTCAAACAAGGACATGTGACACATGGTTGCAAAGACTCTAATAAATAAAAACTAAAAATCAAAGCTTTCACTAGAGTTTTAAATGATTGTAAAACATCCAATTTAAGAGAGATAAAAACCTAATTCAAATAAAAATGTGTGACACATGGAAACAAAAACTCAAATAATTGAAAACTTGAAATCAATTATTGCACTATAGTGTAAAAATATATCCAAAAGTAAGAAAATTGAAAACCTAGATCAAAAAAAATGATATAGAGAATTTTATAATGATGGATAAAAACATCCAATCTAAGAGAGATAATTACCTAACTCAAACAAAGATATGTGACACGTGGAAGCAAATTTTCCAATAAGTGAAAACTTAAATCAATGTTTATGCTAGAGTGTATGATAGGAAAACATGATTATCTAGATTCAAAACCATAATGACAGAGATTATGTGGATATGAAATCAATGGGTTTTTGTGAGGAAGGCCTAGTTATATTCCCTAGGGTCTTACAATGCAACTCATAGACTCAAAATCTAAGTGGTGTAATAATGAAAGGTAAGATTCAAATATGAAGCAAATAAAAATAAAATATATAAAGAAGATGGAAATTATCAACTATTATCAATATCCTTTAGAGGAATAATGGTAATGATAATCTAGAGATATAAAAAATTAATACAACACAAGGGTGATGTATAAATATTTATCAAAATTAAGACACTATAATCATGTGGGTAAGTCTACGAGTTCTTTACATGAAGGGCTTAAAAACCACCACTTAAGAAGCATAATATTAGACTAACAATATAAGTATAAATATCATCCCATGAAAGGTAATATGTATTAAGAATAAAAGGATCCCACCTTCCCACAACATTTCCCCATTCCTCAGAACTTCTTACAGAGTCATAGGTCTATCATGAGGATTCAGTTAGTGGGTGATAAAGTATGTGGCACTAATAATATATATGAGACCTCCTAACCCTATCTTCTATCCTACCACACCCTAATGGACCTTATCTATATTATGAGTATAACTATGGAGATAGAGATTAAACTAAGATAGGTAGTGTGCTAATGATATTATCACTTCTTTTGGTGTGATTTGAATTTTAATATTTTCTTTATTTTCCTTTTAAGTTTTTTGATGATATTATGGATTTTTACCATTTTTATTTTTATTTTCCTCCTCCATATGGATTAAAAATACCAAAAATGGGTGATAAATATGTTTAACACAACAGACCTTACACTGAGCTACTACAGAGGAGAACCTAGAAATAAGACACTTATATAGTCCTAGACCAACACTTTGTAAAATAGTGAGATGTTGAATCTAAGCCAAGTGTGCCTCAAGTGAAAGGAAAAGGATAGATGGGGATTTTGGGAGATTGATCCATGTACAAAACTTGATACAATGAATATATGCTAGTATCTGGCCATAATAAGGGAAATTTTTTATTTAGAAGTGATTGGTCATAAAACAGATCTTAAAATACATGATAATGTAGGACAAATTGTAGAATGAGGATGATAAAGGCCAACCCTAAAAGTGAAGTGCTATGAAAAAAAAGTTTCACTAGGGAAGTCATACAAACATTAAAGGGGTCAAGCATAATAATTGAAAGGAGAAAACATCCAAAAGAGGGGGACTATAAAAGATACCGATGAACCATAATGGAAATAATATACAAGTAAAAAATCAAGATGAAGGACTATAAAAATATACAAACTAACCAAAATGGAATCAATGGCTGAATATAAAAAGTATGATTGTGAGAAAATTATGTTAATAAAGTAAATTGCAGAAGAGTAAATAGCATGGTAAAAGAAATTAAATAGTGAGCAACATGTATGCTAAATATAGTACTATGAAGTAATAATATAAAGTACCAAGTAAATTAAGGATGAAAGAGGTTGAATTTGATTTGGAAGGGGATGTTTTTGGTTTACATAGGTGGAAGCTTATTCCATGAAAGGAAAATGAAGATCTAGATCAAATCCCTCCTTTTTGGGTGCAACTTAAATTTGTAGAGTGGGATAAAAATGACAATAGTTCATTAGCAAATTGGTAGGAATCATATTTTGAAACAAGTGAGGGGGATTAATTTTGGGTAGAGGATATGGGACCATGGTTTGAATCGATCATGGACCAGGGAGGAAATGATTATGCTTCTTCAGCTTGTGATGATCAGATCTCATTGGTTGATGATGATTGGTTACAAAAGTCAAACATGGAATTATTGTTGAAGGTGAATATTAGACCTTCAATTATTTTTAGGATTCTTTGGTGATGGAGAAGCTTGATTTTGGCTCATAAAAATATGAATCAGAATCTTATTTGGAATAATAGTTATTAAAATTATGGGGGAAATATGAGAAAATGTATGGGAAAGAGTCTACACCACATCTTATGGCTTTGTTATCATATGCTTATCTTCATACTTTGAAAAATATGATTCTTAAGGTATGGGATAATTTCACAAACAAAAATTTATGGGTTGATCATGAGAATATTTTGGTGAAGAATTTAGGTTTTGAGGTTTTGATTGAAAACTTATTATCCATAAAAGAAGATGGATATTGTAGAAAGTATGAGGTTCTCTCTAAAGTGAAGGATTTTGGTTCTCTTGATTTGGGTCTAGATAATGGATATGTTTTCCATTATTCTCTCAAGGAGGATTCAAGTAGAGCTTATGAAATCTTATAGCATGGTCAATATTTGGATAGGTTTTAGTCATGGATAATTTGGTAGATAATTTGGATCACAAAGAGGTGGGGTATGTATTTGGGGAATATTTAACTTATTCAAAGTTTGATATTTGGGATCACTCTACCTTCTTTAGAGAGGAAGATTTCAAATCTACAAGTAAATTTTCTAACATTAATTTGATTTTATTTTTTAAAGGAGAGATATGGAAAGGTTTTAGGTTTTGAGATTGGATAAATAAGAACTAGTCGGGTAGAAATCTTGCTACTCTACATTTCTCAATAAAAATAGTTTTCATATTTCTTTAATTAGTATAGAAATTATAGATTTGGTGTTAAAACCCAAGAGCTAGTGTTTGTGTTCTTGAAAAAATGAGGTTTAAAATGGGATGAGAATATTGAGCATAAGAGGAAGAAATAGTGGAAGAAAGTTTGGATAAGGCTATATAAAATTCCAGGGGATTTTTTGAATATGAAGTATTGTAAATCTATAGGGAATATATTGGGTCATTTTTATTGGGTATACTCTAGAACTCTACAATGCTTATCTAGGAGGTACATAAGAATGAAGATTGAAATATATTATTTGGATCCAAATCCTTCACTTATATCTTTAGAACCAAATGGGAAAACATATTATCAAAATATTATATTTAAACATTATGCTTCTAAGAGGTGTTTTCTCTATTATTTTGAATTTAATTTAGCTAGGCATTTTATGCTTATGTGTCCTAATTTAAAGAATCAAAAATTATTTTTTAAAGTATGGAACAAAAAGGAAAAGTAATCACACTTCTTGGGGGATCTATGGACGGAAGGTTTGCACAGGAAAGAGGTATTGGAACTAGCAAATTTTTTGTTAGGGATGGATAAAGTATTCAAAGAATTAGGACTAAGGTTAGGTGACATATTCTTATTATAGGCTTAGGGGATTCAATTTTTATTTTCATTTCTCTAATATATATGGATATTTTGAAGATTCAAAACTTGAATTTGCCTACCTCAAATCTTGAAAATCTTAATGATTTTTATGGATATTTTGTAATAGGGGGAATGTCCCCTTCAACATTTTATTCATGACTCCTCCCATTGCATTCCATCCTAAGGAATTGGAGGACCTAGGTTGGGATTTATGTGGTTTTTTCCTCCCAAACTATTGGGATGTTAGGAGTGTTTGGTAGGCTTTATTTATTACTTCTTTGCACACTTTTCTAATATAGCTTCAATTTATGGGTCTTATCTAAAAAATGAGTCTATTTAATGATTTTTAATGTGTATTTACAATGGAATTATTTTTCTCACCCTATCTACTAATTCTCAATGTTATTTCTCCAATGCGAGGCCCTTTGATTTTGTTTAAACTTGAAACCCATGATTTCCTCACTTATAACTCTAATTATTCCAAGATTTTTCTACAAGTCAGATGGTTGAAATTTTTCATAATATTTTGTGGTCATGATGGAACTTATTTTTAAATAATTTATTTGAGTTTGGTTACGAGAGGATTATCTATTATTGTTATGGAAGAGACTTTTTCAATAGTTACAGGTGTATCATGTAAGGGGGAACGATGGTACATTATGAAGTAGAAATGTTCTCATTATATATAATATTTCTTCCTACTAGGAGAAAAAAAAAATTAAACATAGGTATGGGTATTTTTCTTCTCTCCCCCAAGTTTTTGGCCAAAAATAACACTATTCATTCAAAAATTCATTACATGTGAAGGTTGATTTTTTCCTCTTATCATTTCAAGTTGTTTTCCCACTTAAGTCATAAGAAGTTGATTAATCTCTCCTTATTTCATTATAAATTATTGGATCAAATGTTATTTGATTTTAAAAGGGGGAAGGAAAAAATCAATGGCCCATCAGGATCTTACAAAACTTATTATCATGGATGAAATTCAATCTTTATGTCCTCCTTATTCATGGGGGCGGGGGGGTTTCACTCTAATTATTTTTTGGTTATGAGCAGTAGATATAATTTTAATAAAAGATAAAGAAATTTTATTTGACCCTCATCTTCCTCTTCATATTTAAATTTATCCTCTTCTTCCACCAAGATTCTAAAACAACTTAAGGGTGATTTTCACCACTCTGTTTGACTCTAAAATAATATTAGCTTGGATTAAATGGGGACTATGGAAGGTTTATAGTGGTACGGGATGTCCCGAAGGAGGAATAATTGAAGACTAGGAGAGTTGAAGAGCGGGTTATAGGGCAAAACAAGGATTTGAATTGGGCTTTACAAATGGTAAAAGATAAAGAGGTTGAAATTTTAATTCTTAGAGAAAAGATAAAATCTTTGACTTTGTCTCAAAATGACCTAGTTTTTGGGCCTCATTTACTAAAAACTTTTCTTCTGTGGATGATTACCCACCTTGTCTTAGCTCCATAAACCTATTTTTTATAGATAAATGAACTCAAATATATTTCACTAACTTTATTCCAAATGATGCCTTACATGAAAAAGTCAATTCTCTTCAACAAGAAGGTGTTAGAGTTATTACACATCTCTGAAGTAAACTTTAATGTGTTATTCATTAGAGGGGAAAGATGAGGGGGGATTTTAATTCCAAGTTATAGGTCATAAAGGATGATTTTCAATCAAAATAAACTTTTATTTCAAATTTATAAAAAAATGACTCGAATTAGGGAATTGGTTGCAGAGCTTTTCTATTATAGGCCCCCTCTAAAGGTTTATGACTTATTTATGAAATATAATTATATTAAAATATAAATTGATAGTTGGTTTATTTCTTAGTATTGATGTGTCTTGGCTAAATAAGTTCTGTCAAGCCTTATTTTCTTCTTCTAAAACAAAAAAGAATATTTTTTGTGAAGCATATGTGTATAGCTTCATCCTTCCTAACAAGCTTAAGTGGAATCCTAACCCATTTCTTAGGATATTATATCGATATCTTTTGTTTTTTATCTCAAAAATGAAATTTTTTTAGTCAAAAATGGGCTAAGTATCATTAATTGGAAGAATTTCATCCTCTTTGGCTTAGAGTAGAATTTCCAAGACCTAGAGAAATCATCAAATATTATAGTAACCTTCTCAAGAATGAACAGATAAAGTTAAAAATTATTTTTATTAAGGAATTAGCTCAAGAATGGGTAACAATGTGTCAGGATTTGGGTTTAAATGTATAAAGGTCTTGTTGCCTCAGGGGGGAGTAATTCCCCATGAATTTGATAAAAAATAACCATTCTCACCTTATAATCTGAAGGAAGCCCAAATTAGGGCTAGTAGATATTTGAGATTTTTAATGAAATTGGATTATGCTTGGATAGGTTTGGAATTTCAAATTCCTACTTTTTAGTTTCCCCTTTTTGATTGGATGGGTAGTTCTCAAGTAAATATAAAGGAAGATATCAATCGTATGTTTGATAATGAGGAAATTTAGGGTTTATATTCTTCTCTAGAGGATAAAAAATGTCTCACCAGTTGATTTAGATTCATTTGTGAGCTAGCAATGCATACTTAGTGAATAAGTATCTTTTGTTTTGGTGTTATCTTGAGGCCTTGGCTATGGAAGATTTAGATCTTTAATTACAAAATATTTTTTAACAGTTGGATGTGGTTGTAAATGATAGATATACATATATATAGTTGTTTTGGGGGTTTTTATTGCATATAAATTCCTTAAATTTATTATGGATCCTGCTATAAATGGAGCTTATTTTTTATTGTAATGTCTTTTTTATTTTTAATGAAAGGGAAGAGAGGCTCTATTAACCCTCTTTTACCAATCAAAAAATAATAATACTATGAAATCAATACATGTGACATGCGAAATAAATAATATGATGTAATAAAATATATGCTCATAAAAACCATGAAATATCTCTACAAAAACCATAAATAACATCTATCATATCTCCTTGCAACCAATATCTTACTTAAATCATGATCTCTTCTACTTTTTCCAAGAGTTTGATAAGGATTTCCTTGCAAATGAACTCAAAATATAAAGTGTGAGCTCTAGTATAAGGAGTTTGATCCTCTTACCTTGAATAACATAAAGGTTTAACCATTTTTTAGATGTGTGTTGTTAAGGTTTAATGGGGTAGAATAGCCTATACACAAGGATGAATAGAACTTTTCTAGAATAGGATAACTAATTGAAAACTTAGATACATGAATATTCTAAATTAAAGTGTTGATTTATGCCAAATATAGAAAGTACATGAAAAACAGTAGTTTTCTTGCATAAACAAGAAGAAGAGATAGTACTTAGCTTATCTAAAAATTCATAGGTATATTTGAGAAGTACAGGGTGTAAATAGGAAGGGACAAGATTAGGATCTAGTTTTCAAATTCTAAAAATGTTATTTTTGAAGGCTTGGACACTTGTATTAACACTTATTACATGATCTCAATATAATTATCTAGTATGGAATATTTATTGTATTACAAAGAGACCACCTATATCCTTTTGGGGTTTTTTCCCCTTTATATTGATGTGTTGTATTTGCATGTATAATCTATCAATGATTATATGTGAATTAAACACTAGATCTTCACCTTAGGTTTTTACACCTTGCAAAAAATTGGTATACGTGGCCAATACTCCAAGTAGGACCTCAAACTTATGTATTTATATCATAAGTGTTGTTTTGTGTGTGCATAAGGGTGAAAAATATTATATGCAAAGGCATGTAATGATATAGCTTGTAACTTGAAAAAAAATATCATGGGTTGTTCTTTGAATGCTTCATACCTATAATATGAATGCTCCTATGACTCATATGAAAATAGGGAATAATAGGGTAGTAGAAATCAGTTGTGTAATTGATTAATTGAACTTGAATAGGTGCTTACTTGGTATTTTCTAGATGAAAAATTAGTAGGCTTATATTTTTATTTATACCACATATTTTGAAAATATCTCACAATAGTGAATGGTTATTGGTTCAACTGGTGAAGTTGCTTGGCTCACAAAGAGCCCACCAGGGATCAATTCTTGCTGCTAGAAAAACCTGTCACATAAAAAGGGATGAGGTTGATGGATGTACTAAAATCCAATCACCCCACTAATTCTATTAATTATGCTATTTTTTGCTAATTTAATTTATAACTATATTTATTTGATAAATTAACTAATATCCCATTCTCCCACATTCTATTTCCTACATCCTATAAACCTTACCCCATCCCATAACCAATTAATCCCTTCATTAATCCCCTAAAAAGACATATTTAACCATTAACCTACTCCCTAAACCACTTGAAATTTAAAGATACAAAATAATCTCCCTACCCAACTACCACCATATTCTAGCCTCTCCTAAACCCCTTAACCCTAATAAGATATTTCTAGAATTAGAGGACTCTATAAATATCCTTTATTTTAGCCACTTTATTTTATAATTTTATATTTTGGAGATCTCCATAGAATTAAAAAATCCATGAAAAATCCCTAGCCATTGATTTCAATGGCTCAAATTTGAATTTGAGCCATTGATCCCTCCACCCATGCCTATATAACCAATCTCACTCCCTCCCTCAAACTAACATAAAAATTAACTTGAAAACTTTAAGCCTTCTTTCCATATTATTTCCATTATCATCTTCCTTAAATCAGCCAATAGCCATTATTAAGCTCAAATTATCCATTGGAAGCCATTATCAAAATCAAGCAAGCAATCCAACAATCTTCAAATTTTGCATCAAACATCTATTGGACAATATTGTAGAGGAGATATAAAGAGGTAAAGTGATGGTAAAAGTGTTCTTATTGAGTTGTTATCTCTTTTATCCCCTCCTATTTGTGTGTTTATATGTTAGGTTTTTATTACTAAAAATAGTAATAGGAATTGAATCTAAAATTTAGGTTGCAGCCAAGATCGTGCCCTGGGCGACTTTGGCAGAATGGATACCCCTAAGTCCTTGGCTCTTAGCTTAATATCACCATGTAAAGTAGTGATATATATATATATATATATATATATATATATATATATATATCTTATATTAGGGTTAAATAATACAAATGGTTCAAGCCATAAGATTTGAAATATTTTCAAATTACATGATTTTTTAAGACTATACACTTGATAAGAATCTGAAGATTTGCATCAACACAAGTGTCCCTGTGTAGGATGTAAGTGTCTAATAACCTAGGAAGTTGTTAAAGATCTGATATAGATAGTAAAGGATATATATCAGGTTTTAAGCTTTTGTATAGTGTAGGGGATATTTTTCATTAGATTAAATTAGGTTAGACCATAAGATAAAAGAGTTAGGCATAATGAGATGGTGAATATGAGCCTTTCAATAGCAGGGAGGTCTAGAACTAAAGGGTAGAGACATGATCGATGTTTTTCAAGTATATAATACTAATATTTTGGATAAATCATATTTTAGTATCAACATTCCACCCCCCCCTTTAATTTATTAATGCATAAAGATGAAATTACTAGGTTAAAGGAAATAAATGTGTACTTAGGTGTGTATAACATGCATTACCTTTGCTTGAGCCCACTTTTAGTTGGTTTATGACCTATAACCAAGAGAATATTTTAAGATAAATTAATGTATATAATATAAAATTTTACATAATTTAAATGCTTGAAAACAAAGAGAGCAAGGAAGGAATACATCTATGTGTCGATGCAATCGTCTTGTCCCTTGGTACTTTGACTTAGTAAAGATACTTTCCTATGAGTCATTGGAGCTGAGAAAGGATAAAAACTAAACCTTAGAGATTTGAAGAGGGATATTTGAGGGTAATTATGCCTCTAATCTAGTGTAAGGGTGAGTTTTGATACAATCATTGAGATCTCAATCGCACAACTCTTATAATAAAAGCTAAGTTAAGTGGTATAAACAACTCAACCTACAAATAGAAGTAGTGTTAGGCTATTGAGGGAATTTAATCTTAGACATACTACTCAAATGTATTTAACTATTGTATATAGAAAAGGCTCAAAATGGTGCTTCTTGTGATAATGGTGTTTCTTTATAAAATATTGGTGCCTCTTGGAAAATAAGTTTGAATATGTATTTGTAATTTTTTGTGCACTTACATGACATATGCACCTATAATGTGTGTTAAGTTGAATTATTTGTAAAAATATAGCATATTATCTATAATTATGTGTAATATTTATCACAAATTTGAGAAACTTTGTCCCAAATTTGTAAAAATCAATGCAATGTATAAGATTTTGATCCAAGTGTATCCGAGTTATGTAAATTGTAATGTAATTATGTAAATTTTTAAAATTATATAAATGTAGAGTTTATGTCTCTATAACATTCCCCCACTAATATTCCCCCTTTTTGAGGTGAGGGAAGTCTAATACGGTAGTTACTTCACCTCAAAAAGATAAGATAACTATATAATCCATGTATGAATCATGTGGCATATAGGAGTAGCATGTCTAAGTATATATATAAATGAAGCTCATAATATGGGATAACAACAAGCCTTAATATTCATTACATGTATCATGGCAATATATATAAATTAACAATACAATCTTAGTAAACAATCAATCACACACACAAAAGTACTCAATGTCACACAAAATGGGTCTAAGGAGATCACAAACAAGGGGCATATTCAAATGTCACACACTCGAATCAATGACATATTCAAATGTACATAATAGAAAGAAACATTCAATGGCATTGGGGTCAATTATCAAGGAACATATTCAAATTTTCCACAATCAAGACAATAACAAACAAGAAAAGGACACTCAAGGAAGTGACAATGTGACTAAATGAAATATAAGAAACCAACATAAGCATATCATACTAGTCCTTACATGTATGTGTTATAAATAATGTCATGTAATATATCACATACATTGTGAAATATGTAATCATGAGTATAGGCATGTGTAATCCTTAGTATATAATCTCAACATGATAATGTAAAAAAATATCATAAATTAATGTAAACTATACCAATCATGATAAAATAAGTAGATGCCCCCATGTAGTATATCACATGGGAAGAGGAAAAGTCTCACATATTTATGTGTAATTATTAGGGTCTCAGGTAAGCTTGTATCAAATTCAAGTACATGTGAAACATATATGTGTTTAGAAATGATATGTTATCTACTAACACAAAGTAAACAACATAGATGCCAAGGAGCTAGTAAAAATGTGAATGTTGAATATTTTTGTGTTTTCGTTTTTGTTTGAATGTTTTTGTATTTTTTTGAATTTTTTTTGTATTTTTGGAATATTTAGAAAGGAAAAATATATAACATATGATTCCATCTATGGGATGCTCATAGGTATCTCCAAACTTATAAAATGATACATCAAATCGATGATACTAGTAAAGATCATGTATAGGTATCGCATCTAGAATTATATAAATTAGGGTATTTTATGTACATCTCATAGGATTATGTGTTATGAAGAGGTAATAGAAGGATTATGGGTTTTTTTAATCCATTGTTTAGTTCTGTATGGTTTCTTGGGTACATCTATAATTCAATCATGTTTATTTTCTCTTAGCAACTAGGTGGACCATGTAGGTGTCGATGATGATTCTATGGAATCTACTATGTATATCTGGTGCAATGATCTCTCAAGTATGGGTCACTTAGGAAAGGGTATTTTTTTTATTACCCTTTAATGGATGATTAAAATTATTATATTTTATAATTATTTGTTTGGGTATAAACTTATCTTGTTCAAATGGATGTTTATATGGAATTACAGAAACTAGTACTACCTTGTTGGTATGAATGTATAAAATACACCCATGCATTATGGAAGGTATTGCAATGAGTTTATGTATCCAATTTCATCCCAATAACAATTCAAATACTCTATTATATAGTAAAGCTAAAAATGTAGTGACCACATGTGTTGGCCCAACTTGTAAAGGTAAATCAATCTCACCAATAACATGTTGTGATGTCCCATCAAATACTTTGATTGTTTTGGTTGAATAGTATAAATCATCATGTGTATATCTCAAATGTGAAATTAATTTCATGGTACATACATTCTCATTAACATTTTTATTGATCATAACACTATGTATAGGCTAATTATTAAGGTATGCTCAAATAAATAATTAATGAATATTTTAGTCATCATCTACAATTTCACTGTCATCAAATATATTAGAAAGTATTTGAACCATAAGAGGCATTTTGTATTTATAAGTTCCAATAATCATATATAATTAGTGCCCATAATGTGATGTAGGATGTGAATTATATGACATTTCCACTTCTAGTTCTTTCTTAAAATGATCTTATAATGGATTGTTAAATATCTTTTGGTTTTGATGGTTACTAGGTTGTAAACTTGAATCCTTTAGAGGATCATCAAAGGTAATTTGTTGGTTATCAAGAAGACCTTGGATGTTATGTTTCAATGTATAAATCTTGATTGTATAATTCCCATGGCTTTGGTACTAGTCACAATATATATTATCATCATTTCCTTTTGGTAGAGATTGACTCATATCAACCTAAATGGGAGGAGGGATAAATATGAGATGACACTCCACGAGCTTCTTAAGTATCAAAACTAGAGATTCAGGTAATCATGTAAATTTTATCTTAGGTGCATTGGATAAAATGAGTTGATTAGGATGTTGTGACACTACATTAACCATTGTGTTTATTTCCATTTTAGGTTATGTAGGTTTTACCTTTGTAGCTTGGTTTGATATGAAATATGATAGTATATGTAGTCAATGTATTTATTACATATTTAAGATTATTTAAGGAAATAAGTTTCATTTTATGATCTTGAAAAAATATGGCATAATTCATCAAAATATTTCAACTTTTTTTAAACAATGGACTCATGTAATGGGGAAAACAAACTTTGCTAAAATATGTATTGAAGATCTTTATCTACCATTAGATTTGTTAATTTGGATAACATTGTTTTGTATCTCAAGACAAATTCATTTATAGGTTCATTGGTTACTTGTTTGATCTTTGCAATTTTGTCATGTAACATATTTTTAGTGATGTTGATGGAGAAATGTGCTAGAATATAATCCACTATGGGTTTAAATTCTTTCACTAATTAGATTGGTAAGTCATAGAACTATCTTAAAGCATAGTATTTTAGGATCCTTGGAAATAATCTGGTCAAAATTTTATCATTTGAAGCATAATCAAGGAACTCTTCATAAAAATATTAGAGATAGTGTTCATGATCACCCTTATCATCTTAAAATATGAATTTGGGTGTAACAAAACTAGTTGGCAAAGAGTGCAAATATATCTTAGATGCTAGAGGATTATGTAATACATATTGTGAATCAATATCATGATTTTATTTCAAATCATTTTTTTCAATGTTGGTAGCCTTAGATTCCAAATTTTTTATGACTTGGAAAAGGGTTTGCATTATAGACCTATTAAAATTCATATTTGAGATTTGATAAGCAACACAAGTAATAAACACCACTTGTGTTGGTGTAGGAATTATAACCAATAATTGGGTTGAAGTATTAATTATTCCTATGGAGGATGTGGCAAGAGTTGTTTCATATAAGAGTTTATCATTATTGGATGTGGTTGCACTAGCCTTAGCATGGTTATTGATTTTTCCTTGGGTATCATGTAATAATACATTAATAAATTCTTTATTTTTATTTAAATAATTAAATAAGGCTTATTTATATTCCATTTCAAAATGATATTTCTTAACACTTTCCATATTTCATAAATGCAAATAAAGGTGCCAAAGGAAATTGAAAAAATTAGATCTATAAATTACTAAAATTAGTAACCATAAAAATCTAAAAACCCTAGAGCAAGCTAGGAGTTTCATTATAAGACATAGTGGTCAGGTTCACCAAATGTTTAACCTTTTTTTGGATATGTGTTAGTAAGGGTTGAAAGGGTATTATAGTCTATACATCATGATGAATACAACTATTCTAAATTAGGTTAATTAATTAAAAATTTAGATAAATGAATGTTTTGAATTAAAGTGTTGAGTTATGATTAATATATAAATTACACTCAAAATAGTAGTTCAATTTCATAAACACAAAGAAGAGATAATACTTAGCTTATATGTAAATGTGTAAGTAGACTTAGTAAGTACACAAGTGGAAATAGGTAGGGACAAAATTAGGATTCAGTTGTCATATTCTAAAAATATTATTTCTAGAGGCCCAGATACTTACGTCGATATGTCTATCATGATCTTGGTGAAACTTTCATGTACAAAATATTCTTGTATTTTTAATTAAACACATGGATCCTTATATATTTTTTATCACCTTTCTATTAATGTATTTTATTCATATGCATTGGTTGTTGATGGTTGTATGTTGATCAAACCCTAGCTCTTGACCTTAGGTTTTTTGTCTTACCAAAAATGGGTTAGTGGGCTCACAGTATCAAGTTGACCTCAATGACCCCTCTATACATGAACATTTATTATATATCCAATACTCCAAGGAGGTACTTAGATGTATATATTTCTCCCCTAGGTGTTGGCTTGTGAGTGTACAAGGGTGCAATAGACTATATGCAAAGGCATACAGTGATCTAAAGTGTAACTTAACAAATACTAATCATGGGCTATTATTTGAGTGATATAAACTTGTAATATGATTTTGCCTATGATTTATATAAAAATAGTTAATAATAGGTAAATATAACTTAGTTGTGTAATTGATTGATTGAGTTTGAATAGGTGCTTGTTTGGTATTTTCTAGATGAATAATGAGTAGGCCTAGATTTATATATATATCACACCTTTTGAAAATATCTAATAATAGGGTTCAATAAGATAAATGGGCCAACCCATAATATTTTAAATATTCTCAAATTGGATTACTTTTGAGGACTGAACACTTGATAAGAATCTGGACACTTGCATCGATGCAAGTGTCTCTATGTGGGATGCAAGTGTTTGGTAAGCTAGGAAGCTATTAAAGATATAAAATTGATAGTGATGGATATATATTAGGTTTTAAGATTTATTTATAGTGGAGTAAATTTATGTCATTTGAAATGATTGGGTTAGATTATAAAATGAAATAGTTGGGCATAGTGAGATGGTGAATGTGATCCTTCCGGTGGCAAAGAGGTCTAAAACTGAAGGGTGGATCCCTAATATGTATTTTTCAAGTATACAAGAATGAGATGATATATAAATTAAATTTTTTAGTATCTATAATAAATATGGAATGTAATATTCCACTCGTGAAGGAAAAATTAAGTATTATAGTCAAAGAGGTGGTTCTCACTATAGAGAAGGTTATTCCTCCAACCTAGACATGCCATGTGAATGATATTAAGAAAGATGAGACTTGGACCTTGGAAATAGGTGTAAATTTTGTTAAATATCTCTAAATATATCCATATAATTGGTATAAAACTCATTCCAAAAGGATTTAAAATCCCCATTTTGGAGGATATATGTTGGTGTCACCTTTGGAAGAGGCATATTAGCTAGAGAGGAAAATTACCTACCTCAAGAAATTTTACATCCAAATATTGTCTAAGGAATAGAGAGTTAGTTTAAGAATGAGTACTAATATTTTGTAATCAACATAAGTGTTTGGGAATTTCCAAACATGGTGGTCCACTATTTGTGGAAGGAGTTGGGCCTCATCACATTTGTTATGCTATGTGTCCCTTGTAAGCTCTACAATCTTGGTTTGCATTATTGGAGGTCTTATGAAATGAATAATAAGTTACTTTTATCTCTTTTGGTGTCATATTTGATGTTAGTGAAATAATCTTGGCCAACATATCAGAAGGATAAAGACTCGAAGGGTCATAAAATCTATCAAATTAGTATGTCTAGTGTTGGAATGATCATTAAGCATACTTCAAAGAGGCTCAAAAAATAAAGTATGTCTAGTGTAATCAAAATATAAAGTGGATCCATGCCATTCCTATAAAAATAAAATAAATAAGGAGCATAATTATGAGGTATCCCATCGAAATAAGGATAAATTTACTCTTCTAGTATAATATAAGGGGTTAGGTTTATTGGGATGCAAAATATTAACCATATTTGTGTTATAGGTAAATGATGTGTGCTCATAATATTGATCAAGAAAGATCGGTAACATAATACTTTTACATCTTTTTCTTAGGCATAACTAAAGAAATAAGGGTCATCTAACATGTAACCAACATCATAGTCTATAGTGGTGAGATTGGCATTGATGGATCAAATTTAAAATGCCACTATAAAGTGGTTTATCATAAATAGGTTTCTTATGAATAACCATAAAAGCAAGTATCTCATTAGTTTTTACTTTTTGAGAATGAGGTAACAAAGTAGATAGAAATTAAACTATGATGTGAGGAGGGGGATATGATGTTTTGATTTTCAAGTTAATCTCATCAGGCTCAACATCATCAAAATCAAGGAGGTTTGGTGGGATGTTTCCAATAAGCTCAGTGTGACCACTTTAACCTCTAAATGAATTAATGGGATAGTTAAAGCATTGATACTCTCAAAATTGCATGCTAGGGAAAGGCTTACGTGTAGATATTTAATAGATACCATGTTCTTGGAATTTCTCAAAGTTCCAAGGGTTGGTGTCACCTTACACATTTTAGATATAACCTATGCATGTAAATTTCATGCATTAGCATGTGGAGAAAATTATGGCCTTGATGTGATGATTCAAAGGGTGACCAAGTAAGGTATGATAGGAAATGGGAAATCCAAATGCATCCTAAGGGAGGAATTTATTTTCAACCATATCCTTAGCACACGCTACAAGTGGAATTATGGTTGTAAATAGAATATCCAAGGGATTTAATAAATTCAAAAGAGGTAACAAAAGTACCAAAGTATTCATCAACTACAGCTCACTTGACTTAGACATTACCTATTTAGAAACTAATGAATAGAGGAGGTTCATCTACATGAATAAAGATCTCATCAAAGATAATAGATGCAATTGGAAACTTATAGATCCTTACCTGTTGTGTGATCAACATGAATAGACATCTCTTCACACTATTACATTATACTTTCCTTAGGCCTGATAAAGGTAGATACCTTCCCCAGAGATGGTGGTTAATGAATGTTCATATCAAAAAGGATTAGCATAAGGTGATTTCGATGTCTTGAAGAACTCCTCATAAGCTTAATAAATGGAATTTTAGAGGGTAGTCCAAAAATATATTATGTGGGATCCCACTCATCAAAGTTATTGACATAGAAAATATTTTAATTGGGAAATATTTTTTTGGAAATGATTGGGTTTGACTATAGAGAAAATTAAACCTAATTTTTCATGATTTTTAGTTGATGTTGATGTATATAGCATTATCAGATTAGTAGACTCAAGTTGAGATAACTATATCAAACCTATCAATCTAGTTAGAAACATAATATACCATATTTGGTATCTTAATATATTAGGGATAAAAACATATTATATTTATCTTGCCAATACAATAAGAATTGAAAGAAACTGAATCAAACATGTCAATGTAATAGGAACAAAAATAGATTCTATTGAGCCTAATAATACAGTAGGAAAAGTAATAAGTAAAAAATATGATATCAATCATGTTGATATATTTGGATCAATAGGAAACTATATCAAGTTTCTTGATATAATTACATACATAAGAAACTTTATCAGGTTTATCAATACAATTACAGACATAAGAAATTGTATTATGTTGGTTGATACAATTGAATTCTTTGGTTGTATAGAAGTTATGAGTTTGGAAGATGTGGCAGTTGAAAGTTGATCTAGATGATATGCTTAAATAATTATATAAGTTAGAGGAGGTATGTGTGACTTAAGAGTTTGATAATAAATGAATGATACAACATCTTTATGTCCATGTTATCAAAATTTTCCTCATTATTGGAAGAGTTAGGATTAACCATAGTTTTTTCAACATTAACGACTATTTTCTTATTTGAAGGATTCTGATGTTGATTGATAATTGATTTGTTACATCCACATTATTCACTAAGCAAACTTACTTAATTATCTATGGATATTTATAGTTGGTAATTTGATTTGATTATTATTAAGTAAGATGTAAGTCATGTATTATTATGGGATAGTTGAATATTACTTTGATTTCATTATCGCATTGTTATGAGTTAGTTGTATTGTATATTCTTACATTATAATCATGTTGATTTGTTATTTCAAAAGTATTTTATGATATATGTCACAATGTATATACTAACTACCTGCTTGTCATGAGTTTGACATAGGAGAGATTCATCCCTCAGAACATGATGAAGGGAGAACATCATCTTAGAGGGTGACATAGGTGTAGGTGTTGGGGGATGACAGAGGACTGGATAGAACCCTACACACACCACATTAGATAGTACATGTTATTTATATTATTTGAATGGTTAGCATTAATATGTTCTTTATGTTATCTGCATTTAAATAATTATTTATTTGTGTGTTAGTTCATATTTATGCTTAGGTGAATTAATCTCATGTGATTACATTATGAATGTTATTGTACATTTATGTCATGTCATTATATTCATGTTTATTAATGTTGTCAAAAAAATGAATTTGTGTGAATAGTGTTTGGTACTACCATATGTAGACTAAGTAACATATCTTGGTAATGTTGAGAACATAAGCTAGTTATCTTTATGATATTTGAGAATATTATTATAGGGCTTAATACCTTAATAGAGATAGATAATACTATCAATAAATGATGGCTTAATATAAATAGATAACTTCTTAATATAAATAGTTATCATTATCAAAATGATGTTATAAATATTAATTATGTTGTAATTAGCTATTGGATTTAGAAGAATATTATTGACTTCAAATTGGTCATGTTATCATTAAGTCAGGATGATTATTTACCTATGATAATATTATTAATTAATAAATAAACCAATTTTTTATAATTAGGGAATAAAGAAATCATTAAATTAGAAAAATATATATAAATAGGAAAAACCTCATAAAGGAAATAAAATAATTGTATGGTGTTATTAATATAATAAAATAAGGATTTTTAATTTGGCTTGAGGTAATTTAGGAAAAGTGAAAATATTAAAAAAAGATAAAACTCATTCAATAAAATAAAAAGGAGAAGAGAGGGGCATGGCATAAAGAGGAAAGAGGAGAACAGAAAAAGGAGGGAGTAGAGTGACTTGGAGAGGAGAAGAAGCAGCAGGACTAAGGAAGGAAAAGTTGATAGATCAAGCCATTCCAGGGAGGTGATTTTGTTTTGATTTTGTGAGGAATTTGTTAAAATTTTATATAAATAACTAGCAAATTAATGTGGTGATCTATATATTATATTATCCAGGATTACATTATATTGTCCACGTTGGTATAAATATAACAGTGATCAATCCCTAATAATATGTAATGGATTTATATGAACTATATAGTTTTATAGCATAAATTTTATATGTGATCAATTCTTGAAAATATTATTTGGCATCGCATTTTATATGTGATCTTAATAATGATGTATATATGAACTATATGTATTATTTCACATATGGTATAATTACAGTGAACTGTATATGTGTTATACAAAAAATATGCAATGATCTGGTAATATATAAAATAATAATAATAAAATAGAAGATCTCTTTATAATGAAATGCAGCGATCTAGTTATAGTTATAATTATAATAATAAAACATAGCAATCTAAAAAATATTTAGTGAATTACATGTATGAGGTGCTCTAAGTATGTTATGCAATAAACTAAATAAAAATGAACAATGAATTTTGTGTGTGTGTGTGTGTGTGTGTGTGTGTGTGTGTGTGTGTGTGTGTGTGTGTGTGTGTGTGATATATCATGAGTATATAATGTATATGCAGCAAACCAAATATGTGGTATATAAATATTTACATGTGGATATATATTTAAATATATAGTAGATTAGATTTACATGAATTGTTATGTATATAATGATTCATATCAGAATATGCATATAAAAATGGGTACTTGTTATGTTTAAAAAAATATTTTAGGATCTAATGAAGTTATGATACTTTTGTAAACAGAAATATAAATGTACCTTTTACCTTTATAAGTTCACCATTTATTTTATATATTTTTATTTTGTGTGAATAATGAGATACTCAAATACTCACACATGAACGACTTGAACTATTCTCTTTGTATTACATTTTTATAAGTATTTCTCATATATACTCAAATAGACATTTACCCTAAATACTCATATATGCTCAATACACATCCATTTGTGTGAATTATATTTCTCTGAATGGCTGTTACATTTATCCCTTATCTTTTCTCTTTATTAATGTGTGTACAAAAATAATTTTGTATAGATAAGAAGATATGGGGTTGATATGAGATATGGATTATAGATATACAGGCAAGTGTTTATTGGCAATGATATATATAAATATGGTTACCTACAGTTTACTAATACACATATATGTCTTTATTGATAGCGATCTAGTTATAGCATGGAAAGTTATTATGATTATCTAATTATGGATGGGGATCTAATATAGAACTAGTCCTAAAATAGTGGAAATATGTATATATAACTATTCACATAACATATTAGCCATAGTGACTTGTTCATAGCCATATGATCTCTCTCGATAAATTTATAGGTATCTACAAATATGTAGGCATACAGTTCTTGTACAATAACAATAAAATCACAGAGTAACATAGTTTTATTAAGAAGATACAATGCAAAACCTTTATAGATATGTGTTCATAAATATGGGTTGTGTCAATGGTAGCTCTCAGATTATTTGATTATTTCTTAGTGGAAGTTAACAAAATAGTTATTGTTGGGTATAATGAACGTATATAAAAATAAACTCTAGATTTATACAAGGTAGACAATCTAAGTATATATATTATTTTGTAAGGTATGGGTTCTATCGTAGTACCTAACACTGTGAACATGAGTATGGAGATTAAAATAGTGTATACACCTACCAACTTAAGCAATACATTAAGAATTATAAAACTTCCATATTTATCTATCAATATAATCACAATATTTATATGTTCATAATACTCATGTATATTTATGAATGATGATAATGATTAAAATACTAGATAGCTTAAACTCGTATATTAGTTATATTAAAACTAATCCTAGTATCTTGATTTTAATATATGTATAGTTACAATGTCTTAATTCTATAGTTACATATTTTGGGATGTTTGTATGGTATGTTTTGAGATAATAAATACCTGACAAGTATAAAGCATAGGAAGAATGGCACAAATGAACAAAACTGAGTTAAGGTTAGTTATTTAAAATATAGAGATATATGTATATTCTTATAAAGATATCTATCAAATATATTATTTATTAGGTATATCAAATTTATGGATATTGATCATGTGATATTGATTTGTAGATATACTGTGATATTATTTATTGAGTAAAGATATTCGATGATCTATATATGTTTATGTTCTATTTATACAGGGATCAAATCAAGCAAAGATATCTTATCAAAAGATTGTAATATCATAAATTCCTTGATTAAAATTATAAGTGATTGTTAGCATTTACATATAATAATTAAATATTATTGAAAACTTGTGTGTGGTGCATCCTATGAGTATATTAATATGTACAAGTGCATATACATATATAACTTATGTTAGTACATTGGAAGGTGTGATTACATTTATAGTTTATTTTTTGTTAAAAACTAAGTCATAGATTCCTAAAGGATTGGATACTATGCATATAGCCTCTTAAAAATATAACAAGTTACTTAAACGGAAGATTATCTTTTTCTGAGAATTATGACTAGTTGTTGAAATTGAGTAGTGTATACATGAAAATGATAAATTGTGATATTATTACTTGTCATAGAATCTACTATGTATTAAAATATACTTACGAAAATTAGATTATGCAGTTGAAACATAGATTATACCTAGTTGGTATAAACTATACTTGTTTACTTATTATTTATGTGATAAATAATATTATGGAGATTCATTCATATGTTTGATAGACTAAATGTAAGCATTTTGATTATTCCTATGTTTAGCATGTTTTATGTCTACTATTAGGAATTAATCTATATGAATCTATTAGTTATATATATATGTTAACCAAATATTATATTGTTGGTACTGAGTAAGTAGTGAGACAAACTTCACTAGTTTACTATCATCATCAATCTTAGATGAAAGTAATCCTATCAAGTGGTGTGTATGAAATTGATTGGTCCTAGATATCAATAACTATTGAAAACTTTGGCCAAAGTAATGTTAGTTAGATATTGTCATTTCATATATATGATTTACATGTTTGTGCGATATCATGTTAGAATAGATTTATTTATGGCACACTGCATGTTCTTAAAATTTATATAGCATATAAGTACTAGCTTGTCTCTCTGAATTCTTGCACCATCATTATCTACTCATCTGTGAAGGGAGGGTCATTCCCTAATAGAAGATTATATGGGGGATTGATGGTCTATAGTTGGTGTGAAAAAGTGCTTGGATGATGCTCTTCCTCCCCATAACAGTACTTATTTGGAGACTACACTTGAGATTACCATAGATACTAGAGTTTAAGGAACTCATACTCCATGGAGCCTTGTATCTTGTATTTTGTATTTTATTTATTATTATTGAAACATTATACCTGATGAGATGTAATTAATAGTAGAGGGTGCATGTTTGTACTAGTCATGGCTAGAAATCCATAATTACTTTTTATAATCAGTTGTTTTTTATTCATATGATGCTAGTGATTAATATCAGGTAGTTGTTACATGTTTATTTTATAGCTAAGATAGTATGTTTATCTGCATCACTTATTAGATTCTTGTGGTGAAATCTAATGAAAGAATATATTGATTAAATTTTTAAAAAAAATCACATTATTCTAGGTAGGTCCCAATGGAGATGTTGCATGATTGATTTTGAGAATGATTGAGAAGATGATTTTTGTAAATTTTAATGTGAGAATTATCTTGATTGAGTGGATTAGTCTTAACTTTACCTTCATGAATTTAATAGATGTTTCATAGAATTAATTATATTCTCTTGTCATTGCATTATGATAAAATTGATGACCAAGAAAAGCCTAATATAATAGAAGCTTAAGTTGTTTACAATTATCATGAGAGTGACGTCAAATAGCATGATACTAAAAAAAAATGTTTGGATCATACCATTTATCTCTAGATCGAAAGTCATCAAAGTCTCTAAGTGAACGTTTAGGAAGTTGTCTCCTAAGATCTTTAAGACTAAGAGGATGATTAGAATCATATTTTTGGTTATTTTTGTAATTAAAAAAAAAATCATTTAAATTTCACCACCCATTAAGTTCAATTTCCAATGATTTTAATTACTCTAATTTATGTGATTCTCTACTTGACTCTGAAACCCAATGGACAAGGCAACACTCAAGAAAATTCCTTATGAGACAAATTTTAAGGATGATGTTTGTGGGCCTACATTGGAAATTAAATGATGTAATTAAATTATTAACTCTTTTATAGTTAATTATTTTTATTTAAAGTCATAAAATAGTGTCAAGAAAGAGCATCAAGGAGTGTTGAGAAAGAATGTCAAGGAAGAATATTAAGGAAGAGAGCCAAGGAATAGTTGCAAGAAAGATCATCAATTGGATCTGGTGTTAGTTTCATTTTACATCAGTTGATTGAGCATCAAGTCTATTCAAACTTCAAATTGATCAAATGTCACTTTGATTTAATGCCAAAATGAATTCAAGTATCAAATTCATTCAACATTAGAAGAAACACCATGAAAGAGAATCAAAATAAAAATTTGTATTTAAAGTCATTTTTTAAATTAATTATTTTTATAGTTTATTAATTTTATTAAATACAAAGTTACAAATGTATTTAATTATTTTAAATTCCTAGATAATAAAATAAAATATGGGAAAACTCTAGTTAGAAGTTCTAGATTGATTTGGTGCAAAGGATGATTTTTTGACTTATTTTATGGATGAAACATGTAAAAAAGAGATAATATCAATTAAAATAAAGGAGGGGTTCTTTCTTTAGCTCTTACAGAAGGGCTAGCTACATATTTATGTGTTGCATGTACCTTTTTAGATTTGTTATGGCTTTGTGAGTTTGTAATGCTCTTTTTTTATGGAATTGTTTTTTTATATAGATAATCCATTAAAAATATTTAAAAAATAGGGTTGTGTGGAAATCACAGTGTTTTAAAACTTTGTGTTAAAAACCCCATGGATGTGCTTTGTACAAGGTGTTACCAATCTAATTTCTGAGCAGACTTTATGTTTCCAAGCAATCCTTTTGTTCCCATTACATTGTTGCTCCTAATTTCATTTTTACGTGAGAGGAATAATTTCCATTTATTTCATATAAATCTGATTTATCTAGGAAGTCTTATTTATTTATTTTATCATGGGTTTCTCACTGTCAACTCCATTCTCCTCTATTCTTCTTCCATTTTCATATTTCTCCATTTCTCATTTGTGTTCCCTTTTTTTGCTTTTCTATTAAAAGTACACAAAAAAACCCATATCTTATGAGGGAGCCACCCCTCTCAAGTAGAAGAAAATTACCATCCCAATTTGATTTATCCAATGTTGAAAAATTATGTCATTGCCCATTGGGCAAGTCAAAAAAATAAATATACTAGACATCAAATGGTATATTTGGTTTCTAAAATATGAATGGAATCTTCCCCTTTCAAATGAATATTAGCGACTCTATTGAAATGAAACCTAAAAATAATGAAATGTAATCCATCCTTTTGATATTCTAATTTTTCTATCACTTTCGAAGGTTTGATTTGTAGTTGCAAACATTGATAGCATGAAGAAATTTTAGTTGAAACTAGAATACGTCAACCTCAAAAAAAATGGTGAAAAAGAAAAGAAGAAATTAAGAAAAGAAACATGAAACAGAATAAATGGTTGATGAGATTATTGTAACGAATAATATTTATGAGCTCAATTCATTACAAAATAAGTTTTAAAAAAAAGGTAACAATTGAAAAGATGATGTTATATCTTTCACAAGATCATTAGTCTACCCTTTCTTTAAAAATCTTTAAGGAAATTATGCCTAATGCAAGAACAAATGGGATAATTGGCATGTGTGGTGAATAATGATGTCTTCAATTTATTATACACTAATTTGGTAGATAAAACACATGTTGAAAAATATCTTGCAAGTGATATGTGGATTGATGATAGACTAGCTTGTAAATGATGTGTGGATTGATGATAGATTGGAGACCTTTCCTTACCTTTGCCATCCTATTGATGAATTTATTGCATACACCAATGAAGAGATGGTTTTACTACATAGTTAATATGTCTTTAAAATTGAAAACATGATTAAAGGATAATAAAATTTCAGTCACAACCATGAAGTGTTACCTTTTTATAAAGCTATTCAAATAAAATTTGAGTTGGAATCACAAAAATGCATCAATCAGAGACCAATTATAAAAAATAAAACTTCTTAAAATCTTCAACAACCTAATGTTTTTTTCCTAAGCTAATTCTTGAAAGCCTCTGATGAATACTTTATTTCTAAAGAGACACAAATGATGGTGGATGAGTCTTAGCTTGATGAGAAACTCAAGTATTTATCTTTCTTTGTTTCCCCATAAAAATGTTCATGACATATGGTGATGGGCAAATGGTAGCCCTACAGTTGAAATATGTGTTGAATTTACAAGTTGTGATTGGTGGTCAATCAAATCCTAATCATAACCATGTGGTGGTATGTCTTGTAGAAGCCACGTATAATAAGTTTGATGAGCTTGATGCATTGAAAAGCAAACAAACAAATGTCACTCAGCAAAAGGAATTTCTTTTCGATGTTAAGCATCATGAATTTTAGATTCCAAACCAACATTTCTAAATCTATGATGATAATTTTTTATGAAAATACAAATGATTGTTCTTCTTCACCCACATTTGAAAAATACCCTATTACAAATGAATTCAATGATGAAGTGGTGATATGCTACTCCTTTGCTTCCTTGACTTGGAAATAACTATCAAGAGGAATTACAAGAAAAATGGGTGGAGTTTTATACCAACATGAACATTATCCCATGCCTATAGAACCTTATGGTCACGAGTCCAATATGGAAAAAAAAAGTGAATATATACTTGCCCAATGCAATACCTAGTTGATCATATTCAAGAAGAATAAGTTCTTAGTGATTTATAAAAGAGTAATGGATTGATCTATATTATAAATGAAAACACTTCATTAATGGAAACATCATTTTCATTAATTCATTGCTTCAAAATAAGGACAGGATAACCCAAATCAGAATGAAAGGATCTTAGATGAATTTGTTTCTTTCAAGTAGCATAAATTGATTCATCTTGAACTACTCATTAAATATTGTAAACATGACAAAAATATGGATATCAAACCTCTTGTATTTATTGATGAGTCATGTCTACTGCAAGGTCTGAACAAAACTAATGAAAATAAAAAATAAATATGTGTATATTTTTGTGCATAAGAATGATGATTTGGTGTCTATCAGATTAGGGGACACTATAGCAATAAATGAATCATCTTCCTTCTCTCGATACTTTAAATAAGGTATAGATAGCCAAAATCAAGAGAGAGAGATCATTGAAGGGTGTAGTGAGAATCTAATTTCATCCTCCTCCCAAGATCATGAGATAAACCATGAGCATGGTAAGCTTAAAATTAGTGAAAAAGAATAAAATGGTGAGATTTAGCATAAGCAAATAAAAATGTATCAAGAAGAGTTGAACACCACTTAGCAAGAAAGAGTTCTAAAGGATTTTTAGTATCATGCAATCTTTGTTCCCTTGAAGAATCTAAGGAATATCTTATTTGTGAAGGGAAAGATGTTCTTCCTCTTCCTACCTTTGAAGAATGTCTCTCTAGTGATGAATCCATGACAGCAGATGTGCCATTCTCATTGTCTTCTTCCCAACCACTATGGGAATTTTCTTCTTAAAAAAAATATGTAAGAATAAATGTACCCACTACATAAATGGTAGTATATTGGTTAAATTCAAAATAGCAAAGCTCTCATAATGATGAATAAATATGATTCCCTATCCTCCATCATAGAAGAAGACATTGTAGCATTACAAGAATCATCTTCCAATAAGTTTTCCCAGCTTTCAGCAAATTTATATCAATGCCTCTATTATAAGTAGAGCCAAAGTTTATTTATAATGTATGAGCATGGGTTTCTCCTCCAACCTAAGTATTCTCCAAAAATCTTAAAATCAAAAGTTGAGCCTCTTAAAACCTTTAGATTTTCATTCTCCAAATCCTACATGTTTTTTCCCAAGCCTAATTTTAGGTTTCTTAGGTTCTCTATGGATCTAGTTTCTTTTACCTCACCAATTTATCTTAAGTTATTTAAAAGAGGATCATATTTTGTAAAAAAATTAATGGGATTCTAAACCCTTGTCAAGTCCATGTTTTCCCTTATACATAAGAAATTGGCTTGTTTCCTTTCCTGTTGTTTTCCATTTTTTAGTCTATGTGTGTTTTTTTTCAATATACACAACAGTATTATGAAAGCTTCCCCTTTCTTGACAATTTTCTCTTACCCACAAGATTTTTTTGGTTTGTGTTTTTTGTCAAAAAGATCCCAAATATGAAAAACTTCAATATTTGGAGGGGAGTTACAATTAGCCCTATAATGAATCTTCAAAGTGATAATACCATTTTGGCAACCATGGATGTTGAAGGAGAAGGTTTGTGAACTAGAAAATAAATCCCAACAAGCTTAGAAAAATAAGCAAAAAAAAGATGCAAATATTTTAGAAGAAAATTTAAATATTTTTAGATAATATGCACGTTCACCAAGATGGATACCAAAATGAGATACTTGGTGTAGAATAATGAAGTTATAAATAACATAATTTGTATATTATTTTTTGGGGCTCTAGATGGTAGTGCCTTCAAATAAATAGTGAAAAAAATTGGAGTATGGGGAATCAAGAAGGAATGTCATATAGTAATCTACTTGTTCTTAAGAATGCTCTTAATATAATGGTGTACCATCTTCAAAAATGTGTCCCTAGTTAATGCATTCATGGAGGAAGATGCAAAAACTTGGGCCTTAATGGGGGAATGCTTGCATCTATGGACATGGTGCAATTTAGAACTTGTGAAATATGTGTGATACTTTAGAAGAGAGTAAGGAACAAATGAAGGAATAGGTTTTTGAGTAGAATTCAAACAAGGGTTTTGATACAAGATGAAGCTTAGAATGGCAAGAAGGATCTAGGCCAAATTTTGTTTAGGCCAATTCAGCAAAAAAAAAATTGCGTACCTCAAAGTGTTGGAAGGAATGTATTTGAAAAATGCAATCTCATGAAATGCATAATGGACTTGGTATAAAGCCAAACTTAGAAAAAATTTCCAAAAATTCTCTCAACCTGTGCTACAATGTGAGATTTGGAATTGGATATGGACATCCATCAAAGCATAATTGAAGGTGGATTTTTGAAACCTAATAGGATGGAACCTCACTCACGTCCATCTTGCCCGTGGGTTGGTCCAATTCGGCCTTAAAATCATTCCCTACAAGAATGGGTGATGAAAGGACAGATTTATAAAAGATGCGCACTCCAAAATAAAATAGGACCAGATCGAGTGGGTGTGATAGGAATGAAACACGTATTGGATGTTCTAGAAGGGGCTAGAAGAGTGATATAGTGGATGAGATGTCCATTTGAGGCCAAAAATGAATTATGGGAATATGATACATTATATTTCCTATAAGAATTGTAAGAGAAAAAGGAGACAAAGCATAAATGTAAGAACTAAGTTGATAGGTAGAATAGTGGGTCCTTTTTATCTCTAAATTTGAGTATTATAGAGTTAATCATGAAAAAAAGTGACATGTTGATGATATTGAATAAGGCCATCTCTTTGATAAATATAGCTACATGTATTTTATCTTCTTAGTGAACAAGATCTCGTAAAGAGTCTCAACTTTCTTTGAATAAACAATAACTTTATACAAATCTAATAGTATATTATATGATTAAATTAAAATGATCCTTTGATTTTGTTTCATTATTGAAATTTTAAAACATACACCACACACAAAAAGGCTCCTTATGCATACATGGTTGACCTTCTTAAGAGTGTTGGCCATCTTGAAGAGGCTCTAAACGTTATGCTAATATCTATTTCAAATAATATTGTATCCAAAGGTATTCAAACAAAACAATCTATATTTTTAAACATATTAGAACTATGTCCTCATATATCCTAACAAGTGTCTTGAAATGCCCAAACTTTTAGCTTAATGTCTCGAAATCAATGTGTTTGATTGATTTTGTGCACTATTTTAATAGTTTCTCCCACATCCAGAGTCTATTTTGGCTCTTGTTTGATGTGTCAGAAATATATTTTGGTACTAAAGTGTGTGGTAAGTAGTAGTTGTCCCTCAAAGGTTAAATTTTACAATAGAGTCTTTTGTTTCACTTTCTCAAGTGAGCATGCGAGCAAGTAAATAAGTAAATTTTTCAAATTGGTCTAGCCTACCATCACATGTTCATTTCTCATAAAATATGGATATGTGAACTCACTTCCAATTGGTCATATTAGGATAGGGATGTATTTGTGATGTGTCATCTACAAGGGTCCATAGGGTAGATAAATAAGTGGTCACCAACGAGTTATAGGATTC
This sequence comes from Torreya grandis, assembly GCA_037957365.1. Taxonomy (NCBI): domain Eukaryota; kingdom Viridiplantae; phylum Streptophyta; class Pinopsida; order Cupressales; family Taxaceae; genus Torreya; species Torreya grandis. The sequence continues at coordinate 847,003 of JARHVA010000376.1, forward strand.
TACCAAGGAATATCATCCCATAGTCAAAACCAAATGTTGTAGTTAAAAAAATCATTAAAAATTCATAATCCATTTAGGTCAATTTCCATTTATTTTAATTGTTCTACTTTCTATGATGCTCTACTTAACTCTACAACCCAATGGATGAGGCAACACTCCATAAAAATTTGCATGGAACAATATTTTAGGATGACATTTGTGGGCCCGATGTGGAACTTAAATGACTCAATTAAATTATTAATTATTTTAGAATTAATTAATTTTATTTAAATGCATAAAAGAAGGCCAAGAACGAGCACTAATAAGGAGCACCAAGAGCTCCAAGGAGGAATGTCAAGAAAGAGCATCAAGTGGATTGGGCATCAATTTGAGTTGGCGTTAAGTCAATTCAAACATCAAAGTGATTAAATAACACATTGATTTAATGCCAAAATTAATTCAAGTGGAAAAATAATTCAATATTAGAAGGAGCACCAAGAAAGAGTTCAAAATCAAGATATATATTTTTAATTTCTAATTAAATTAATTATTTTTTATTAAATGCAAAGTTACAATTGCATTTAATTTTGTAAAATCCCTGGAAAATCAAATATGGGTAAAATATAGTTAGAAACTCTACATTGAGGTAGTGTAAAGGATGAATTTATACTTTTTTTATGGGTGAAATATATATAAAAGAGATAATCTAGATTTACACAAATAGGGGGTTCTTCTTTCTTGAAGCTCTTAGGGAAGGGTTGGCTGCAACTTTGTGTGTTGCATGTACTTTTCCAAATTTTATATTAAAGTATAAGAAAATTAGAGAATTCATTTTTCATCTTTATAGATTTTCTCTTTATTTATGAAATTTCTATTATTTTTCGTAGATAGATAAGCCATCAAAATTATTCACTTTTCATGGTTATGCACTACTCACTACATTTCCAAACTTTGAGTTGAAAATCCCATGGATAGGCTTTATACCAAGTATACCCAATCTGATTTTTTACAAGATTTTGTGCTTCATATAAAACCTTTTGTTCCCATTACATTTGTTTTTCCTAAATCCATTTTCACATGACATGAATAATTTTCATTCATTTGATCTAAATCTAAGTTATCCAAATAGTCCTTTGAATTTATTTGCATGAGTTTCTCACCTTCACTTCCATTCTTCTTCCATTTTCAACTTTTTCCATTTCCCTTTTATTTATTTTTGTGATTTCTAATTAAAATTATAGTAAAAACATAAAAAAACCCATATCCTATGAAGGAGTTTCCCCTTTAAAATGTAAAGAAAAATCACCTTCTCAATGGTGATTTATTTAATTTTTCAAAATTGTGTTGTTATCCATTAATCAAGTCAATAAAATAAATAAAAACATAAGTGATATGTAATGAAATTACTTAGATGATTTGCAATAATTGAATTATATATCATAGAATTAATAATAGAATAAGTAGATCCACAATAACAATTGGTGAAAGAGAATAATACTTGAATATTATGACTAAGCCACTTCAAGAGGTCAACCTCCACAATAATGCAATAAGAACAGAATTTATAATATGATGATAAAAAACTAATTTTTACCTCATATATATACTCTACCTAGCCATGGTTATTTCATAGGCCAATCATACTAAGAACATCAATAAATGCAACAAGATAATATGAAGTTGTGTAAGACACAACTCAGCCACACATATCCCCTAAATACACTATAGGTTAAGGGCGTAACATGCCCCTCCCATTCAAAACAATGTTGTCATCAATGTTGAATCAAACTTGTTGTTTCTGTAGGAATGATTTATCCTCCAATTTTGCATCTTCAGAATATAGGTTATTTCATTTGATCATATACTAATTAATGGCTTTGGTTCGCAGTTATTTAGTGCATGTGTGAAGGATCTCTTCAAGCTCTAGAATGACTTAGTCTTCTTCATCTAATTTAGGCAACTCAATCTAAGTGAAAACTCTATGTCTAATTACCTTATTTAGGTAAGATACATGGAATACCAAATGAATGTGAGTGGAAAAGGGTAATTCCAACTTATAAGCCACACTACCAATTTTCTACAAGATCTGATAAGGGCCATAATACTTAGATGATAGTTTTTTATCCTTATTTTATTGCTTTAGAGACATTTGCTTATATGGATTCAAACACACAAATCCTAATCACCTATGTAAAAAATTCACTTATTGTGGTGTTGATCTACTTTTTTCATTCTATTTTGTGTCATTGATAAATTCTCTCGTAAACTCACTAGTACCTCATGTTAATGGTGAATGTGTTTGTCAATAGATCTAACATTGGGATGCATCATCATACAATACCACAAAGGGAGACATCTTGGAAGAAGTGTGAAATTATGTGTTATAGCACCATTTAGAAAGTGGTATCTAATGAACCCATTTATCCTATTTGTTAGAAACAAAATAATGAATATATCTTTCTAGAGATTTTTTGACTACCTTTGTTTGTCCATCAGATTCAAGATGAAAGGATGAGATAAGAGCCAACTGGGTACCCAAATATGCAAATAATTCAGTCCAAAAATTACTAGTAAATATGTGATCTCGATCACTTATAATTATCTTTGGAGTACCATGCAATTTTTGAATTGTATTGAGAAAAGTAGAAGCTACTATAGTGGTAACAAATGGCTATGATAAGGAACAAAAATGATCATACTTGGTGATTTGATCCACAACTACCATGATAATATTTGTACCCTCATATCGTGGTAACCTAGTAATGAAATCCATGGAAACCTCCTCCCAATGTTGGCTAGGGATGGATAAAGGTTGTAAAAGACCTGAGATCTTAATAGTTTCAACTTTATTCTATTGACATATCATGCATTCAGCCATATATTTCTAGACATCCCCTTGAGTCCTTCCCAAAAAAAATCTTGCTTGATTCTATTATATATTTTCAAAAATCCTGAGTGACCTCCCAGTGGAGATGCATGAAGTTCTTGAAGGATTTTATTTTTGAGGAGAGAATGCTTACAAAGGTATAATATATCTTTATACCATAATGCATTCCCCTTCCATGTAAATTTTTTAGCTCCCCCAAAAACTTGATAAATATTTTGAATCAAATCATAGGTAGCATTGTCAATCTCCCATTCTAATCTTGCTTACTCTAGCCAATCTACCTATCAAATAGTCATTGCACATAACAATGCCTCAACTGATCCATCCTTCTAGGATAGTGCATCTGCAACCACATTTTCTTTTCCTTTATTATATATTATTTAAAAATCATACCTTAACATTTTAGTAACCCATTTTTTTAGTTCTTCAGATGATAATCATTGTTCCAAAAAATGTTATAGTAAGTGACAATTTAAGGTCACATAGTATCATGCATGACATAACTTGCATAACACTATTTTTATTATAAAACATTCATTTTGATAGTGTCCTTATTCTCCACACTCAATGTGCCATATAGAGAACCTTGGCTTCTTATCTTCCAAATTTTCTTCTAATATGTGCAATACCACATCCAATTTAGCATCAATATTCATACTATTAGTAGGATTTTCCCCACGGTCCTCTATTTACTCCACCCTTGTCATATTTTCTCCAGCTTTGGATTTTTTTAGGAACTAATCTTGAGTAATAGTTAACTAAATCTTAATTCTTAGTCCCTTGACAAACCATGCAACTTTATCAACATCTTGAAATTGGAAGTTTACCTTATTTATGACATTAGATAATTTGTGATCATTATCCCAAATGGATTCTCTTAGATTTTGTTTGAATTCCTTTAAATCTTGAATAGTTTTATTATTACACTTCTATATCTTAAACTCACCTATCAAATTATTTTTGACCTCAGTTAAGGTCAAATTGGTGGCAATATTTTTAAACATGAACTCTAAATCTCTACTAGTCAACATTCCTATGAGCTCACATTTCTTGTCGGCATCCATCAAGATACCTTTGACCTACCACTTCATTATATAAGTCAATAAGTATTTCTTAGGATCAATAGACCCATCATATGGAATTAATGTGATAAAATATCATATAGGTGGTGCCATATTTATTGAATGTGGAGTACTTATAATTGATTTAGTAGGTGTTTGCATTTGGGTATGCAAACTAGTTATGATGTTGACATGTATGTTAAATGCATTGAAATCAAGTGTTGTGTTGGTTTTAACTTCAATTTCCTTCTTATGCCTATCTAAAACTTATGCAACTTCTTCAAACCACTTGTTATTCATTGTTAGCTCTTTTAATGCATTTGGTTTACTAATCCCTATAATTATGGAAGTCATAGGGGATGAGTCATGGAATGACTAAACTATTCCTGGAGTGTCAATAATAACCACCCAAACTTGGTCTAGACCTATTTTCTATCAAAGCATTTTAGAAATACTATCTTTCTAATTCTACATACAAGTGTTAATTTTATAGTTGGTCTCTAAACCTATTGTTAAGATACTTTAACTAGTCTACAACATCCTCTTCATTATTTCTCTATTCCTTTTCCACTTTTAGGTTGGTCTCAATATCCTAGTTGGCCTTTATGTTCTCTTCAACACCTATGTTCTCTTATGTCTTATCCAGTTCCATCTAACATCAAACTCAGTATCTTCCTCTGGAGGTGTAATTTTTCTTATCCATACGTAATTCCTCTACAAATCCTACACTTAGCTACCTTCATCCTTTCATCTTCTATAGGACTCTCTTTTTTCCATCTCTTGTGTTATCGCATCTCCTTATGAATCCATAGAATATTTTTAGCATCTTCTACCTTTCTTTCATCCATTCATCCAACTCTATTTTTAGATTCAATTAGTCTAGTGTCCATTATTCATCTATTATTAATTCACCTTCCTCTAGGTCGTATACCCATGTTGCCCTACCTGAATACTCCATGTCAGCTAGAATTGACACCATGGCCTTTTTCACATCTAGCATTTTCAAAAATAATGGAAGTCGATTCAAAAATTAACCTCTCATTCCTATAACAAAAAAATTATATATAACTTCAAACGTAACATACCTCTAAACATAAAACTCATCAAAGTATATGTCAATGGTAGTCCTTACCCAGTGATCAATCACACGCATATACTTGGTGTATATATTGCATAATTTTTCAAACTTGTCTTTGCTCCAAACAAAGTTTTATATTCGGTGAGATCTAAAGTAATAACATTCAACCTTAGATAGACATGTTATTAACAATTTAGACAACTTGCACTAGAAATTTTCATATATTTCTCCATATATTTAGATATAAATAACATCTTGGGCATGCACTCCTAGCCTAGCATATTCTTCTTATGGAAACTCACATACCTTGAATCTAGCCAATTTTGAAAGTCTCTTTATATAGGCAACCATCTTAACATTTTGGGATCTCTGCAATAGAACCATTGTTATTAGTCGTCCCTATATTTCCTCATCAAGGCATATTACGTGTTTTATTATTATGGGTCACAATGGAACTCACAATATGTTTATGTATTGAGATGAACCATATAAATAATAAGGTGTACTAAAATAAATAGACCTTTCTTCAAAATTTCTTACAAATTTAATATCACAAAAAGTATCAAACTTGTTATATCTTCATACATATCTACAACTCTCCTTACGTATACTTAAGCCAAATTATGAGAAAATATGAGGATACGGGTAATTGCATTAAGTTAGGGGATAAAAAGCGGCCTACCCATGGAAAATATTTTCCTAAAATTTTAGAAATATTAACTTTTGTAGATAATTTGAGATATCTACACTCCAAATTTGAAGATGGTGTAAGAACATAAAATGTAGAATTTTGAGTCTAGTTTCCAAAAAACTAAAAAAAAATTAAAAATGGTTAAATATAACTAGGTCAAACATCTAAACTTTAAAGATAAACTCCTATTTTTTTAAAGAAAATAGATTAAATAGATGACCATGTGGTGCACCATTTTTTGAGAAGAGTTTAATATTATTTGAAACCCTTTGGAGAAAATTCAGATAAGATAATCTAGTTTGTGACCTATATTTTTTTTAATTTTTCAATAAATAATTTTTTTTTATGAATTTTGTAAGTAAATAGATCGTGAAAACTAACAAAAATAAATGGATAGTCATCAGTGTGACGCACCTAACTACCTCAAAAAAAATGAAAATCATTTTTTTTATTTTTAATGTGTGTAGAATTAGGCCTAGTTTGTGACCATATAACTTGTTTTTCACTTGGATTAAGAAAATATTAATTACATGAACATATATAGGCATGTATGTTTGTGGCATGTAGTGGCCTAAAAAAGGTATAGTTAGAAATCAACATAGTTTCAAACCTTAAATTAGTCCAAAAATTATTAAAATCATATTTTTAGAAAGAGGAGAGCATGCTCATCATGATGGTATTAAGTTTTTTTAATTTTCACATTGCAATTTGTAGTGTATTTGGTGATCAAAGTTGAATTTTGTTTTTTTATCATAACTCTTGGACTCAGCTATAGATTGACAAGTCCAAGCCTTAGGCTCAAGAATCCAATCCATTACCAAGCCAATACGTGCAAGATTTGAATTTAAATTCAAATAGTTTGATCATATTAATAACATGATCATGGTGTTAATGCAATCACATTATTAACCACATTAGTAATGTGATTTCATTATGTAATAATGTGATCACATTAATAATGTGATCATGTTATATATTCACAACACCCAAAAACCCAAATTTGCTCTTTACCTCAAATTTTATATATGACCTTATATGTTCTTGAGTTCCCTAATAGTGGTATTATTTCATGTGATATGAGAAAAGTCTCTAACCTTGGATAGTGAATTAATGTTTCGTGGTATCACATTAGACTTCAAAAAAATTATACACATTTTAATATGTTGACTTGACCACTTATAATTACTTAGTTTTAAGATGTCACTCATACATTTTATGATATAACTTATTTTATCACTAAATGTTATAAAATGCATCTTTTAAACCTATGGCCAAAATTTAGCCTTTGGAGTTCTAATCTAGCTATGCATCTAAAGTAAATTGGGGTTATTTCAAGCCCCTTCAACCTAATTACATGAATATAAAATGTGATTTAGGGGTTAATTAGCTCTAATTTCATTAGCTTGATTGAATCAAAGAAACATAATTTATTTATATGCAAGTTCTACATGTATAAAATGTGGTTTTGAGCTAAATAAACTTAAAGTCATCAGCTAATGAATGTAAACATCAATTAGTTCAATTATGGAGGTAATTAGGGTCAAAATGAGACACATGAATGTATTTTAAATTGTATCTTCAATGTGATTTAGAGTGAAATTAACCCTAATGTCATGTCATATATAATTAACCAAAGATTTGATTCATTTAATCCAAGAGGTATTTGAGGCAAATTTAAACCCCTTAAAGAATAGGATATGATTTGGGACAAAATTAAAAGCTCAATTCTATCATGAATTGATCCAATTAGCCAAATTATGTAATTAGGATTGTGATTTGGGAAAAATTGAGCCCCTAAACCATATTTATGGCTCAATCAATTTTATAACATGTATACAACATGTATGGCTTAACTGACCCTACTTTTATCATAAATGCAAACATGTTTAAGGAATTGTCATAAAGAGGTGAATAAGTAGCTCAAATTTTCTTCAATTACCTTAGTGATTGGACCCTATATTTGATATATTAAACCCTAAACCCTATATCATTTAACTTAAACCCTAAATCCTATACCATTTACCTTAAACCCTAATCCATAAGCCCTAAACGTCAAACCCTTTAAATTGTTGACCCTAAACCAATAAATTTAGCCCCAATTAACATCCTTTATATATAGTAAGAATTAAGTTCATAGGGATAAACTTCGTCAAAATCACATCATTCATTACCATAATTGACTTAATTGGCTCAATATGTGATCATGTGGGGGTTGATTGAGCCCAAAATCATAGTCTTTACTCACAGATTTAGGTTCAAGGAGCTTAAATTTACCCCAATTGCCATCATATTGTACCTTATATACACTAAAACCTATACCTTAAGGCTTAATCCTTAAATTTTATAATTCCTAAATTCTAAACCATAAATATAAACTCTTTAAACCTTGAACCAATATTTTTATCCCAAATTAACATCATTTAGACTAAGAATTAAGTTCACAAGGCTCAGTTTGGCTTAAATCACATGATTGATTACCCCATTTGAATAATTCGCTAAATATGCATGATGACATGGGGTATAATGACAACCCAAAAACACATTATATGGTCACAAATGGGTCCAAGTGATTCAAATTGTCCTCAATTATCTTTGTGATTGACCTTGTGTACCCTAAACCATATATACATTAAAACCTAAGCCATAAACCATAAACCCTAAACACTATACCCTAACTTATAAACCATAAACTTTCCCTATTTACCAATTTATGTATTCCCAATTAACACCCATTGTATTAATTATTAGGTTCACATGGCATAGAGAAATTAGACATTATATACAGGTCCTTAAACCTAAACCATATGCCCTAATCCCTAATCCTTAAAACATAAATTGTAAGCCCTATGCCCTAATGCCCACTACATGCCAAAAACATACATGCCTTACAATATAACTAATTTTATCATAAAATGCATTTTGTAAACCTATGGCCAAAACTTAGCCTTTGGATGGCCAATTTAGCTCTGTATCTAAAGTAAATTGGGGCTATTTTGAGACCCTTCAACCTAATTACATGACTGTAAAATGTGATTTAGGGGTTGATCAACTCCAATTTCATTAGCTTAATTGAAGTAAAGAAACATTATTTACTTATATAAAATTTCTACATGTATAAAATTTAGTTTTGAGCTCAATAAACTTAAAGTCATCAGCGAATGAATGCAAATGTTGATTAGTTAAATTGTGGAGGTAATTAGGGTCAAAATGAGTCACATGAACCTATTTTAAATTATATATTATGTGATTTGGAGATAAATTAACCCTGATTTCATTTCATATGTAATTAATGAAAGACTTGATTCATTTAATCAAGGAGGGATTTGAGTCCAATTTAAACCACTTCAAGAGCAAGATATGATTTGGGGAAAAATTAAAAGATTTATTATATCATGAATTGATCCAATTAGTTAATTTGTGCAATTAGGGGCATGATCTAGGATAAAAATTGAGCCTCTAAACCAAATTTATGGCTCAATCGATTGTATAACATGTATGCAACATGTACATGGCTTAATTGATCCTAATTTTATCAAAAATGCAAACATGAAGGTAATTGTCATAAATAGGTGAACAACAGCTCAAATGTTCTTCAAATACCTTAGTGATCGGACCTTATATCTGATATATTAAACCCTAATCCCTATATAATTTTACTCATAGATCTATGTTCAAGGAGCTCAAATTTTCCCCAATCACCATCATGATTCTAACTTATATACCCTAAAACCTATACCCTAAGTTGTAATCCCTAAACTCTAAACCATAAATATAAACTCTTTAAACCTTGAACCAATCATTTTATCCCAAATTAACATCATTTAGACTAAGAATTAAGTTCATAGGGCTCAGTTTGGCCTAAATCACATGACTGGTTACCCTATTTGAATAATTCACTCAATCTGCATGATGACATGGGGTATAATGATAACCCAAAAAACACATTCTATGTTCACAAATATATCCAAGTGATTCAAATTGTCTTTAATTATCTTTTTAATTGACCCTATATACTCTAAACCATATATACATTAAAACCTAATCCTTAAACCATAAACCCTAAACATTATACCTTAAATTGTAAACCATAATATTTCCCTATTTACGAATTGATTTAGTCCCAATTAACATCCTTTGTGTTAAGAATTAGGTTCACATGTCATAGAGCGATTAGAAATTATATAAAGGTCCTTAAACCTAAGCCCTAAACCTTAATCCTTAATCCCTAAAACATAAATTGTAGTCCCTGTGCCCTAATGCCCACTACATGCCATAAACATACATGCCTTATGATATAACTGATTGTATCACAAGATATCATAAAATGCATTTTTTAAACCTATGGTCAAAACTTAGCCTTTGGAGTACAAATCCAGTTGTGCATCTAAAGTAAATTTAGGATATTTCAAGCCCCTTCAACCTAATTGCATTACTATAAAATATGATTTGGGGTTGATCATCTCTAATTTGTCCCAATCACCATCATGATTGTATCTTATATACCCTAAAACCTATAACCCAAGATTAATCCTTAAAGTTCCTAATCCCTAAACTCTAAACCATAAATATAAACTCATTAAACCTTGAACCAATCATTTTAGCCCAAATTAACATCATTTAGACTAAGAATTATCTTTGTAATTGACCTTATGTACCATAAACACTATACCCTAAATTCTAAACCAAAAACTTTTCTTATTTACCAATTGATTTAGTCCCAATGAACATCCTTTGTAGTAAAAATTAGGTTCACACATGGCATAGAGTGATTAAACCTTAAATACACCCTTAAACCGAAACCCTACATGCCCTAATCCCTAATCCCTAAACCTTAAAATATAAATTGTAATCCCTAAACCCTATGCACTAATGCCTTAATCCTTAATCCATAATCCCTAATATATATTAAGTATAATGCGATCACAATATTCAATAACATGATCATGTTATTCTTATTATAGACAACACTCAATTCTCAATGTCAATGTTAACCCCAACCAACTATTAAGAATAACATGATCATGTTATTACATAATGCGATCATGTTATTATATAATGTGATCACATTATTCTTAATTTATGATTCTCAATATGTATGTTGAAGAAGAACCTAGTATAACGAATAACACAATCAAGTTATTACATAATACAATCACCTTAATATTATTATAGACTAAACTCACTTTTCAACATCTATTTTTAACCTGAATCAAAAAAAGTATCCCCACAAACATTCTCTACATACTTATATGGTACATATGTACTTGACCCCACCTTTGAAAAGTTGTCAGTTGTCCTTGATGGTTGATGGATCACGTTTGAGGAAGAGGAAGATATTGAAGAATAAAATATCAGAAGAATTAGAAGATTTGAGAGAGAAAAATAAGATACTAATGCAAAGACTTCATGGTAGACAAGCTACAAACCCTAATCCTAATGAACCAAATGCCATAGATAATGAGATAATTGACAAAAATGAATTAAATAATGATGAAATTGACCATAATGAATTGAACAATGATGAAATTGACCATAATGAAATGAATAATAATGAAACTGACAATAATTAAATTGACAATAATGAATTAGATAATTTTGAAAGTTTATATTCAAAGTTCTAATTTTTTTATTTTGTTGATGGTGAGTCTATGTATGATGTTTCACCCCCCATGAATGAAGAAAATTTGATGGAAACAAATAATGATGAAATTAACTATCAATAAAATTTCATGGAAATATATAATGAAGAAATAAACAATGAATAAAATGTCATCCCACCTCTAAAAAATGAAAGTAATAATAATTTTGAAACGCCCTCTCAACAAATTCCACCATTAATAACACCTCCAATAATTATGTGTAGAAAAGACAAGTATATAATTAAAGTCAATGAAAATATTTTAGAACCAATGCATAACAAATGTCTGATTGCCATTCAAGAAGACTGGCTCAACAAATTTAGGATACTTTCTTTCATAATTTGGATTATGATATTCAAAGATGTCAATTATTTGTTTCATTGATAAGATTGATTAAGATGAGACCTATAATGTACACATTAGGACTAAGAACATATAACATAGATGATGAAAATATGAAATTATTAAAAATATATATGATGCATATCATACTGTAAGCCCAAAATCATGCACCCAAGATTTTAATGTTGCCCAGCATATACTTATAACTTGTATAATAAGTGACCAAATAGAGAAAAAATGAATGGTTTCAAAAATAATCCAAACACTTAATATAAATAGAAAAACATTAATGAAAGCAATTGAAATATGTGAAAGACTTAACGAACCTAATACCAATGAGCTTTGGTTACTCTCTAGTAGGCTTTCACGAAAGGACAAGGCTATAGCTGATACTCTCAAAGAGTTATTGCTCAATTTTGGAAAGATAATACAAGAGTTTTGCCCAATGCAAGAGATGTAGTGAAAAGAAAAGTTGGTTATTGTAACCATGAAATGCATCCAAAACATTCATTGGATATGACTCAAACATAATTGTACTTTACATTTTTGGAAAAACATCCACAAAACTATATTTGTCAAAGATATTTTGAGATGGCCAAACTTTTTTATGTAAAAATAAATCACACATGCACCACTTGTAGGCAACATGTTGAATTTTCAATGTACTATGATGTTTTTTTCCATATTTATTGTACTTTACATACTAACAACATTTTTTAGGAGTGTAGCATTGAATTGCCACCAAAATTAGCCATGGAATTTAGTCCAACTATCTTTTGAAAAAGATTGGATGGACAATTATTTTACAACAAATCATATTTAAATGGAAATTGCAGCATTTATGGTGTATTGTCAAAATTAAAAAAATATATATCAATGAGGAAATTACAAGTGAAATTAGACATGAATTAGTTGGTTTAAGCAAATATAAATCAATGAATTATCAAGTAAAAGATGCAAAGAATCTAAAATGTGTGAGCTTGTTACAAAAAAGATACATGTTTCATAATTTTTGGTCAAATTTAGGGAGAAGATTGTTTATGAGTATGCAAGGCACACACACAAGGCTAGATGGTTGGATAAACATTTAAATATAAGGAAGCATATATTCCCACCTAGTTTGATTATTTTAGTAGTTGACTTTCCTAAAAATTACACATTTAAACCCCAAATGGAAGTTTAATCATAGTATTATAACTCATCACAAGCTACCATATTTGTGCATTTAGCATTCACACATGCACCTGATAGTACAAATCAATAATGGAAAATATTAAGGGAGTACCATTTTTATATTAGCGATGATCGATCACATTAATTAGAGTATGTGCAAGGTTATTTTCATAAGTTCTATTAACAGTTGAGTCAGAGGAACATTAATTTCAATCAACATTACATTTGGTAAGACAATTGCACATTACAATTCAAAAATGCATGGATGTTTTATTGGTTGAGCATCATGTAAGTTACCACTAGTGTAGAACACATTTGAAGTTTCACCGAAGCTGGCCATGGAAAAGGGGAATATGATGGTGTTGAATCATGTGTAAGAAGAGCTATTTCAAGGGAGGAGTTGAAATTTGAAGAGGGTGTTCATTTGATAAAATACAAAAACTATGGTTGAATAGTGTAATAAGAAAATATGTCATGGTGTTCAACTAAATTCTATTTTTCATAGACAGTTTTGGTTAATGAAGAAAGAACACTTAGTAAAGTATGAGGATTGTATGAATCTAATGAGTTCAAGTGACCTCCACTCATTTCATAGCTCAAATACAAGTTTTTGGATTGCTCATATGAGACACTTGGCATGTTTTTATTCTACATGTGTGGACTCTATTTGGAATGAGTATGAGTCACAAGTGTGAGTGGATGATTGGAGTTCCAAACCTCTAATTCCAATCAACACATATTAGATTTCAATAGCATTACAACTTAAAACTATGACATCATCAAATGACTTTGACCATGTATTTGATTTAGTGTAGCCAAGTAGAATATTTTTCATTATACATAATTTATTCTCATTATATATCTTCATATTGTTACTAAAAATGGTTTTTTATGATACAAAGCATTTTTTTTAGTTATTTCAGATAAGGATAATGAAAAAGGAATTGAATACTACTTGTGTCGATGTGTAAAGAGAGAAAAAATTGACTTCCCCAATTATATGGAGAAAACTTGACTATCTCACTATGTTAGTGGTAGTCACTGGAATTTGGTTTTGACAATATCCTATAAAATATTTAGATCAATGGTTGTTTAAAGAGTTTGAAATGCATAGGAAGATACTTCACTATTCAAATTTGAATCTTGCAATGAATATTCAATTGTAAAAATATCATGGGAGGCCATTAAATAGGAAACTATGGAAAGTTTAGGAGTCAGACAATGAAGTTATTCTTGATACTATCAAGGTTAGAGAAAATCTTAGTGGTTCATTAGATTGAAATACGTAGGTATGTTGAATTTTTAAATGTAAATGTAATAAATTTTACCAAATGTTTTTTATTTTCTAGGTAGACATGAATTTCATTTTTAGTCACTTACTAATAATTTTTTTTAGGCTAGTGGTGCCATATAAGCTTCCACCTTCACATGGTTGGTACTGTCAGTAGAGAATTATATATTCTTGAAGCTAAGATACGCTTAGGTTGGACGTGATCAAATCTTAGGTTGGACATGATCGAATCTCAAGAAATAACTTACAGGTTTTATTTTAAATGTATTTGAACTTAGGCTAAAAATTTACATTTTTATTGTATTGGGAAGGGCATTTTTGAGGCCAAAATGGGTGGTGGGTTTGTCGATTGGGCCTGATGGGAGGCCAATAATCTAGTCTTAGATGTTATCCACCCTTATTATTCACCAATTTTTAACCTTGTAGGTCAAAATTGGGCACCCCTATATAAAAATTTGGCCTTTAGATATTTTAGGGGTAAATATCATGTCATAGAGTGATCTCAGGTTTATTCAACATAATATGAATGTTATTAGCTTTGATCAGTTTATTATCTAGGTCATTTTATTTTTCTTTGAGTCATTCTAATAGGTCTAAGTATATTTTTAAATAACATTTTCAAAGTGCAAGATCTTGCACATGCGCCAGTTGCATAAGAAGCTAATCATGTGGGTTTGTTCATAATGGTTCAAAGTTCCTATGTACTAAGTCTGAGGCCCTTCATCAAAGCACAAACAAAATTGTTCATGTTCAAAAACTTGCTTCAAAAAACATTTCTAGACTTAGTCATTCGAGCTCATCCTTCCATTTCGAGTTTTCTTACTTGGTAAAATTCCTTCGAAGGAGATGTTCCACACAAAACCCACAGCAAAAGTGCAAGTGTTCTTTCTTTTGGAGGTTTTTTTTTCAAGTTTTTTGTTCAAGTGTCAAAAATTATCTCAGACATTTTGTCTGAAAAAATTTCCTTGAAATATATCTTTTTAAGTTGAAGGGGTCATTCGTAACTTTTTCAAAGGGCACTTTAACTTTTCCAAAAGGGTCACTTCAACTTTTATAAAGGGACATTTTCAGAAAGCTGAAAGGTACTTTACAAAAAATCCAAAGGGTATTTTCATAAGAAGGTGGACCAAATATAAGTTTTGAAAGGTGCATCCTAATCTTTTTGAAGGGTATTTTTCAAGCAGGGTGCCCTATTCAAAATTCTAAAGGAATTAATGTAGAGGGGGTGAAGGATTTGTTTTAGGAAAAGTAACAAAGGAATTTTTTTGGAAAAATTGTCCATAATAATTGTCAAAAGCAAAAATCTCAAAGGAATTATTTTGAGAAAAGTGGTTGAGATAAATCTTCCTGAAGGACACCTCTAAAGCCAAGTGCCCCAAATAGTTCTTAGAAAGATATATTTAAAGAAAAAGTGTCCCATGCATTGATTCAGAGGGCACTTTCCATAATTAAAGAACACTTGGCAAAAATCTAAAAGAAACTTAAGTCTAAGGGAATGTTCTGAATGAATAAGGAAGGTGATGGCCTCACAAATGTCAATTTCAAACTATGAAAAATAGCTGTTGGAGTCAAAAACACTTGGTAAGAACTTGAGAGGAAATATAGAGGTAAAAAATGGTAATATCTTGAGCATCTGGTGTAGACAAAACAAGTGAAAAATAGATAGGTTGACAGTTTGAGTTATTGCTAGAAGCTAACCTAAATCAAGGAGCTTCCATGAAATCGATAAACACAGGTGTCCAAAGGATAGTTAGAATTTAGAAGGAGAATTCTCTATCACCATGAGTTTCATTTCCTTTGAATAGTGATATGTGTTGACTCTCCTATTTTTAGTTTCAAATGTTCATGGATGGTCTTTGATGGTGGTAGTTTCCTGTGCCAATTCTAAAGGTTTTATGCCACTTTTAACCATTTTTATGACTTGTTTCAAACAAGTAGACCTCCTGACATGGAATGACTCACCTCACCCCTCTTTCACATGAAATTTTAATGAATTTCAACTTGGTGACACATGTCCAAGTGACTCTTGGACTTCCCTTCTCTCTATCTTCCCATTTCTTCTATAAATTATGGGCTTATGGCCATTATAGAGAGAACTCCGCTTGGGTATGGCAAAGCCCTAGAAAAGTTTTGTCTTGAACCAATAAAGATAGCTATTTTTTACCTCATTCAAGGATTCTCTAAGTGTATTTGATGGTTATTATCTTTTTCAAGTGTATCTTAACTTACCTTCACATGTCAATTTTCCTAGTACCTTGTGAGTTCAAAGACTTCTCTTTGTAGGTCAGCAAGAAGTGTCAAATAGAGTTGTAGGTGTAGTGAATATATTTTCCAATAGTGTGTCTTAGAATGCCTATTTTATAAGTCTTCCTATCCTAAGCTAATTCTAAGACCCCATGTTGAAACATTGATGCGAGAAGAAGGTCATTATTGGATGTAGTGTATGTTAAACATCTCTTGGTTCAAAATACATGTCAAGAGTGTGAGTAGACCAGACATTTGGTGCATCACCTCTAGTAGAATAAGTTTATTGTTCATTATTTTCATAACCATTTTCATTCCCCAAGTTTTTAGTAGTAGGAATATGACCCTAAATGATGCATCAAGGGGAGCTAGCCCCTAATCTAGAGATCCACCCCCTATAGGGATACCCACAACCCTAGGGTGGTTCCATTGTTACACTTGAACGAGGAGAATCTTATCCCATGTCCTCATTGGGTGAAAGTTCAAGTGACAACACCTACATTTTGGTAGTGTTATTTTTCAATTTAAAATCATTGAAACCATAGTCATGCAACCATAATTTAAACTTTGACAACATTTGTTGTCAATATTTTTATACCCCATAACGATAGTGAAAATGCACTTTCAAGTGGATTTGAAATTTGTGGCAATGTGATAACATGTAATTTATCTATATGGATGTGATCAAAGTGATATATTTTTAGGTGGAGGTATTGGAAGCAAAAATGGTAGTTGGAGCTCAAGAACTTGCTTGTTTAATGCCAAAAAGTTGCATTTTTGGACCCCTCACTACAACTTATCTAACAGATTACTATCAAAGGTTACACCTAAGTGCTCCAAGATAAGATTAAATATATTAAATAGGAATGGGAAATATCTAACTATTCATAAAAATGACTTATAAGTTTTATTTTACACATGTTTGAGTGTAGGCTAAAAATTTGCATTTTTTTTGTATTGGGAAGGATGTTCTTGAGGCCAGAATGGGTAGTGGGTTTGTTGATCGGGCATGATGGGAATCCAATAACATATTATTATAAATTATCCTCCACCTAGATGTGTTGGAAGTGTCATTTTTCATTCATAAATTATTGAAACTATAGTTCTGCAACCACAACTTAAACTTTAACAACATTTGTTGTCAATATTTTTGCGCTCCAGAATGGTAGTGAAAATGCACTTTTAGGTATATTTGAAAGTCATCATGGTGTGATAACATGTAATTTTCCTATATATATGTGATAAAAGTGATATATTCTTAGGTGGAGGTCTCAGAGGTAGAAATGGCAATTGGAGCTCAAGAAGTTGCTTGTTTAATGTCAAAAAGTTGTATTTTTAGCCTATCAATGTAACTTATCCAATAGATTGCTCTCAAAGGTTCCACCTAAGTGATTTAGGTTAAAATTAGTGGGATTAAAAAGGTATGGGATGGATCTAATGTTTCACAAAAATGACTTATAGGTTTCATTTTACATGTGTTTAAACTTAGGCTAAAAAATTGCATTTTTCTTGTATTGGGAAGGGCATTCTTGAGGTCAGAATGGGTGGTGGGTTTGTCGATCAAGTCTGATGGGAGGCCAAAAACCTGATCCTAGATGTTATCCACCCATTCATACATGTTTTTAGTTTCATTTTTCATTCAAGAAGCATTAAAACCATAGTTATGTAAACATAATTTAAACTTTGGCATTTGTTGTAAGTATTTTTGCACTCTAGAATGATAGTGAAAATGCACCTTCGGGTGGATTTGAATGTTTTTGAAATGTGATAACATTTAATTTGCCTATATGTACATTATTTAAGTAATATATTCCTAAGTGGAGGTCTCGAAGGTAGATATGGCAGTTAGATCTCAAGAAGTTGCTTGTTTAATGCCAAAAAGTTACATTTTTGGACCCATCACTATAACTTGTCCAATGGATTGCTCATGAAGGTTACACTTAAGTGATCTAGGGTGAGATTATATGGATTAAATAGGTAGGGGTTAGAACTAATGGTTCATATAAATAACTTCTAGGTTTTATTTTACATGTGTTTGAACTTAGGCTAAAATTTTGCATTTTTCTTATATTGGGAAGGGCATTCTTGAGGCCAAAATGGGTGGTGGGTTTATTGATCAGGCTTGATGAGAAGCTAAAAACTTGGTACTAAACATTATTCTCCCATTTAATGTTTTGGTAGTATCATTTTTAAGTCAGGAAGCATCAGACCATAGTTTTGTAACCACAACTTAAACTTTGACAACATTTGTTGTCGATGTTTCCATGCTTTGAAATGGTAGTGAAAATGCACTTTTAGGTGGATTTGAATATTTTTTTGGTGTGATAACATATAATTTTACTATATTTACATGACAAAATTTATATATTCCCATGTGGAGGTCCTGGAGGCATAAATGGTAGTTGGAGCTCAAGAAGTTGCTTATTTAATGTCAAAAAGTTATATTTTTAGACCCATCAGTACAACTTGTCCAATAGATTGCTCTCAAAGGTTACACTTGATTGATATAAGGTGTGATTATAGGGATTAAATATTTATGGTAAGGATCTAATGGTTCATGTAAATGACTTACAGGTTTCATTTTATGCATGTTTGAACTTAGGCTTAAAAATTGCATTTTTCTTATATTGGGAAGGGCATTCTTAAGACTGAAATGGGTGGTGGGTTTGTCAAATGGCCTAATGGAAGGCCAATAACCTATTAATATATGTTATATTACCCTTGGAAATTTTTAAATTGTTAGTTTTTGTTCAAGAAGCATTGAAACCATAGTTTTTAACCACAACTTAAACTTTGACAATATTTGTTGTCAGTGTTTTCATGCTCTAGAACAGTAGAGAAAATGCACTTAAAAATAGATTTGAATGTTGTGGTGGTGTGATAACATGTAATTTTCCTATCTATATATGATCAAATTTATATATTCCTAGGTGGATGTCCTAGAGGTAGAAATGGCAGTTAGAGCTCAAGAAATTATTTGTTCAATGTCAAAAAGTTGCATTTTTGGACCCATCATTACAACTTGTTCAACGGATTGCTCTCAAAGGTTCCACCTGAGTGATATAGGTGAGATTAGAGTGATTAAATATTTAGGGGAGATATTTTATGGTTCATATAAATAGGTTTCATTTTACACATGTTGGAACTTAGGTTAAAAATTTGTATTTTTTCTTGTATTGGGAAGGGCATTCTTGAGGCCTAAATGGGTGGTGAGTTTGTCGATCAGGCATGATGGGAGGCTAATAACCTATTCCTATATTTTATCCTCCAATATTGACATGTTTTTCATATAATTTTTTGCTTAAGAAGCATAGGAACAATAGTTCAACTAAACTCTTAGCCTGTAAAACATGTTAAAATTTGGGTAAGATGAGTTTTTGGTTGATTTGAGTTCTATAAACTTGGGTAAGGGTTATAACATGTTAAAATTAATAAAATAATATTATAAATATATTTTTTAAGATATAAAAACTCTATTTTTATAAATTGACCTATTGAAGCAACAACTAGGTGTAGAGACCTAGAAACTTAAAAAGATAGAATTTAAGAATGAGAGCTCAATCTCTTAGAGACCTATAGTTGGTTGATTTGTTGTATGTTTTTACACCTAAATAAATCCTTAAGTTTACCTAATACCTATATAAATTTTCTTAAATAATATTGTTCAAAAGAAGAGTAGATCTAAGAGATTGGTGACTAGTTAAGAGTAGACCTAATGAGTAATTGACTAGTTTAAAAGAAGATTATTTGAGAGTGGATTTTGAATCAAGTTGAGAAAAAGAGTGGATAAGTGAGTTTGTAATTATTCATGATCTTAGATCATATGAATAGGAATTTCATATCGTTATTAAACATATAAGATCAAACTATGCATTAGATGGTATTAGGGTATGATAAAGGGTTTTGGCCAAAGATGGATCATTTTCTCATGAGTGAATATTATGTTTCAAGTCAAAAAGGTTGCCTTTTATTAGACTAAATACATTATATTCAAGGTCAGGTAGAATCTCATCTTTCAAGTTTCACAAAGATAAAGCAGCAAAGATGAAGAAGTAGACCATGTACATGGTCACTAAAAGGAGTTGAGTGCAAAATAGGTATTGATAAAGATTACTTGAGAGGTGAGGGAAAATATAAAGAAATAAGAATAATAGAAGGCATACAAGAAGTAGGCCTAGTTTCAATAAAAGCTAGTTAAAAAGGCATTGGAGTAAGGTGAAGGTGAAAGATCAAGTAACTTACAGGTATAGTTATCCGAGTGACAAAATTGCAAGGATTTATGAATGATTTTATGTCTTTGCATTATAAACTTTTGAACATGATTGTGTAAGGGATTTATGTGTAACAAAATTGTGTTAATGATCAATTAAAAATTTGTAAATGGGTGATGGCAAATGTAAAATAGATAAGAGTGTCATTATTCATTCCCACTACACACAATGAAATAAAAACTTTAATTTAAAAAAATATAGGAGATCTGAGATTTATAGTATTAAAAAAATTATTTTTTTAATTCTCATTTGTGTACAACAATAAATATGAGATATGATAGATAATAGTTTGGAAGATCAAAACAACACTATACAATAACACACAATGAAATAAAAATTGAATAAAAATTAGATAGATTGTCATGATAGGCATTAAATATAGGCACATATGTACAATGTCAATAATACATAGATTATCGTGATAGGCATACAAAAAATTACATCTACCAATATAATATCTAATGTTAGGTGAATGTCATATATGCATATACAATGCCAAAAATAAGTAAATTTCCATATAGGCATACAAAAATGCACATCTCATGTAAGACATCCTATTCATCAAATAGCCTCCCTCTCTTTAACTTCCTCAAAGAAGACTCTCCCTAGGATGCCTTGATAGTAGATGGAGACCCCTCTAATGCCTTATATTTCTCTAAGGTTTGATTGCAGGTCCTACGCTCATAGCTCACTTACAGCTGAACCCATTCAAATACAAGTATTATTATAAAATTAACATATAATACATTCAACCAATTGTTAACAAATTAATTTTAAACTATAATAAAAAATCATTTAAAAATGCACTTAATGTAAGCTCATAATATTATTCAATCTATTTTTGATGCTCAAACAAGTCAATAGTAGGATCAGTTGTTCGAATAGACATTTGAAATATAGGAGAAACATAAGAAGTTTCCCTACTAATCATCTGACTAGGACTATCAGATGTCATAAAACAACCCTGCATACATAATGCATTCACATAAGTTATATTTTCCCCAATTATGTAGTAAAATTATTAAAATAAGACTATTTTTACAATTCAAAATTACAAGTTAATATATACCTCTTTCAATGCCTATGCAGATGATATTTCAAAAGCAATGCCTATGTCTATCTTGGCTCACTAAGAGAGAGGAGTGTCTACTTGAGCCATCAACTATTCATGTAAACAAGGTCTCACTTACTTTTATATAAATTATCAAATATATATGGCAAGTTTTTCTCAATGTAAACCAAGATATATATGGCAACATATTTCAACATGCATATCATGAAAAGATAATGTAAACCAAGAATCATGGAAGTGTAACTGCCATGCAATGTGCAATGGCCAAAAATAGAAAGTAGTTTGCATGTTGGAGATAATATAAAAATTTTAATACATGTATGAAGTGTGAGTGGAAGAGTAGGAGTTGGAAATAATAATATCACTTCAAGAAGGCAAAGTTAGGGAGAGAGAAAATGAATAAGCGACATTAAGAACTTTGTCCTTACTTGTAAAGCTTCTTTGGATAGATTAAAATTTAAATAAGTGACTAACACTTTATGATCAATCCTATGGTGTTAATATCTCTATTTAGAGAAGATTAAATTCAAAAATCTACAGGTTCAAAGTGGTGAAACCCAAGTTTCAATACTTTGTCTTCAATCACAATCAGATTGAGGAGAACAAGTTTAAAGTGTCATCATAAATGATTGAAAGATGAGTAAGGGATAGAGGAGATATATTTAATTAAATTTAAAAACATTTAAACTCTCAATACTATTGATAAAATTCAAAATACATGGGAAGACTATATAAAACCCAATTAGTAACAATTATAAGTTTGTATAGTCATAAAAAAAGACCATATAGAGTTCTTGGAAATAGAGTTAAGGATTTAAGGTATTGTGAATGTTATGGGATATTGTTTTTCCATGTGTGTAATTCTTTTAATTTCTCTCAAATCAAGGTAAATGGTTTTAAGGGTTTATTATGTCCTATTTGTTGACATAGTCATGTTGGAGGGGTATAGAAATTTTATAAAACTACATGTTGGGAGTGATTTAATATCAAGAAAGGAAAAGTAATAGAGTAAGAAGATGTGTGGGGTAAGGTAATATCTAATTCAAGCCTTATAAGATTTTATAAGGTTCAAAAGGTCATTTTAGCTCATTTATTATCCTCTCAGGTGGGTACAGGATTAAGACAACACAAGTTAGGGTTTAAAACTAGAAAATGAAATAACAAGTGATTTCACTGATGAAAAGTCATTAAAATTTATGGATGGGTGTATTTATATAGGAGGAAGAGGATTTTTAAGGAGTTTATTTGAGTTCGTATGATATGGTTTCATATTCAATAGCCGTGAATTAGGCCTAGGAGACCTAATTAGTCATGAGGGGTGTTGAGTTAGGTGTTCTCCAAAGAGAGTTAAATTATGAAAGTCCCTACATGAGCTATGTGATGTAAAGGGGTATATGAATGTGGGTTTGGTTTGGTTGGGAGCTTTGTATTTTACTCACAACAAGAAGGTTTGCCTCAAAAAAGGGCTAGTAAAAGGAAGGTGTCAAAGAGGAAAGAAGAATTAAGTGAAGAGTTGAAGCTTAGGGGTTGTCTGGATTGACTAGATGCATGAAATGAGATTTAATTGAGTAGGTATATGGTCTTATGATTATTGTGGAAGGATGAAATCAAAGTAGCATGTAGACCTATGAAAACTCATAAGAAGATTGTAAAGAACAGAGTAAGGATAAAGAGAGAGAACATGAAAATAGAGTATGAACTAAGGAGGTTGATGTTAAAAGGAAATATTGTAGAGGTAGTTGATTAGTAAAATGACTTCAAGTAGATAAAAAAGATTAATTGAATACAAGGAGGATTAAGAGCCATTGAATAGGTAAGAGTGAAAAAAAAAGACCTAGTAAATGAAAAGTGATCAAAGAGATAAAGAGGTTGAAGACAAAAGACAAAGAAGGACAAGAAAAGATAAAAGTTGGGTATTTGGAAGAGTTAAGTGTGTGTTTCCATCCATATCAAGGAAGCTTGTTAGAACCTATACATCAAGATACTTGATAAATAAATTTAACTTAAACTTACAAGGCAAATATAGATAGACTAAATGTACATAGAGCATAAGATTAACTAAAAAAAATTACCTTTGTATAATTAAAATGTGTCATCGTAACAGAGGTAGATGCAGTAGTGGATGGGCCAGTAGCTAGATTCAAAAATGTAAAAAATGGTTGCATCAAATCAAATGTTGTAAATGTCGATCATGATGATGAAGGCACCATCACCTCCTATAACATATAAAATGACATATATATTATTCAATTTCTATGTAAATTAATTTTTAGCTAAATTAAATTTGTAAATATAACTTAAATTTAACATGAAATTTATATAAAGTATACCTACATCTATGTAGTGGTTGATGTTTACACACCAAATATGCATGCCAAAAACTCATCACTCATAAGAATATTATCCAAACCCTCTGAACCAATAGTGCCATCATAGTTATAAGGTTCAATGCACATAGCTCCATAAGAACTAAAGGGTGGGGTTGGGTATGCACACTAAGTGGTGTATCTCTAGCATCGGTCTGTGAGAGCCTACTCATATGTTAAACAAGTCTATCAATGAGTGAACTAAGAGCATACAGAGTGTCAATATACATGACTTGATGAACTACAAAGTGGATTTTGGGATCAAGTGGCTTTTGGATGCAGATCCTTATAGGTTGATTAGGTACACGATGTGCACCTAATCGATCCTCAATAGAGCCTTTCCCTCAGCCTTGAAACTCACTATAATCAAAATAGTTTGAAATCTCATTGAGGACAAACTCACAATAGAGTTTCCTCAAAAAATAAAATGGGATCTTGTAGTTGTTACATGGTGGATAATTAAACACCATCCACCATCAATTCCAAAAATTGGTTGTGATTAAATTATGTTGGTAGAGATGGATTAGAAAATGTTTAAGAATTAATGGAAATGGTACATTGGTGGTTGGGTCAATTAATACAGCATAAGTGGAGGCTTTTGATATTTCTTTATTCTTGACCTCAAGTGCTGATAATTTGTCATCATAATAAGCCCTACAACTATCCTAATTTGAAGGCCATCTATTAATTTGACTCATTATAGAGTCAATTTGACCTAATAATGTCTCTAGAGAATTGGCTAGATGGGTGTGGTGGGTGTTGGTGGAAGTGGGATCCCTCATTCTCTCAATTAATTCTTCAATTTCAATTTTATTTCTCTTAATGTTGTCAACTATACTCTCCTGATAGCCTAGGGGATTTTGTGGAACAGTAGAAGGGTTAGGTGGAGGGATAGGAGGAGGGACAATAGGATTTTGTGGAGGGTTAGGAGGAGGAAAAAGAGGGTTTTGTGGAGGTTTAGGAGGGTTAGGAAGAATAATAGGAGATTTATCAGGATGGGTTTTTCAAAATAAACAAATTACAACTAAAAATTACTAAAATTACTAAAAATTAGGGTTAAATAATGAAAATTACTAAAATTTAGGGTTAACAAGTGTAGATTTTTAGCACTTACCTCTTATATGTGGTGACATCATCAATTATCAACTTCTTTGGATGAATTTAGCAGCTTCCTATCAAGATTTTATCTCTCACCTAAAACACAATTATAGAAGGTGAAGTTAGCAAAGGAAACTTGAATGCAAAATGATGAATTTTGCAATCAGGTTTTAGTTTTTAATTTTTTGGTGACATAGGTAATGTGATCATGTTATTCACATGATCACATTATTAAAAAAAACAATAACATGTTTGCGTTAATAATGTGATCACATTATTATTTAAAATAACATGATCACATTATTGTTTAAAATAACATGATCATGTTGTTTAATAACATGATCATGCTACCTACCTAGGTCTCCCACTCTTGGTCAAAGAGATATCTTCAAGTTTTTGGAATGGTATTGTGGAACGTACACAGAGGAAACTTCTTGGGTAGAAGGGGAAACTACTCAGTAGTTCAGGTAAGTTGCAACTTCTTCGGGCATCCTTACAAGGTATTCTTACTTACTTCATGTCTCTTTTTTAAATTCCTACGTAGTTTGCTGAAAAGCTGAAACATATCCAAAGGAAATTTTTATGGACAGGAGTGGAAGACAAACAGAGAATGTCTTTAGTTAGATGGGAAAAAGTGTGTCTCCCAAAATCTCATGGTGGACTTAATATAAGATCCATCAGGAAAATGAATAAAGCCCTCCTCTCAAAAGTTAGTTGGAATCTGATTCACAACAACAGTGAGTGGGGGGAAATAATGTATGCCAAATACATGCATAGCATTGATGATTCCAACTTTCTTCAACATGCAGGATTACCCCAGGGGTCTGTGATATGGAATAAAATGCTAAAAAGTAGAAGTCTTCTCAAATAGGAAATTAGGTGGAAGCTTGGAAATGGTTGGTAGATTAAATTCTAGGAGGATAATTGGTTAAGGGACAAGCCTCTCATCTCCCAAGGAAACTATGGAGAAATGATAGACCTGACTACTCAGTTCTTTGGTGATAGGGTTAGTGATTATATGGAAAATAACAATGGGATAAGGAGCTGGAAAAACCTTTTGGATTGCTGTGTGCACAAGCCTGAGCTTATCCCAAGAATTTGAGAGATCCAGCAATGTGTTCAAGAGATTAGAATTCTGCTCTTCCCTCAAGAGGATGAACAATATTGGTGGCCAGATAAGAATGGATCATTCTTTGTCAAATCTGCTTACACTTAAAGCTCAGAAAAAGGAGGTATGGAAAAAGGTTTGGAATCATAAACTCATTCCAAATATTAACTTGTTTTGGTGGGTTGTTGCCCATAACAAAATCCTTACTCATGACAACCTTCAAAAGAGGGGGTTTACTTTGGTCAATAGATGTTTTCTGTGTGGTTCTAGAGAGGAATCAGTTTCACACCTATTCATACACTGTGAGTTTACCCAGGATTTATGGGGCACAATACTTAAAAACTTTGGCATTGAATGGGTTTGCAATTCTGACCTTAAAGAATTAATTCTCAGCTAGAACTCAACCTTCACACATCCCTGGATTAAGGAATTATGGAAGCAAGCTCTGCCATGCTTGAGCTGGACTTTATGGAAAGAGCTAAATCACAAAAATTTTAGGGACACTGCTAGAAATGTTGCTCAGGTGTTTAACTCTTTTGCTAGGACCATCTTGGAAAGTGTTACAATAGCTCATATTAGTGTTGTAGAGAAACCCCTATCTAAATTTGAAAGTCAAATTGCGTCCAAATGGAAGGTTTTAAACCTTATCCCTGGGCATGATAATTCCAAAATTCTTCAGAGACTTCATACTAAATGGATACCACCTAAACCCAATTGGATGAAACTCAATTTTGATGGGGCATCCAAGTTGAGTGGTAAAGCAAGTGGAGGAGGAATAATAAGAAATGAAAAAGGAGGGATGTCTGTTGTCTATGCTGGTGGCATGGGTTGCTAGAGCAATAACTATGCTGAAGCTATGGCCTTACTTTGGGGATTAAAGTTAGCTAAATCCCTATGAATTAGAAATTTGAATATTCAGGGAGATTCTAAGTTGGTCATAGATGTCGTTAATAAAGCATCTAATGTTGGTATCCATCTAAAAGACATTATTACGGACATCCAATTTCTTTTACAACAGTTTTTCGAAGTTGAGATTACCCACACCTACAAAGAAGGTAACAGGGTAGCTGATGCTTGTGCCAACCTTGGTCAGCAATTCTCAGGATGGAGGGTATGGCAACAAGGGGCTCATATACCCCCAAACATTAGAGAGATCATTCAGAAGGAGATGACGGAGCATGAATGATGCACTTTGATGATGAAGATAGCTTTCGAAGGTGGTCCACGTGGAGAAGGCCATTACGGATCATGGAAAATGATAACCTTAGTACTTCCTTGATTGTCATGATTAATTCCTTGTATCATGAGGTGGAGGTGTGAGAGTCGCATCATGAAAACCAAGGGGGAATTATTTTCAAGCATGAAAGTAGACATCATTGTGGTGGGCCATTTTGTAAAATGAGCCTTCACATCTGCATTCAATGCAAATGAAACCGAGGGCTTGTTACTTGTTTGAAGCTCAAGGCGGTAATTGGGGTATGAAGAGATAGAAATTCAAGAAATTTTGGAGGACACTGGTGGGAAACAGGCTTCTCGGGTTTTTGAGGTCACTAAAGAACAGGGTGTTGATTCTAGGGGAACTACTGATAATAAGGAGAAAATGCATGTAGAATAAGCTGGTGAGGGTTCAGAGAATGAAAATGATTGGAAAATATATATTGGGGCCTTGAAGGTCTGCATTCAAAACCTGGAAAA
Source organism: Torreya grandis (assembly GCA_037957365.1). Lineage (NCBI taxonomy): Eukaryota > Viridiplantae > Streptophyta > Pinopsida > Cupressales > Taxaceae > Torreya > Torreya grandis. The sequence goes on from JARHVA010000376.1 coordinate 874,998, forward strand.
GGTCTTCACCAAAGGCCTTTGAAATAACATTCTGCTGAATATGACTATGTTGGAAGCGGTGGGTAATCCAGGGAATGCTGACAATGTGGACAATGAGAATCTTAAGGATCTTGTTAGTTATATAGTTATGTAGTTTCGTCCTTTCTAAATCTAGTCTTTCCAATGTTTTTTTTTGCTTCTGACTTTATTTCTCGACTATGCCATTGGTTCGGTGCTGGCATCTTTTGTTTGCCAGCCTTCCTGTCTTTTTTGACTATATAGGGTTCGGCCCCTGGTTTGCCACCTTAATTAATCAAAAACATGATCATATTGTTTAATAACATGATCATATTATAACTCAGTAATTACCAAAACATAATTTAAATAATTTGATCACATTAATTAAATAATATGATCGTGTTAATTAAATAACATGATCATGTTATTTATTAATATGATCATGTTACTAAAAATGTCCACAAAATTGACCCCCAAATCCATGCACTTACCCATACATTAGTTAACAAAGAAGACATACTCAATGCATAAGATGATAATGAATACTCAAAAATCAAAGACTTATATTAAATTCAAAACTACTTTAAAGAACTAGCATATCCTTTTATGCATGTTGGGTATACATAAACTTCAAAGAGACCACGACTCTTCATCTTCTTTACCTTTTGTTTCCTCTGGGTATATATAAACTTTGAAGAGACCATGACTCTTCATCTTCTTAACCTTTTGTTTCCTCTTTTATTCAATCTAAGATAAACATTCAATCTTCCACTCATTGCATTGATTGACTTAAGCAATTTTTTTATACAATATTATACATCTATCACATGTACAAATTTCTATAAAATGTGTGCAAAATATACTTCGTATCCTCCTACTAAAAATTTATAGTATGACTTAATCTAGCACTTCATTGTGTAAGTATAATGGAATAAACCTTATTAGATGGCATACGATATATTCATGAAATCACTAAGAAAACTAGAAGAAAAAATAAAAATTAGATTTGTTCGCACAATAAGGGGAAATAAAAAAATTAGACTTAACCCTAATTAGGGAAGAAATCTAAAATCATAAGAATTTTTTGAAACCTTACTATAGAAGGAAACCTAGGGTTTTCACACTCAAATAAATAATCGAGTTTTCTAAAAAAATGTACTTAGTTTACACCTAATAGACATAGAATAATAGAAACTATGCAATAATTCATATTATAGAAAATATGACAATAAACACAATAATCTAAATTGAAAGGGATTAATTAATATTGTAACCACTTAATTTAGAAATGACAAGACAAGAAAGGGATGATATATTGAAGAAATAAGTATGAAGAAAAATGTAAAACCCTCTGCACGTGTACATGAAATTATTTTATCATAGTATTCAAATGCTAATAGAATGATGATCAAGAGAGACAACGATCAAACAGACAAAGCACCAAACAAATTTTTTGAAATAGAAAGAAGATTAATTTATTCACACATTAGAAAAACATAGAATAGTAATGACATTTATTAATTTGAATGTTTTATTCATGGCAATTTTTTAGGAGCTATCTTAAAATATTTATATGAAATTGTAGAAAAACTATTCATCCTCATGATAGATGGATGGGTTCTTGTATTACTCATAAAATATGGGTTATGAAGATTTATTCAATATCAATACGGTTGGTTAATTATGGAAAAATGATATTACATATAGAACTAATTTTGAACTGAATAGGCCATGACTGGTTTTAGATAATGTCTAATGTTGATGTTGAGCATAGAACTTGAGGTACCACCTGGATCACCAATTTTAGCTTGTGGTGAAATTAGATGGCTCCTCATGGTCCATGTTGAGTTTCATAAAAGATATGTTATATGAATCAATATGATCAAGGCCAATGGTGGCCAAGAAAAAAAGCAACAACAAGGGGTGAAGGCTCAAAATAGTCCAAGATCAAGTTGTGAATAAATGCCCAAGGGCAGTGTTGTTGATATTGTAACAAAGGCCACCATGCCATCAATTGTCACAAAGGAAAAGTAAGTTATGGGTGAGTTGGCATCGAATCCAACAAGTATAAGACAAACATGGGTGATTTATGGTTGATGATAGGTGGATGGCAGTCCCTAAGCACTATGGTGCAAAGTCTTTGCTTAAAAAATAATTGTAGGGTGAAAGACATGTAAGTGTTTTTGGACTAATTTATATTTGATATGTATGATGTGAAAATTTGTGTGTGAATTTTAATTAATTTTATGCTCTATTTATTTTGAATGTTTCTATACTTTTAATGCACATGATAGATTAGGAGCACAGTAGCAAACTTGGGCTTGGCCAATGTGAGAGGAGGTTAAGGAGGTCAAGGAAGTCAGGCTTGGTTTATCTTATAATTTTGTGATCAAAGTGTTGTATATGATTACGGCATGCAGTAATGCCAAGTGCCTCCCATCTCCTAGGTGGGATGTGGATCATGTTACAAAAATCATGGTAGGAATTGGACAAGATTGTGTAATGGTGGATTAAGAATTATTAATATACACATAATTTAAGGTTGGTTGCAAATTAATAGCAGGTATCCTTTGGAAAATACATGGTCATCTTGAGATAATATAGAGACTTGCGAAGGAATGAGGTTTGCACTAGGGGAGATTTTATTATAGGTTTGATATGCTATTTATAGAGGTTTTGTCAAAGGATTGTCTATTTAGTAGGTATGATGCATGCCCCTATTCATTATCCTAAGTACATGTGTTGAGGAATGTGTTACTCTTGGTTAATGTGAATTTCTATGCATTACCAATTTGCAGTAAACATAAATGTAGGATAGTTTATGCATGGGGAAAAACCTACATTTAGAGGAGAAATTTGATATCATAATATGCATTTACTTTGTTGTGTATCTTTCCCTGATCGAACAATAAAAAAAATTACTAATTGGTGTACTATAGTGGAGATTATCTCATGAGAGTTCATATTTTAATCTTTTAATGAATTTCCAACATGGAGGATGCCATTAAAATGAGGAATTGGATTTCAGAGACCCCACTATCCCATTATGATGCACTCACACTTCCTATTATTATGTATGTGGAAATCTCAAAAATTTAAGAGCCTACAAATTAATTATGTTTCTTATGTCTCAAATGTGCTTTTATTTTTAAAATGAAAATATATATGAAATTTTAAGAAATGTATAACAATTGTTTACAATTATCAAACCAACTAGAGGCCTTAATAAAATATTTAAAGGCATTATTAAAATTGTTAAATTGTATAATATGATCATCATGGATTGTGAAAGTGCATATTAAATGATTCAACACCTTAACACTCAAACTAAATAAGGTTTGTTATTACATCATGATTTCATCCTATGTTTTATAACCTTATAATATGTGGATTAATATTCTTAACAATTGATTATTATTTCTTTGATTTGAGCTTTATGATATATATATTGATTATGGGACATTGATATGTTGCTTAGTTTACATGAATTGATAGTTGTATTTTCTTATTATGTACATTGTGGATGTATATTGTTAGTTTTGTATCATTAGTTGATATATATGGTGACTCAGACTAACTACCTACGTCTTGCGAGGTGGATGCATGATTTATCCTACCCTTAGAGCATGATGAGGGAGAGTATCATTGAAGAGGATGGAGTAGATGAGATGATTGGGGGATGTCAGAAGAAATTCTAGTGACCCAAACTCACACACAACTGCAAAATAACTTGTTAACTCTTTTTGTTTGATCTAGTTAGTTAGTTGTATGGTTTTGAGTGCTTGAGTATTTTTGCAGTGATCATATTTTAGTTTATGCATTAAAAGGAATGATTTCATTATTCTTTAGTTTTTAGATAGATTCAAATATGATTGTTGTGATTATTATAGTTGTAAGATGTTATTTTTAGTAAACCAATCTCCATAGCAGACTTGACAAATAAATTAGTGGATATAACATTAAAATATTTAAAATATCATTTTATCAATTATTATTATGCTAACATTTAATATTATATGTATATTTGATTAAAATTGATAATGACTTAGGCAATCCTCACTTTAAATTAATAATTAGGCTTTTGCTAAATTAAAATGTTGATTTTCCTATGTAGATTATCTTAGTTAAATGTTGCAATGTTTAGATAATAAATCTATTTCTAAATGACTTATAAAGTATTAGTTAACATTAGCTTTATCAAATAGTTGGCATACTTATCTAGTCTTTGCATGAATTCAACTTCAAGTGAGAATGGTTTGATTTTTAAAGAAATGATTATTATTTGGAAAAGACCTTTATAACTTGAAAATAGACTCGAGTAGTCTTCTATGATCTTGAGCTTCTTAGTTACAATTAGGGATTGCATGTTTATGACTTCAAACTCAGCATGAAAAACGTGGCTTAAGCTTTAATCTTAACCATTGATTGATGAAATATTAACATGCAAAGAGGAGGGGTGTGGTAGAATTAGAAGGGAAATGGATTTATAAAATAAGGCTTGGAATTTTTAAAAGAGAGGAAGATAGAATGAGAAAAGATATAGAAATAAAAGAGATAGGAGGATTTGAAAAGAGAGTTGGAGAAAGCAAGAAAATCCAAAAGAATTCTTCATTCAGGCAATTATCTTGTAAGATTGGTTCTGTAATTTACATTTATGTGTGTAATATGGTTATGGTTTTATATTTTTTGTGATGGATACATACACAACCATGATTTTATTAGAAATCCAATTCAATATAGAAACCAAACAAAATTGATAGTATATATTTATTGAGTGAATAAGGCAATGGTTTTTATATTAAACATAGAGCAACTGTAAGTTAAAATTATTACGCTTAGATTAATTAAAACTCTATGCAAAATAATTATGAAATTAGTTATTTGGTGTAATTCTAGTCTGCGCGTACAAGGATTAAGTAGGTGCAGCTGTGTGTGTGTGTGTGTGTGTGTGTGTGTGTGTGTGTGTGTGTGTGTGTGTGTGTGTGTGTGTGTGTGTGTGTGTGTGTGTGTGTGTGTGTGTGTGTGCATGTGTGTGTGTTTGTGTTGATGGAATGGCTTGAAACTCATAAGTGTTTGTGTGTGTGTGTGTTTTATTGTTTTCAGAATAACGAGGTTTTATTCCTAATTAAATAAACAGGTCTGAGAAAAGTAAATCAGTAAATAATGTGCAAGAATTAAGCTATTGATTTGTGTAAATAGATTTGTATTTTTGCCTTTTCTAAATATAGTAATAAATAATATAAATCTAACTTAGTTTATTCTAAATGATCTAGACTGAGACAAGATCTGATACTGGAGGACTAGAACTATGAAACTGTCAAAAACTAGATCTTGAGGTTCATTTATGGATTGGATAGGAGCAAAAAAAGTGGGATACCCTATTATCCAGCATTTTAGTCCTTTTATGACACTATTATTTAGGTGGTCTAATACTTTTAGGTTCTATTCAGTAGGCCTATGTTACCCTATCAGTGAAATATCAAAGCTTGGAAGCCTACGGAGCTCATTGTGCATTTATTTTTAATATTTGAATCCCTAAGAGCTCTTTGTGCTTGAAATTGAATGGAAACTTGGAAAAGATAGAGAAGGGGTTAGTGTGTAAAGGATACATTGGACTCAATTCACACCATGTGTGTGGGCACATTGCCTACATACCAATACTATGAGGAGGGATCAAGCTAATGTAGTTCTCCCATTGAAGTGCTTAGTGTAATTATGTATGAAAATGCAACTAGATGTGAAACTGGGTGTACTTCAGATGGATAAGGACTAGTTTAAAGGTTTGAATAATATTGGAATAATATTGGAAGGTTGTATGCAAAGAATAGGGAAAAGTGTTTGAGTGTTCTTGCTTGTATTCTAATTTTTCTCTTGTAAATGATTGCCAACCCTTATAAATGAGATTTGAATGGGTTTATATAAGAAACTATTGATCATGGGTCATATGTATTCACATTAGGATGACAAGTAAAATGATAAGGATTAGAAGAATCTAATTATTAGGGCTCAAAATGCACTTGGATAATAGCACCAAAAGTGGGACACCCTAGAGTTCAATACTATAGTCCAAGTTGGGCACTATTGTCTAAAGGTTACGAGACTTGGGGGGATGGATTTATCATAGGGAAAGTAGTTTCAGTCAATTGGGGTTAAGTTTGGAAGGCCATAGATGTTTGGGAATCAGTGAAAAAGAGCCCAAGATGGTGAAGAGAGTAAGTAAGAGGGACCTATGGGCTGGGTGTCATTAGTCATGCTCAAGTAACAAAATTTCACATTTTATATGAATACATTTCCCCCCCTTTATTCTAGTGATGTAGAAAAGCAAAATACTAGTATAAAAGAAAGAATAAAAAGCATACCTAAACTTACCTACAAAGGTGATGCCCATGAAACTTGTGTGATGTTGCGTAATGTTGGATAGTACATAAAAAAACATATTGTGTAAGTGTGAATCTACAAAATGAAACAAAGAGTAGATCAGTTCTTATTATATGTGATATAAAATAAGAACATACAAAAATTGAGTAAAGGAAAAGGAAGAGAAAAGAATGAATACACCTCATCGAGTTCATAAACCAATACAAAACCTATTGTGATCCTAAGTAGGTTGAGTAATGTTAGATTGTGCTAGATGATGTTGAACCAAAATTTATATCATGAATGAAGCTAAGTGCTCAATTCCCTAAAAAGTGGCTCAAGAATATAAAGGCTATCCCCTTGGTTGCATCATCACCTACTGAGTGAAGCTAATGAATCATGTGTGTGTCAATTGATGTATGGACTGTGTGTCCAATCCCTTTGAATAGGTGGCTCAAGAATACAAAGGCTAGCTAGTCCTTCGACTCCATCATTACCCCATGAAGTGAAGCTATGAAGTGGTACCAATATAGAATAGATGTCATATGATATGTGTTAGGTTGTGGAGCTAAAAGCTTCAACACTTTGCAAACTGAAGGAACAGAAGGTTGCTGAGATCCAGGAGCACCGGCGTCGGCAGCAGGACCGACATCGGTCAAGACCAGTGCAGAAGGCCACCAGCGACGGCAGGAAGTCAACCGACGTCGACAGAACTAGACAAGCAGGGACTAGCGTCGGTTGCCTGTGTGTTCCAAAACTGCTTGTTTCACGGATAGTTAGTTAAGTGAACGAAGAGTTTGCATGTTAAGACCAGTTAGAGTCTTGGGCTGTGAGGATAATTGTCTAAATTAAGAGTCTAAGTTATTGTTTAAGTCAGGGATCTATTTATAGACCCATTGGCATGTATTGTAGATGTATGAGATAGAAAGGAAGAATTCCTTCTAGTTGTAAGATCATTGAGTTACAGGGTGTTGCAAGCTCATAGGAGATCTACATGTAAGTTTGGTCTGTTGAATTGCAGGTTGCAGGTTCATGGGAGATCAACTTGAAGTGCTATAGAGTGCTTGGTGTACCGGCAGGGTTATTACTGACTGGTTGGTGAGGTGAACACCAATTCTGTGTGTGAGTTGGTTGTTGGGACCATTTTTTGTGTAGGAGAGTGTGTGTGAGAAGAATTACTGTACACTTGAGGTGTGGCAAACCTCTGTAAGGTGGAAGAGTGTGGCAGCTCTTTGTTGTATTCTTTTCTGTAAAGTGTTAATACAAGATAGTGTATTGTCTCTCATATTCTGTGCTATTGGTGAATTTTAGTTACTTGTGTTTTTGGTTATTTCCGCATATTCAATTGCTTATATTTGGTAATCATACTGTGCTCTTTCTGAGGAGCAAGATCCTAACAGGTGGAATTAGAACAGGTGTGTTTGTTCTTGGATTACCACCACCCCTAACAACTGGTATCAGAGCTTTTGGTTGGGATACTAACAGATTGGTTTAGATCTGGGTAGTGTGTTTTGATTACAGGTTACTCACAGGGTTTCTGTTTGAGTGGGAGTTGAGCAATGGCAAAAAACAGTCAGCTACGAATGGAAAAGTTTAATGGCAAGAACTACCAATTATGGAGGATGTAGATTGAGGACTATCTGTATCAGAAAGATTTTTACTTACTGTTGGGAGGGGTTAATAGCAAACCCTCAGATATGAAGGATGAAGAATGGGAGGTTCTTGATCGGAAGGCTCTGGGATCTATTAGATTGAGTCTTGCATCATCTGTGATTTCTAGCTTATCACAGTGTAAGACAACGGTGGAGTTGATGGAATCTTTGGCAAATTTGTATGAAAAACCCTCAGCTTCTAATAAGGTATTTCTTATGAAGCGCTTATTTAATTTGCAAATGTTGGAAGGTGGATCTGTTCATAGCCATCTTAGTGATTTCCATGGTTTGGTAAACCAGTTAAGTTCAGTCAATATTGTATTTGATGATGAAATTAGAGCTCTCTTAATCTTGTGTTCATTACCTGAAAGTTGGGAAGGTTTGGTAATGGTAGTTTCTAATACTGTGTCTCCTTCAAAAGTCTTAAAAGTGGATGATGTTGTGAGTGTGATCTTGAATGAAGAGATACGCAGGAAAAGCACAGGTGAATCATCAGGAGATGCTTTGAGTGTTGAAGGCAGAGGAAGGCCAAGAGAGAAGATAGAGCGTGGGAGATCAAGGTCGAAGGTAGGCAGAAGATCCAAGTCCAAGTATGGCAGAATAACCTGCTGGAAATGTGGAAAGCAAGGGCACTTAAAGAGAGATTGCAGATCGGGTGAAGATCAGCATGAAGGACATGGAGAAGAAGCAGATGTTGCGGATTACATTGCACAGGATGCTCTGGTATGTTCTTCGGATAAAGTAGAATCTTGGGTTTTAGATTTTGGTGCCTCTTTTCATGCATCCCCACATAGGGAATTTTTTCATGAGTATGTCCAGGGAGACTTTGGAGAAATTTATGTAGGGGATGGTAAGCCTTGTCAGATTGTTGGCAAAGGAAAAGTGAAGCTGAAATTGCAGACAGGTGACACATGGGTGTTAAAGGAGGTCATGCACGTCCCAGTTCTGAAGCAGAATTTAATTTCTGTTAGAAGTTTGGGTGATGAGGGTTGCACAGTAACTCTCACAGCGGACTCTTGGAAGGTTACCAAGGGTACACTTGTTGTAGCTAGAGGTAAGAAAGTAGGTACGCTTTATCTATCTACTTGTATTAATGATTCTCTTTTTGGGTTATCTACTTCAGCTGTAGATTCAGAGATGTGGCTTAATAGGCTTGGTCACATAGATAAGAAGGAGATGCTTGTTCTTGAGTCAAAGAGTATGCTTTCTAATTTGGAAGGCATGGATTATGGTTTCTGTATGCAGAAGAAGACGGTTACGTTTCTTGAGGAATCCGATGTTAGTGACAAGAACAGGAAAGCCTTGGTTTTCAAGGAGAAGGTGACAGACAGAGTTTAGCACAAGGTGCAGAGGAATTCTGAGCAGAGCAAGGGTGATTTGGACAAGGGTTTGATCCAAAAGGAGCTCGCGGGAAAAAGTCAGGTCTCACTAGAAAAACACAAAGACCGACGTCGGCAGGAAAACTGGCGTCGGTGTCCAGACAGGGACCAACGTCGGCTATGTGCAGCCCGACGTCGGTGACTCAGGGCAGATAAGGATCGGCGTCGGCCAGGGGAAACCGACATCGACAAGGAGGCAGTCGTAGGGAACCGACATCGGTCGGCTGTAGACTGAGATGTGACCGGCATCGGTCACTGAGACGAATTTTGGGTGGACAGCTAGTTGTCATGGAGTCTCAGGCACCCATATGGAGGACTGAAGGTGTAAGTAAGTTCTTAAATTCGTCATTTCCCTTCTTTACACTACTTATTGCTCACTGATGGTATAGAACCAGGAATTTGTTAAGGAAGCAGAACAGGTAGATCCAGGAAATAGTGGGAGCTTGGCATGGATGAGGATGTGATTCCTTGGAGGAGAACCAAACAGGTGTTTTGGGTAGAGTTGCCAGCTGGAAGTAAGCACTGAGAGACGAATGGATGTTCAGGATGAAGAAGAGCGGAAATGGATACGTGAGATGGAAGATCAGGGTATATGGTCTTGTATTAGCTGCAAGGCAATGGAGGTTTGATCATTGTGTTTCTCTTTACCAGGTTGGATAATATTAGCTACATTATCCTATTTTTGTATGATGTGCTTATTGCAGGGTTACATATACAGGTATTGCTGAACTAAAGGTAAAGCTAGTTCAGGTGTATGTCATGGAGAATCTGGGAGCAGCAAGATTCTTTGGCATGAGTGTGTTCTAGAGACATGGAGGTCTTATTGACTTTGTTTCAGGATGATTGTGTGAAACTGGTTAGCACGTCGATGGTTAGACAGTTCACAAAACAGGTGTCTTGATTCACATAATGAGGTTGAGTGCATGGTATGTACTAAACCTGAGTTTTCCCAAGCAGTGGGAGTTGTCACAAGTTTGGAGTCAATCTGGGAAAGTAATACTGAAGGGCAGTTTAGTGGGACCAGCAGCAGGTGCACATGCTATGCAGGGTCAAGTTCTTTTTCTACATGGTTGTAGATGCGGATGTGGCAGGTAATTTGGATGACAGGTTTTGCACTACAGGATTTGTGGTGTTTGGTCTTCAAGAGTGATCTTCAGGAGGGATACAAAGCCAAGGGAACAAACTAGACTGAGTACAGGTACAGGTACAGGTTGCAGCTATTTATCTCCAAGTGGGAGATTGTTAGGTTGTGGAGCTAAAAGCTTCAACACTTTACAAACTGAAGGAACAGAAGGTTGCTAAGATCCAGGAGCACCGGCATCGACAGTAGGACCGACGTCGGTCGAGACCAGTGTAGAAGGCCACCGGCGACGGCAGGAAGTCGGCCGACGTCGGCAGAACCAAACAAGCAGGGACCGGCGTCGGTCGCCTGTGTGTTCCAGAACTGCTCATTTCACGGACAGTTAGTTAAGTGAACAAAGATTTTGCATGTTAAGACCAGTTAGAGTCTTGGGCTGTGAGGATAATTGTCTAAATTAAGAGTCTAAGTTATTGTTTAAGTCAGGGATCTATTTATAGACCCATTGGCATGTATTGTAGATGTATGAGATAGAAAGGAAGAGTTCCTTCTAGTTGTAAGATCATTGAGTTGCAGGGTGTTGCAAGCTCATAGGAGATCTACATGTAAGTTTGGTCTGTTGAATTGCAGGTTGCAGGTTCATGGGAGATCAACTTGAAGTGCTATAGAGTGCTTGGTGTATCGGCAGGGTTATTACTGACTGGTTGGTGAGGTGAACACCAATTCTGTGTGTGAGTTGGTTGTTGGGACCATTTTTTGTGTAGGAGAGTGTGTGTGAGAAGAATTACTGTACACTTGAGGTGTGGCAAACCTCTGTAAGGTGGAAGAGTGTGGCGGCTCTTTGTTGTATTCTTTTTTGTAAAGTGTTAATACAAGATAGTGTATTGTCTCTCATATTTTGTGCTATTGGTGAATTCTAGTTACTTGTGTTTTTGGTTATTTTTGCATATTCAATTGCTTATATTTGGTAATCATACTGTGCTCTTTCTGAGGAGCAAGATCTTAACAGGTGGAATTAGAACAGGTGTATTTGTTCTTGGATTACCACCACCCCTAACAATATGGCTCATGGATCCCATAGATGTTCAAAAAATCTGACAATGTGGTGTGGATAGCTTGAATGTATGCTAGAAAATAGGCCACTCTTGGCCATTTCAAAAGATGGAGGTTAGGCCTGTATGAAAGCCACTCCAAAACTGATGTACTAGGCTTATATGAAATCCAACTCAGGAACTTAGGTACTCAAAAATTTAAACTTGTATGAAATTTCAACTTGAAATCGATACCAACCACCTGCAGATGGAGTAAGGCATGCAACTGTTGAGAATGCCTAGATAATAAATTGAACTCAAAAATAAAAGAAGACCAATGTGGCGTGCACATTACCCCCAATCATTGGTGTCTAGAACATGGATTTTAATCTAGAAGTTATGTCATCTACCTAATCTAAAATTAAAAGTGGGAATCATCTTACCACACATGATAACCCCCTATATCTAGATTCTTTAAGAAAACTATACTGAACAGCTGATTTTAATTGATCTGGATGTGCAAAAATTGTATCTGAACTAAAAATTTTACCTATTTCTAGTTAACTTGAGTGTTTGTTCCCTAGATAGGAGTGCAAAAATAAGGACACCTCTATGTTTGGTGCTATTATCCATTCCTGGTGGTGTTGTCCTGTGCTAAAACTAGTTATTGATCTAGAACTGTCACTATTTTTTTGCTATATTTTGACTGGTTTGACCTCTAGATTTTGAAATGGGTGATCTGATGGTTTTTATTTTGACTATTAGGAGATTTGATCTCTATGATAAAACCCCTATTTGTTTCCCCCTCTTCTGAGGGTAGGAATGATGAACCTATAATCACTGCCCTCAGAAGAAATAGTTCTACAAGTGTGTTAAGTTGTAGAGATATATGATATAGCAGTGCTATTTGATAAGATATTTGTAGCTATAGAAATGTGTGTATTGATAAATTGTTAGATCAATAGGGGTATGCCTAGATAGATATAACAATATAAAATCATGTGAAATTTACTAAACTAAAATTGGAAATGTTATATGTTAGTTATTAGTTAGAGGGATGGAACAAGATGTCTATCATGGCATCCAAGAAAGCAAAGGAAATGCATTATGTGGATCATGGCATTGCACATATTAAGAAGAAAACAAGCAAAAAAGCAAGAAGTAATAAACATACAGGGATGGCCAAGGGGCCATGCAAACAAGGGACATGGGCATATGTCACTCAAACTAGAAAGCAAACATAGAAGACATGTTCACATACCACATACACATACAAGTGAAACAAGCAAAGTTGGCACAAGGGCCAGGCACATGAAAGAGTACAAGTAAAGGACATTGGGAAATGTCATAAGGTACACACATAAAAAAAAGCAAAGGACATTGGCAAATGTCCTAAGGCACAAACAAGAGACAAGCAAGAACTAAAAATGCAATCACACAAGCTACGTTAAGCAAGAGGAGAAAGCATGTAATAATTATAAAGGTAGAATCACTTCTAACTAATCAAAGTAAATGTGAAAGTATGCAAAACATGTGTAGTACAATACTAGGTATATGCTAAGAAATACACAAGTGTTAAATACTAGTGAAATGTTGATATAGTAATCTATGTAATCTAGAAAGGAATGTACATCATCATGATAACTCAGAGTGTGTAGTGTAGGAATGACATAACCTAGATGGTGTAGTCATGTAAAATATGCCTCCAGTGGGTGGTTATATCAATGTGTGTCTCAAATGTAGAAGTAGGAATGCCCCCTCAATGGGTAGAGTGAAGCAATCAAGTAGTTGGATGTCATTGTACACACTCAAAGAAGATCAAGTGAAGCATGGTATTATAGAAAAATTGACATACAATAGCATGAAATATAAAATGTAAGTCCTAACATGATAGTAGTAATGAAAATCATGGATGATGCATACAATCAAAATGTTTTTGGTATTTTTGACATATTTTAATGTTTTTGTACTTTAAGTTTTTTGTATTTTGATGTAATCTATGTACAAGTAAAACTAGGAAAAAATGATACTAACTAATGAGTCTCGAATGAGACTCCCTGTCGTGGTGTCCTGTATCGAACAACTGAATCATGATCATGACGCGTGATTGAATGTCTAAGTTTCTAAAGTTGAAATTTGTGTACGTTGTAACTAATCTAAAATCTCTAAAGTGGAAACTAAATGTGGGGTTCCTCTATAACTCTGAGAAGTGGATGCAACTATAGGGCTCTTAGGGACCCATCTAAAAGTAGAAGAGACTCTCTGAACAGTTGTTCTCTATGTCACTGCATGAGACCTTAATGTTACTACTTTGGGTGTGAACATTGTAGCTAGAAGCTATCTAGAATCTTGAAACTATGGAGGTGTGTGAACCCTTTATACTAGTGATGGATGCCGCAACTATGGTTGGATCAAAAATGGAAGTGGAACTAAAATTGGAGGAGAAATTAAAATAGATGGAAGAACTAGAGCTGGTGTTTGTAAGTTAGTTTTGGCCCTAAAGTGGGGAGTGGTAACTCATAAGTAACCCCATCGACTATAATAACCTAATTAGCATTAATGAATTTCATGTATCTATGAACTGTAGAGGGTACTGCCCTAAGTTTTTAAATCCATGGTCTACCAAGTAATATGTCAAAAACTCCTACATTGGGAACTATAGTGAATGGTGTTGCCAAATATGTAGGACCAACCTGTAGTGGAAGTACTATTTCACCCAATGAACTTTGTATATGCCCACTAAAACCATTGATAACTATGTCTGTCAAAGTGATATCCTACTCCGAATAACCCAAATGTTGTAGTAGTGTCAAGGTGCATATGTTAAGGCTAGAACCATTGTCAATAAGCACACTATGAATAGGTTGATTATGAATATGTGCTCTGATAAAAAGTGCATTATAACCTATATTATCCTCCATAATATCTTTATCTGAAAAAGATATTGAAAGTCTAGATAGAACTCTGGACTCATATACACCTATCATACCTCTCAAAGGATGTGCCTCAACTCAAGGTGTCTAGTGTGTAGCTGGTGGAGGATGTGCATGGTATGTATGGTGAACACTTGAGGTGTCCTTTTTCTCCTATTTATAATGTTGTGGAAATGGATTTGAGAAGATTTTCAAATATTTATCTTGTATTGGCTTGGCCTTTGGAGGCTCAACTGAAGTGTCCAGATCAAGTAGATTGTCATCTATCAAGTCATTTATCTTATGTCTCAAACTAATGCATTTATTTGTTGTGTGGCATGGTGCCCTATGAAAATTTCAAAATGCATGTTGATCATATCCCCATGGAAGAGGCTTCACTGGGTTAGCTTCTCAGATAGGAGGGAGAGTGATGATGTTACATTCTAATAACTATTTTAAAACCTTGGCTAGAGAAACTGGTAGATTGGTAAATGCATGATGAGGAGGTGCTGATAAAACCACACATTGAGGGGGATCTGAAGCTGCATTGACTGTTGTTTAATTTTGATTCTTATTGTCACTAATTTTGACCTTGTATGGGATTTTGCTATTACTCTTGTTTGTTGTGTCTGAGATACTTGAGTACTTAAGTGTTTCCATTGAGATTAGCTTGACTTCTCTTTCCTTGAGTGTATGACACAATTCAGTGAAGGAAGAGAATCTTTTGAACATAATAGATTCATGTAATATCGGTAGAAGGCTTTGTTTAAAGATATCTTGTAACTCTTAATTAGCCATGGGGCTAGTTAGCTTATCCAAAATAGTCTTATATCTAAGAACATAATCCATGAGGGACTTATTTGAAATTTGTTTTTGTTGAGTAATTTGAGCATAAGAAACCTTATCACCAATGTTGATACTGAAATGTGCTAGGAACATGTCTGCTAAAGGATTGAATACCGTGACCAACTAATTTAATAGACTATAAAACCATTGTAAAGCATAATCATTTAGACTCCATGGAAATATCTTGGTAAGTAGCCAATTATTGGGTATATAATCCAAACATGCTACATGAAAATCTCTCAAATATGTCTCTGGATCACCCTTGCCATCATATAGAGTGAGCATGGGTTGAACAAAACCTAATGGTAAGGGTGTAGAAGCAATGTGACCTGCCAATGGTGTATGTAGTAAAGCAAAAGAATCCAATGCCTTTGTAGGTCTAGAGACACCTTGCTCAATATGTTGTACCTTGGATTGAAGAGATCTTATCTCTTTCACAAGGGCTACCACGTTAGGAGATAGGGATGTACTAGTTGTAGTTAGTGGCATAGAATAAAGTTGGGTTACTATAAGGGGTTATTGAGACATAGTTGCCCCCATAGTGTCATTTGAAATTGGTAGTTTTGTTGTTTGAGAAGATTTCCCATTGGTCATTTTTTGTTGTTCTTCTTGTAGAATTCTAAGTGTGTCATCTTGCATATCTAGATGTTTAGTTAAGAGTTCTTGAAGTTCTCTTTTATCAATTTCATTAAAGCCATTATATTGAGCCATTGGTAAAGTAGGGAAACAATTTAAAATGTGCTTGAATGTTTTGCAATAAGTTTTAATAGGCAATGTGTTAGAAAGGGAAAGTACTAAATATAAGAAATGCAAAGTCTAAAAAATAGTGAATTGGAATTTGTGCAAAAATGATACTGAGCTACCAAACATGTAAGGTGATACCTCAAAAAGCAAGTAGGTGCTAGTATATGCAACTAAATATTTTTTAGGAATATTTGTGAAAAATACTATGAATTTTTTATTTTAAAATTGATTTTCTGAGTTTGATATGCAACTAAAAATTTAGAAAATGATTTGAAAAGTACTAGAAAGTAACTGGGAGTTTAGTTGATGCAATCTAGGGATTTTGAATGAATTTTTAAAATTAGTTTGATAATTTTAAAAATTTAATTGAATTTATAAAAAAATTGTAAAATTTTGCTGGGAAAATTTAGGAAAAATTAGAGAATATTTCTAAAATTAGCAATATATTTTTCATAGTGTGTGAAATGTGTTTGTATGCAAGGAGGACCTAGTATGTGCAAACTAGGGTTTTAATAAAATATGTGATATTTTTTAAATTAATTTATATATTTTTTATTTTTAAATACAATAAAAATCAAAAAATTATGACAAAAAATCAAAAATACTTATCCATAGGATTTCTACTGTTTTTATGCAAAATTCAAAGTAAGTCAGGTTCACCAAATGTTTTATTATTTTTAGAATAATGGGGTTTTATTCCTAATTAAATAAATAGGTTTGAGCAAAGTAAATCAATAAATAATATGTAATAATTAAGCTACTAATTTGTGTAAATAGATTTGTATTTTTGCCTTTTCTAAATATAGTAATAAATAAGAGAAATCTAACTTAGCTTATTCTGAATGATCTAGATTGAAATAAGGTCTGATACTAGAGGAGAAGGATTTGGAAACTATCAAAAACTAGATCTTGAGGTTAATTTTTGGATTATATAGGAGCACCAAAAGTGGGACACCCTATTGTCTGACGTTCTAGTCCTTTTCTAGCACTGTTGTCTAGGTGGTTTGAGCTTTCTAGGTTCTATTTGGTAGGCTTATGTTACCCTATCAGTGAAATATCAAAGCTTGAAATCTTGTGGATGAAAATGCAACTAGATGCAAAACTAGGTGTACTTCAGATGGCTAGGGATTGGTGCAAATGTTTGAATAAGCTTGGAATAATATTGAAAGGTTGTATGCAGAGAATAGGGAAAAGTTCTTGAGTGTACTTGCTTTTATTCTTGCTTATCTCTTGTAAATGAGTGTCAACCCTTCTAAATAATCTTTGAATGGGTTTATATAAGAAACTACTGATCATGGGTCAGATGTAGTCGATAAGGAAAAGGATAAGGATTAGAAGAATATAATCGTTGGGGCTCAAAATGCACTTGGATAATAGCATCAAAAGTGAGACACCCTAGAGTTCAATTCTATAGTCCAAGTTGGGCGTAATAGCTCAAAGGTTATGGGACTTGGGGGATAGATTTGTGATGGGGAAAGTACTCTGGGTCAGCTGGGGTTAAGTTTGGAAGGCTAAGGATGTCTCAGAATCAATGAAAAAGAGCCTAAGATGGTGAAGAGAGCAAGCAAGATGGATCTGTGGGTTGGGTGTCATTAGTCATGCTCAAGTAACCAAATTTTACATTTCATATGACTAAAATATATAAGAAGAATAACCATGAACCATGCTCAAAAATGAGTCAAATTATATCAGTTTACTACAGTTATGTAAGTTGATTTATGTTTAGGTATAAAACTCTATGGTACCTTTTTTATGTGAATAAATAAATTGAAGTGTTGGTTAAAGTTTTAGAAATCTGAGATATAATTCTAGATCATAAAATGAAACCATTTGAACCCAAAATTCTATCCAGAACATAGCGAACTATAGAGTTTATTTTTTAACAGTGTCTTATTTTTATATCAGAAACATATTTTTTTGGTAGCATCCTACATATATGGACAGTGTCCTTTTTATATATTATATCAGGGATAATACTGATTACTTATTACAACTAAAGGACTACGCTTAGTTTGAGAATTGAGTTCTGTATTTTATAAAAGCTAGCTAATATATTGTTATGCATATATACAGACAACGCTTATAGTTATGACTACATTGTATTCATGTGAATAGTTTCTTATAATTTTCAACTGTGTTTTGATTTAAAAACTAAATTCTAACTTTTAATAAAAGTGATTTATAGAAAATTCTAGCGATTTGTTTAGAGTACATCTTGACTAGGAGAAGACTCTATTTAAAATGTCTTTGTAAATACCTTTCATAACCATTGACTTTATTGAAGGGATATAGATTACAACTTGATATATCAAGTTGAATTTAATTGATACTCATAAAAGGGTAGAGCTAACCAAAATACGTCATATACCTTTCACTAGTGAAAACTGTGTTGACTAGGTATATAGACAAATGGATTGCATAATAGTGAGCCATTTTATTTATAGTGTGTGTAAACCATGTATCAATATACACTCCCTCACTATTAAATGTAAGCTAAAATAGGTGCATATCAAGTGTGTTAAAATCATCAAGGGTTGTATCTTAAATATATTTGTTTAATTGTTGTGACAATTTAAAGTGTAAATATTGATATCGAATACAAAATCATTTATTACTAAATGAGTTAGATGTTGCACTATTAAATATTAAGTTGGAAAGTAATGTCGTTGGATCTATGAAATTATCAATTGACATATTTCTAGTGATATAGTATTTGATTTAATGTTATTCTTTATGAATTGAATGAATATGGATTCATTGCATACCATTGGAAGGTTTAAATGTATGTATTTGTGTATTTTCATAAATAGCTTGTTCATATTGCTATCAAGGATATTTTGATCGAATCCATTGGTTGTTAACTTAACCAAAATGTTACTTATGACATTCAAACAATTTTGGTTCTTGTTTAAAAGCATACCCAGATGGCATGATCTTGTATGGACTGTGTTTTATTATATAGTGTTATATAAGTAATAATAGCATGCTTTAGATTTAGTATATGCATTTGACGGATGAAATGTATGGTTATGATTGTTCCATTCCTAGCATAGAAAAAACTTAAATGAAACTTTAAGTTATATACTTTGCTATATATGTTTATTATAGATTCTTCATTGATGATGCTAAGTAGGTAGTGAGACAGACTTCACTAGCCTAGATAGCAATACCAATGATGGATGTAGATAATCTAATTAAGTGGTGTGTTATGAAATTGACCGATTCATGTGATCATATGTTATTTAAAAACTTTGGCTAAAGTAATGTTAGATATACATTGTTATTTCATATGTTTGATTTGTATGTTATGCGATATCATGTTAGAAACATATTTTTTGTATGATACACGTCATGAGGTAAAAATATTATAGCACACGGGGTACTAGCATGTCTCTCTAAATTCCCACACCGTTACCATCTACCTATCCATGAAGGGATGGTGATTCCCTGATAAGGGATTGTGCATGGGATTGATGGTCCATGGTTGGTATGAAAAAATATTTGAATGATGCTCCCCCTCCCCACTACAGTACTTACCTAGAGACTACACTTTAGATTATCAGAGATACACAAGTTGGTTCGACTCAAGCTCTAAAGAGCTTGGTATCTATTTATTATATTAAGATTGAATGCCTAATGAAAATGTAATTGTATTTTATTGTATATACTCAAATAGCAGTTGTTGAACTATTGGAACAGCCATGGTCAAGTCTTAATATATTTACTTTCCTTGTAGTTGTATTATGTAATTGCATTCAATTTTAAAATTTTGAACTATTATGATTCTAAGTTAGTGATAATATAATATGATTGACTAATTGTATTGTATCACTATGGATTTGAGTGAATGAATGTTAAGCTTTTTGTTTTTTTTTTTTAATTACTGCATTATTCTAAGTTCAACTTGAGGGGTTGTAACATTTGTGTTGTGAGACCCTATACAATGTAGTGAGAACTTATAAAATGTAGTGAGACCATGTGCAATGTAGTGAGGGCCTATAAAATATAGTGAGACCTTGTACAAGTACCTTTTAAATGTCAAAATATATCACAATTGTAAAATATATATACAAAATCCCATAGAGGTACTCCATCCCAGCATAAATAAAAACACTAGACATAATTCTCAAGTTTGTATTGGTGCCTCAAAATACATAAATAAACCTCAAGTAACTGTAGAAATAACATGTACGAATAGTGAGAATGATCTAGAGATCATTCTAAAGTACCAGAGTTTATAAAAGATCAACAAAAAATAGCTCTAGATCTTTCTTACATATTTTACTAAAAAAATAAATGAGCAATACACTAAAATTATCAAGATATCAATATAAAAACCAATGAAATAAATCCTAAATTATGTAGAACAATCACAATCTACTCTAAGATAACATATAAGTGCTTGGGTGCTAGACTTCCCTGCAAGACACCTCTCCTAAATGACTTGGAATGTTCTTAGAACAATCTCAAGGTAAAGGAGATTGTCTAATTGGCCCAAATATTCTTTGAATTTTAATTAGCTTGTTTATTCACATGCCATTTTTCTAATTTCTTAATTAAAAGTGACTAATAAAATAACCTAACATTCTAACTTATCATATAATATTTATTGTACGTAAACTTAAATCTAATGTGAATAACATCATACACCAACAACCCCCTTGTGTAATTTAGGAGGTGTTTACAAAAATGAGGTTGAAACATCTAAAAATGGGTCTTGACACGGGGCTCGATGAGGTAATTTGTGCAATGAAAACTCAAAGTCAAGAACTACCTAAAAATGTGAGTGTGTTTGTAGATGTCATTCTATCTTGTTGGAATACATGGGTGTCTAGTCGTTGTAACTGTTAATCCAAAAAGATAGTGTTGAATACGAGGATTGTTCTAAATATGTAGAATCTAGAACAAAGTGACAAGTGTTGGGGTTGACAATAGTACTTACTTAAAGGAAGCATGTAACATGTCTATAAGGGGACATCCACAAAAAGAATGAATTTATAAGAATGGTTCGAATCCACTACTCAAATAAAAATAAACTTATAGATGTTGGGTATACTAGAAGTCAATCACCACAAGGAGATGATCATACTATAACTAATGTCAAAAATGTAGAAGAAATGCTAATGAACTAAGGTATCTTCATGAAACATGACTATCAAAAGAGGCACATATGGGTTGATCCATTACTCAAAGTGCCAAAAAGGATGGGTAGATCCATCACTAAAAAGTGCCAAAAAATGGTGCATCGAACCAAGGAAGCAATACACAATGCTCAATAACCCCCCATAGTGCTAAACTACGATGGTGCATGAAGAAAATACAAGAATGATGATGAATAAATTTGACTCGTATGCAAAATAAAAAATTAACATGGAAGGTGCTAATCGTGACCAAAAGAGAACCCCATGAATTGATGGGCAAATCCACCACTCAAACAAATTGTGCAAAGGAGAACTAGCCAAGAAACAACTAGCAAATAATAATAAGGCACACTCATAAATTATGCTCAAATAGACTCATAACATCATTCAAGAACAAGTGCATAAGTGCATAAATGATGTGCAAAAGGAGGTTGTTTGTTTCTTTTTTGTTTGTGGTTGTAGACACATAAATCTAGTCATAGGTACTTGACAATGCTAATTTGTAACACATCTTAAACCACATGAATTGTGCAAAAATACATGACTCTCATTTATCCATTCCTCTAAATCATTTATCTATTTGCGGGTTTGACCCTTTGTTTACCATCACTATTACACAGAACTTTCAAAGTCAAATGCTCAAGCTACTTAAAATCATTTTTAGTTTGTCTCAATCCCAAGGTAAGTGCCCTTTATCCTTATGGACAAGTCCATGCTAGGTAATTTGGAGCACTTTGTGCGTCTGTCTTCTTAGGTTGGCCACGTCCTACACCAAATAACGCCTTGTTTTCAAAATTTAAATCATTATTTTAAGTTTTGTCGCACGTTCCATATGATTGACTAAAAAAATTATTATAAATACATATCAAAAGGTCATTTATTATCCCTACTTACTATTCACATGGTAATCTTTAATTATGTAAACATATTTACATAAAATTGTTATTGATTTTTTTATAATTTCTACATTACTTAGTGATTCTTCTTTCAATTGATTTAATCATTTATTTTTAAATAAATCTTCAATTATATCATATTAACAAATATAAAATGTCTGTTCAAATATAAAATACATAACACTAAATTTATTGAATAAATAAATGTAAAAGGCCCATTTAAATTTAAAATATATAGCATTAAATTTATTAAATATATATTAAAACATAAATATCATCAATAATGGTCATTGTAAAACATTGATTCCTATGGAGTAATATAACAAAAGTGTCGTCTTAAAGAAACTATCTTTTAAAGATCTAATTGCATCTAAAATTCTTAACTAATAAAGTATAAAATAAAATCCTTGACATTCACATTTGAAAAATCAACAAAACCTTCTTTTAATAAGAACTTAGACTCTTGTTCATTACAAGACCCTTGGAGGAAGTCATATATAATTTTGAATGAAATTATCTTTGACATAAAGGGTCTCCTCTTGTTGGGGCTAGATAGAGCTAGCAAATTGATGGAATGTTGGGCAACAGATAATATTATTCTATATTTTTTATATAAAATTTGAATGAAATTATTTATTTTTATTAAAAAATATATATTAAAATTAAATATAACTAATAAATTTATGGGGTGTTAGATATTAAATAATATTATTTTAAAAATAATATATATAATTTATTTATTAAGAACTCTTTAATTTATTATATTTAATAAAATTTTACATTACTCACCATTCTCATTAAAATTTGATTTGTACTTTTTAACATTCTAATTTCTTCGCTTGATAAAGAATTTTTAAATATTTTTTGAGAGGGTTTTTTTTTTCAATTTTATTATTTAAATATGAAAATATCTTTTAATTATTTTTGTTGGTTTTAAAATTTAGTGTTTAAAAGACTTTCTTAATAATGTGAAAAGTATGTAGATGTTTTTTATTTATTTATTTTAGTTTTATAATTTAATATTTATAAGACTTTTTTAATAGTGTGAAAAAAATAGTTTGTTGTAAGTTTTGATTAAAAATTATTTTTAATAAAAAATATATTATTTTTAAAATAGAATAAAATTTTATAGGTGATTTTTAAATCAAAATTTCAGATCATATTTTATAATTTATCATCAAAATAAAAATAACATATTTAAATTTTAATTTAAAAATGTTAATCTTGAAAAGCTACAATATCAAATAATGAAATAAAAGAAAAGAAAAAATAAATAGTTAACTACTTGTGAGAAATGATATTTAATTACATTTTATTTTATTTGTTTTATTTTAGTTTTAGTTTTAAATTATTTCCACTTTAAAAAATTAATTAAAAGTTACACATCAAAATTTAAATATTAACTTAAAATTCAATAAATAAAACCTCCATTTTAATAAAATTAAAATTGATAAATAAATAAAATAATATATATTTAAAAACAAGTGAAACCTCAATCAAACACACAATTGCCTTCAATATTTAAGTCCTAATTTTAATCATAATTAAATAGAAGAACTCATCAATAAACCCAAAAACAAATTAAAAGGGAAAATGACTTAATGTGATCATACCAAACAAACCATTTCGTCTCTATGTCTTTTAGATATCGATGATAATTAAATAGATATTATAATCATGATATATCATATTACGTTATTTCTATCGCTGGTCATTAATTCATTCGTTATAGATATTAAATAGATATGTTTAGGAAAATATTGAAAGATTTTAAAATATTAATAATGAATGATGACAATGCATAAGAGCATTATTATTTCATAGCAGTACTTTTAGAGATATAAATATTGAGAAAACTAAGGTATTTGTATATGGATGACAAAATATTATTTTAAAGAGAGGTGTAAGACGCATTATTTTAAAATCATAATATTTTAATCAAACAAATATTTATATATACTTTCTATTTTTATATACTTTCAAAACCAAACAACATTGTTTGTATGGTAGTGCTTTTGTTTTTGATTTCAAGCTTGATGAATGGTAGGGAGCAGAAATCTCAATCTATTAATGCAATGACCTCATTCTCATTGCAAATCTAAAGCCAAAAAAGCATGGCCATCAAAGCCTTGAGTTATGCAATAGAGGCAGTGACAGTATGTTGAAATTGATCATAGACATGTGGGCTTGAGAAAGACAGGTGTCTTGGTAATTTGACATCTTTCTTGAAATAACCCTATAGTCCCTTCCCCAAACCATGTATCACAATATTCTATTTATTAAATCTGAGAAATCTAGAAAATAATATCTCATTTTTTGTAATGATTACTAGTAAGATTGAAGGTAGTCAACCATTCAAATTATTAACAAACTAAAAAATAAATAAATTTGGCCTTTCTTTGAATGGCATCTCATTGCACATAAGTTAACTTGGACTCAATTTAATATTATTTTTAACCATCTCATGAAGTGTGAAGTGCCTACACATAGAATGGTCCCGAATGAATGCATCACTACATGAAAAATGAATATGTTTTATCATTTAAAACCTTTTTATGGTTTAATGTTATATTATAAATGCCAAATGCCATGGAATCATTGAAACGAGGCAACCTAAAAATATTGTAAGCTATGATTTAGTGTTTCTCAGCATACTTGGGTTATAAAGACTTTTTTGTTTTATGATAAGAGACGTCTTTCATTGAAGAAGTATTTTCCAAAAAAAATGTATAATTGATTTTAGAGTCATCTAATTGGGTTTTATATATCTGACCCATGTTTTTATGGAGGTGATCCATGTTTCAATCATGTATTGGGTAATTGAAAAAGTTCAGAGGAAGCTACATATTGCATTGATAGATGTGACATGTTATTGAACTTTGTACATGTATTACCTAGGGCTTCTTTGAGTCCATCATTGAAAAACCTTGTCATTGCTCCTCACCATCACCGCCCAACTCACCTTAAAATCTTTCACCACTTGCATGTCCTATATGGCTTTGCCCTTCCCCACCACTTCACTATTCCTCAAGTTCATCGTGACATAAAATGTCTATGAAGGTACACACGAGCTTATTTTTTACTGTCACCTCCATAAAAAATATTAATTTGTTGTTTCTTAACACTTTGTGAACAAAATATGAGATGGGGTTAGCGGTCATGGATTTTGAGTCTTATTTGACTGCCGATCATACTACCATAGAGCTTGAAGAGAACACAAAAAAATTAGTGGGGATTTAAACCCTAGTTCAACAAACTATCCAAAATTGGCAATGCTTGTGGTCCTAGGGTAATTTTATCTTCCATTCACAAAATAAAGAGAAATAAACACTATTATTACAAATATAATCATTTTTAAGAATAAGAATGGAAAAAACTTAGAAATGTTCGTATCCATGTCCATTTGCATATGTCATCCTACATCAATCAATTAGATTATATGTGTGGTGTCTTTCATTGAAGAAGCCTTTTCCAATTTTTTTCTAATTGGTTTTATATTCATTTAATTATGTTGTATATAGTTAACAGAGTTGGAATTTTTATCTATTTAATTTTAGACTTGTCAAAATTGACACATGGTGCATTATCTGTATTTTTAAGGGAATCGTTGGATATAGACCCATGTTTTCATTGAGATGACACATGTTTCAAACTTGTATTGGGTAATTGAAATAGTTTGATAAAAGTTACAAATTGTATTAGCAGATGTGACACGTCATTGAACTTTATACGTGTATTTGTCAGGGCTCCTTTGAGTCCATCATTCATAAACCATATCAGCCTAACTCAACGTGAAATCTCTCACCACTTGCATGTTTTGTATGCCTTTGTCCTTGCCCATCACTTCACCATTGTTCAAGCTCACCGTAAAATAAAATGTTTCCTCCGCACAACACATTACCACATTGTATGAAGAAACACACAACCTAACAAAATGTTAGATGAGGTCAGCAGTCATGGGTTTAGAGTGCGATGCAATTGTCACTTTATACTCTCACTTTACAAACCCCCACTTTACCAAAACAGAAGCTTACATCCCTTCCACCACAACTTGTACTTTATACTACTATATCATATTATAGTTATATAATAATACAATATAATTATTATTATAATATTACTATAAATAAAATTATAATATATTATAGTATTTATTATATTTTAGTATAATATATATTTAGATAGATATGATTTTGGTGGGATCTTTACCCTATATGCTTTTGACCGGAGATCTAACCGATTTGGGACCCAAGCGGGGGCCCAAATCCCCAAATACACAAGTACCAGAATTATCAACAATAACCACAACCGGTCTGAGAATACTAACAGATGACCATAACCGGCTCAAGAATACCATCAACGGCCACAACCAGCATAATACCAACAATCGGTCACAACCGGCCTAATACCAACGATCAACCACAACCGACCTCCAATACCATCCGAGATTTGAACCTAGGTGGTGCTTGTAGCAACAAAGTTGATTTACCAACTCACCCACATCTCATGGGTATAAATATATTTATATATTATTATAATATTAGAAATATATTTATATATTATTATAATATTACAAATATATTTATATATGATTATAATTTTACATTATATTAAATAAAATTATAATATTATTTAATATAATATTATATTGTAATATATTACATTGAAAAATATATTATAATAATTACCATAAATTCCTTGTTTATTTGGAACAGATATTTCTTTGTCTACTTTTTGTTTGGTATACATTTATTGTTTTTGTTGTAGATATGAAGAGTTATTTAGATCACACTATCATTTCCCCTCACCATCACCCCTTGGCTCACCTTGAAAAAATTCATCGCTTTCATGTTCTCTATGGCCTTGCCCTTTCCCACCACTTCACCATTGATCAAACTCACCATGAAATAAAACTTTTTCCTTTTAACACAACTCATTGCCACATCTTAATAAGGAAACCACCACGTCATTTTCCACAATCACCTCCATCAAAAATATCAGTGTATTATTGCTTAATGCTTCATGCACAAAAGGTGAGACAAGATCAACGATCTTGGGTTTCAAGTGAGATAAGACTTGATTTATACTTTTTTATTTTACAAAACATTGCTTTAATAAAATACAAATGTACATCTCCTTCAACATAAGTTGCACCTTTGGTGCAATTGCTAGTTTAAACCCTATCCAACATCTTTGTCTCCCCAACAACTATAGAGCATATAACCATTTTGGGCGAGGAAAGGTTACAACGGCACTAGCATGTGCCTTCTTGCATTGAAGGATTTGGTTCTCATGCTCAACCACAAAGATGTTCATTTCAAGGTTGACAAAGAAGATCAGGTCAAATAAAGGAAATAAGATCAAAAGAGATTCTTTATGGAATGGATAGGGGTGTAAATTGTTTGCCTGAAGAGCATTGAATAGCATGGATAGACTAGGTTGTGATGCCCATTCATTGCAAACTCATTGTCAACCACGGCCAAGTGTTCTCTATCCCATCCCATGAAATTGTCTAACTTTGGAAGAATGAATGTCGTTAGCAACTACCCCAAAGGAGGGAGAATGTTAGCCAATGGGTTTGTTTCTCAAGTATATGGTCATTATCTATTGTAACTCACGACTTTGGGTGAAGCCCTACTCAATTTCAATTCAAGGCAGATCAAGGTTGGTTCGATCTATATTGACTCATTAACTCAGTCGAGTGCATGACATGAGCATGCCATGAATCATATCTAAATTCCCACAAGAACAATTAATCTTGTAAACCCTACTTCTAAGCGCTGATTCTAAATTATCCTCAAATGATTCGATCAATCTTTTTTTGTTTAATCAATTTTAATTTTACAAAAAATGCAAGCCTCGTTTCTTCAATTCTAAGTCAATATTTAATTTTCAATTCCTACTTTTTAAATAAATTTTTTAAGCAAAAATAGCTTAAATATATATATATAGACAAATAAAATAAAATAAAATGTAATTAAATACCATCTCTTTATAATTTATTAATTTTCATTTTTAATTAATTATTTAATTTACTTTTTTTCTCACATACACCATCCTTCTTACATCCGAGCTCTTTAAGGCTAACATCTTTAAATTGAATCCGAAGTCTACAATCTATACTCATTTTGTTCTTAATGATGAATCACGTTGTGTCATCAGAAATGTCAATCTAAAAATCATTTACACAATCTTACCCATGAACAATTCACTTATACCTTATTTTTGCTCTTCCTCCAATGCTTCTGCTACAAGTTGACTTTGACTAGGTTGTTAATCTCTCTTTGACTGGTCTATGGTAATATCTCACCCCTCCGCATCCACTTGTAAACCCAGGGCCTCCAAAGGATGTCATTTGTAGCTGCTCTTATGGCTAAAAAAAAAATTCCCCTTTCAATAAAGCTCTTTTTTATTTGTCTTCATCCATGGATGCTTTCTCCGTATTGTCGGGTGATCTCCTTTTGGGATGTCCTAACCTATTTGTTGTTTTGCCAAGGCATTTGATGAATCTCTGAGTCAATTCTCCCTCCCTTGAGCTCATGGTTCTATTGTTTCCAGGCCTTGCTATGTTAGCCAAACCATTGCCATATGGTCATGCTCATGGCATATATTACGTATGAATGGGATGTTCTAATAATCTATCAAGATGTTAATATTCTATTCCCCACCCCTCCCCAAAGTTTCCGACAATAATTAGACGCACCCTTATTATCTAGTGAATTTAAAAGCTATGATGTAATCAGCACTTGCTACCCCTATTCTTTGTAGATAGGATTCCTACTAGAATATGCTAGATGGCTCCTATGCAAGCTTGAAAGTAAGGAAGTATCATGGCTTCATGAAAAGCTCGGATTTCTTCAAAAACCATTGTTTTTTTCATTTCTAGTGGAGGATATGGCCGTAAAGTAACCTTTAGGCATCCCCAAAATGTCCACCAATCCAAAGGGCTGCCAATTTCAGTGAATGTTGCACAATTTTGGGGCAAAAATAGTTCCTATGAAGCTACAGATCAAGGTTTCTTCCTACAACTAGAGTATTTTTTCCATCTCATCATTATAAGAAATGGAGCTTGAGTGGGACTTCCATCTAAGTAACAGCCATTTGTTTTTTCTTAAAATGACCTGAAAACAATTCTTTGGGCGTGCTGGTGCATAAACCTCACCACATCCTCTTTAGTGATCTGATTTGATTCTAGGGATACTGCAGATTTGAAATTGAGAGATCTGGACCTGTTGTGAAGGTCACAACATCCTCTAGGTGCACCAATATTTCTTCACAAACCATTTGTCCTTTTCAGATCTAAAGGAAGATATTGAACATTAAATAACCTTTAGACATCATCAAAATATTCACTAATCCAAAGGGCTGCCAATGTCAATGAATATACGTACACAATTTTTGGACAAAGATAGCTCATATGAAGCTACAGTTCAAGGTTTTCTCCAAATACGGTCTATTTTCCATCTCATCCAAAAATGGAGCTTAAGTGGGATTTCATTCTTCAAGTAACAGCCGTGCTTTTTTCATGAGAGATGACCTAACAACAATTCTTTGCATGCTGCTGCATAAACCTCACTGCATCCTCTCTAGTAATCTGATTTGATTCTTGGGATACAAAAATTTGAAATTGGGAGATCTCGGCACGATGTGAAGGCCACAGGCTCCCCTAGGGGCACCAAGATTCCTACCATCTCTGATCATACTAGCATGTCCTTTTAATCTCTGTAATCCTTAAACAAATCAGTACAAGGACCATTTTCAGGGTCCCCACATTAGATTCATAAGAAAATTTAAACCGATCACATGATAGTTTTGCATTGCGTGGAAGAAACCAAAGAGAAAAATTGTAAACTGTATTTTCCAGTTGTAAAATCCCGTTGAGTTTATCACACTTAATACTTGCCAACAGCTAATACAGCTCTGATGCCATCCATCAGATTATATTAGCCTGTTCCCCATCAACGTCAATGTTCCCCAGATTAGTAATTAACTCCAGGAATAATTAATGTTGTTTCGGATAATGAAATTGAAAGTAAGTTTGAAAATCACATAATAAAAATAATTTTGTACCATCAAACGACTCTTTGAAGCATTTTCGCACACATTTACAACTTCGTCTAATTTTAATTAATTATCTCAAAATCTTCTATTTTTCACTGTAACAACAATTTCGATGTATCTATAGGTAAAAAGGCCCTACATAAATCCAATGGGCTAAAATAGAACATGAAACGATCTTGCTTAGGTAAATCAACATTTGTCAGGTTTGGTAAGATTTCCTCAACTGCTGAAGTTAACTTACCATATGAATGCGCTGGCATTCAACATAACAGTAAAGCTTTGATTTTCAAATGACAAGAGTATAGACATAGGAGAGTATACCTTAAACTGAAATTTCAGTCTTTATGAAAATAATATTAATGAATGGTAGAAGTCAAACTTCAAAAAGCAAAAATAAATCATCTTTTAGTTTTCAGAAAATGCACTCACTACCATGTACAAGGTTTTCCATGCATTAGCAACCATTGGAAGAAAAATTATAGTATCAAATATCAACAAAAGGATGATCACGAAAATAATGAAGGATCAATATTAACAAATATCAATATCATTGGACCATTTCATGTAGCAGCCCACAATAATGTAGCACTTAATAGGCCAAGTCCCGACTCCCACTCCATCACAAATGTTGAATCAATAACCCTTCAAATTTTAAAGCAACCTGTGAAGGGTGTCGGAAGAGCAAGGAACAAGAGAAAATGCTTCTTTACTTGAAATAGTTACAGACAAAATTAAATAATAAACAATGGGCTAACCATACCAAAGGCAAGTTGAAATTGCTATGGATAGATTCCTTCAAATAAAAAACAATATCCTCCATTTCCCCAATATAAGCTGGCCCCAAAAAAGCAGCCCAGAGTTTTGCAATCAAAAACTTGCCTTCGGGAGAAGCTGCAATACCAAAGATGCAGTTTTTGTCAATCTACACAACAATTATGGTTCTTTCACATATAATCATGTGATTCTTTCACAAGAAGCTGCAATACCATTTGAGTTTTCCAAGCATATTTATACCTCACAGATGTTTAAATAATTGTTTCCACTGAAGTTCATCATACAGCACGTAAACCAAGAAAACAAAAAATGGAAGAGATAAGATTGCCTTAGTAGATAGATTTGAACAGAGTAATAACAGGAGATTCAAAGTATATTGAAAAATGTCTCCATGGATATTATTTCAGCTATAAAAGCAAACATGGGAAGTAAATTGGGAACTTTTGAAGTCATTTTCAATAATTTCCCCTTTTTAATACACAGCATAAAATATCATAACCTAGTCGTGGAAAGTTAGAAATTAGAATCCTTATGCTTATAACCATAGTTATATTACATTGTTTTTTAAATAGAAATGCCTTTCACATAAAGTTGCAAGCATTGATATTAGATGTCTTTGAACTAATTGTTACTAGTATCATCGAATATTGGATCATGACAACTACAGCATACTAGTCTAATGCAGCATACCCAGGTAAACAATAAGGAATATAAAAGAATAGGAATTTTTATGTTATGCTGCAGAATAACAACTACTTAGGAAAAGAAATTCAGGAGTAAATGGCAAACTTTTTTGAATGGCGCACACACTGTACAGTGTACACTGTCCAGTTTTCTAAAACCTGCAAGCCTACAATGTTGGCAAAGAGACTAGATTGAAACACTTTTAGCAACGGACATTATATAGCATACAATTAATCTTTTTGTGAACCGGCCATTTACCATACAGTTTTACTAGACCTCAATACAGGTCAATACAAAAAGAAAACATGTACATTATAATAAACCTGACCAAGGTTGAAAGGAAAGACCAAACAAGCAAATCAAATTCATTTATTTTCACAAGAAACAAAAGCGGAAGGTAAAAGTAGTCAAAATGTGTCTTCAAATGGGGAAGGTAAAAAGTAAGTAAAACGTGTCTTCAAAGGGGGAGGGTGAAGTAGTCCACAAAACCATTCTCTCGATGATAATTTGTCACTAAGTAGGCACATAATACAGAAGCTCAGAAACTGCAGGCCACCAGTAGATTGGACAACAGAGCAGTCTGACAAAATTACAACTTCAGATCAAGAATTACATAACAATGTAAATAAAAGAAAACTACATCATGCCTCACAGCTGTATCAAGCATGCTGCAAGCCTATTGCTGAAAGCCACGCACTTGCAGCAATGATGGAAGAAAACTTCAGGATTAACCTTGAGATCCACTGTCTCATATTGCCTGCAAGTTTTGCTAATTAATCACAACTTATACCAGATTAGCAATGTAAAAACGCTGCAAAAATAAAATTAGGCATATGATATTAATGTGCAATTAATCTTTTTGCATACCGGGCATTAACATAGAGTCTTACGAGACACCAATACAGGTCAATACACACAGAAAACATGTACATTATAATAAACCTGACCAAGATTGGAAGTAAGACCAAACAAACAAATCAAATTCATTTATTTTCATGAGAAACAAAAGATGAAGGTAAAAGTTATCAAAATGTGTCTTCGAGGGGGTAGGTGAAGTAGTCCATCAAACCATTCTCTCAATTAGAATTTCTCATTAAGTAGGGCACAAAATATAGAAGTTCAGAAGCTGCAGGCCACCAGTTGCTTGGACAACAGAGCAATCTGACAAAATTACAACTTGAGATGAAGAATGGCATAACAATGTAAGCAAAAGAAAACTACATAATGCCTCCGCTGTATCAAGCATTGTATAAACCTATTGCTGAAACTTCCGTGCATTTGTAGCCATGATAGTAGAAACCTTCGGGATTAACCTTGGGATCCACCATCTCGGATTGCCTGCAAGTTCTTCAAATTAATCCAAAAAAAAAATCATATTAGCAACGTAAATATGCTACAAAAATAACATGAAGCATATGATATTTTAAATTTATAATCATGATGTAAAGTTTATGACCTCCCTTATCATCAATCATAAATAAAATTTTCCTAACCAATTAGAAAACCCCAACTGCCCCTCCAAACACATCACAATATAAATCGAAAATGTAGTTGCAAAGATGCTGGTAACGAATCAAAACATAAAACTGAATACTACAGATAAACAATATTCTAAAGGAAAGAAACTAAACTCTCTACCAATACATGCATGCATCTGTGATGCATGGATAAAAATCCAATGTTTACACTAATTCTATATAACTTCAAAAGACGAGATCAAAATTAACTCCAAGACAAACAGAATGTTGTTATGTTAGGGAATAAAATTGAATATTACTGCCAACAATTATAATCAAAATTATCATATTTTATCGAATTATTCAATGCAAGGAAAAAAATTGAATATTACTGCCAGAAATGATAGCCAACACTATCAAATTTTAACCAATTATTCAATTTCTAAATCCGTATGCTTCAGTCAGATCAAGTTCATGAATAAAAGAAAGCACTTGCTGGTGAGAATGTACACTTGTGGTTGAGACAATTTCAATAATAAACGTTCATAATTGCAAAAAAGATTGTAAACTACATCCATGAAAGACCAAAAGAAAAGGACGAATACTTAAAGAGAATCTCCATCCAACTTGCCTTGTACAAGTAATTTATACATCCTTCAAAATCTAATATAACTAAGATGCTAACCATAGTAGCAATCAAAGATAATTTAACATAAAAGGATTTTAAACATTTTATGCATGTCACCATTTAAATGTTCCTTCAGTTGAATCAACGTGATGGACCATGGTCAACACCTTGACGACAGATCTAAGATATTACACTCGACTTACTTTCAATAAACATGTCTCCGTGGGATTTATCAGTATCATTCCTTTGAGAGATATGTTTGACCATAAATTATGGCTAATCAAAAGTGAAAAGCTGACATTTTACATTAGGTTGTTTCTTCTGTTTTTCAGTTCTCTTTGTTGCTTGTCTGATCATGTTTTTCTTGAACCCTAGTCCCTCGAGATTATTCTGAATCACTAATCCTAAAATTTTGCAATGTTACTATCTTTTTATAAGAGCACACAGGTGTGTGTATTTATTGGCTTTGCTTTTTCCCTTTACATTTCATAACTATATTTATGTATTTCAGAAAGTACTGTAAATTGTGAATATGAACCAACGATAAATGGTTTTTATCATGTTAAAAGTGATAACAAGTTTGCACTTAATATGCTTAACCCTTCCAATTCACATAAGTAGTTCATAGGCTTTCATTGAAAGATCCTAAATCAAACAACCAAGGATTGAAAGATCCTGTGCTGATTTTGTTCTTTCAATCCTGTGCAGATTTTGTTCTTTCAATTATTTTCTTCGAAAAAAATCTACTTTTCTGTTGTTTCC
This sequence comes from Torreya grandis, assembly GCA_037957365.1. NCBI lineage: Eukaryota > Viridiplantae > Streptophyta > Pinopsida > Cupressales > Taxaceae > Torreya > Torreya grandis. The sequence continues at coordinate 909,397 of JARHVA010000376.1, forward strand.
AGCATGAATCATATCTAACTGTAGTTTATTTATTTTTATCATAACATGCTCTTTAAACCTTGTATTATGCTCATCTGAATCTACATCTCTGAAGCTTAATTCACAGAATAGAACTTGTGACATACTCCCAGCTTTATTACTCCTATTGTAAGTTGCTGGTTCGTTCTGGCATTCACCATTAAAACAATTTTTTTGGCCGAGTATGGCTTGAGTGCAGCAGTACAAAAAAATATATAAATAAAAAATTTAAAAATATATATATTCTAGCAGAATATAGACTAAAAACAGGAATTAACCACAGCATGCATAGAATAAACAAAATAACCACAAAACACTATTTATAAATTGATAATAATAACTGAATGCCAAATGTCATGATAAATATTAATTATTAAATCAAAATTAGTACTCAACATCATATGATGAATATGATAACAATGTGTTTCAAACATTGCTTGATTAAGTTTCAACCCTCAATGAGCAATGAAAGGTAAGTGTGTTGTTTTGTGTTTTTCTTTAGGTAAAATGAGAGGAAAGTGTGTTGTTTTGTGTTTTGCTTTTGGTAAAATGAGACAGGCAAGTGTTGTTTTGTATCATCCTATTGAGTTTTTAGTAAATTTTGGGGCTTGTTTTGTGTTTTTTTTAATTTTTTCAATAGTCAAAGTCAATTTGTGAAAACGATTTTTTTTGAAGAGAGAAAAACCCTGTTGGTTTGCGCCAGGTTAGCTCCAAAATATGTACACTGGAAGTGAACGCATTTTCAATAGTATTTCTATTACCAGATTTAGAGCTCTAAATCAAGGTGGTGGAGCAGACTTCAACACTAATTATGTGGATACAAATAGCCTTCAGACTTGGTTAAGGTTGGTCATGAAAAAAAACACAAAAAATGGGTAATCAACACTATAAAGTGTAAACCTATTAACTGTAGAGGATGATTATTTGACACAAATCAGAAAAAAGGTCTAATATATTTCTTCTTTAGTAACAATGGGAACATGTAACTTAATATCTACTTATCACTCTGAAAAAAAAAAATTAATATCAAATTTTTGTCACCAGTTGGACAAACATGTCCAAATCTCAAGAAAGGCCAATCCAAGCTAAATTTAGACACGAATGTATAGATAGAAAAGGATGACAGTCATGCAACTGCTCTTTAGACTATCTCAAGATGTAGAAGTCGTCATGACTCATTCACATTTTAAGCAGTGGCATAGCATTCTCATCCAGCATTGCCATAAATTTTCATACGAAGCATATATTACGAGCGAGGGTTATGCATGCCCAAATGGACTAACAACGTCCACTCTAACATTAACAGTTGTATCCTCCGGTCCCATTGACCTACTTTTGGTCATCCATGGACATCAATATAATTTCTTTCTTTCTTTCTAAAGACTTGAATACAGGATGAAAATTATTAAATGGATGATGGATTTTATATGCTTGATAGATTTTAAAATGCTTGATGGATCCCCAGCTTATATACAAAGCTCTGGAAGACTCCTCCATACCATTCACAGGTTATACTCTTCAAATGTTGATTTGATAATAAGTTTTACTCGTATTCCTATATACATTCAGGGAAAAAGACTAAATTAGTTAATCCTTACAAAACTTGGGAAATCAATGACTTATCACAGACCAATCCAAGCTAAATTTAGACTCAAATGTATAGATGGAAAAGGATGACAGTCATGCATCTGCTTTTTAGACTACTCAAGATGTAGAAGTCGTCATGACTCATTCACATTTTAATCAGTGGCATAGCATTCTCGTCCAGCATTGCCATAAATTTTCATATGAAACATATATTACGAGCAAGGGTTATGTATGCCCAAATGGACCAACAACGTCCACTCTAACATTAACAGTTGTATCCTCAGGTCTCATTGACCTACTTTTTGTCATCTGTGGGCAACGATACAATTTCTTTCTTTCTAAAGACTTGAATACAACATGAAAATTTTAAAACGCTTGATGGATCCCCAGCTTATACACAAAGCTCTGGAAGACTCCTCCATACCATTCACAGGTTATACTCCTCAAATGTTGATTTGATAATAAGTTTTACTTGTATTCCTATATAGATTCATGGGAAAAGACTAAACTAGTTCACCCTTACAAAACTTGGCAAATAGAATGACTTACCACAGACCAATTAGATTACAATGCATTTAATACATTTCAAAGGATAACATACAACTTTTTCATAATTTAAACTCTCAAATTCACAAAGATGTGACCATGCCTTCGTTGACAACACTTGCACATCCGATGTCATGCCAGTATGCCAAAGGATAAGATTCACTCCTAATGTCAAAAATGTGGCAACTATTGGCCCAAAGGAAGTAGTTGTCTCAAGTTGCATGTACTCACAGTTTCACCTAAATTTGTAATAAACTTGGGAAAATACAGCAAACATACCAACGTTGTAACCCAAACAAATTTAGAGCTTAATTGGAACAATTTCATACTTCGTAAAGATTGTGAAGACCACAAAGATGCATTCATTGGCAAACAGAGAAAATAAGCTTGATCACCCAAACCATGCCAAAGGTCATCCTTCATTTATCCTTATCAAAGATCTTGCATCCTCTAATAAGAAAAAAATTATTGTTTTAAAGTCGATAAGCTCACTTGGATATGGTAAATAAGCCTAGCGGATATGTTTTACAAAATATAATAATAACTGTATTGGATTAAAAGGTCAATAGCATGCTGCATCTGATCTTCAAAAAAATTGTTTGTTGGGTTCTGACTTTAAAGAAATCGCATAAATTTTTTTAATAAAGCTCTCCCATTACATGTCATTGTCAAGCAAATTAAGGTATCAATCATCATGACCTTTCAGGCTTTGGTACACAGCTCCTCTTTAAACTTCGGATACATCGGAATGGGTTATTACTAAATTTGTGGCATTTACACTCCTGATTCAGTTATCAAAAGTTCACTTTCATCCCAGTAGAGTGCTGGGAGCCTCAGATTGCCCCATTTATCAAATTAAATTTTGATGGTTCCTGCTTGGCTAATCCCAGCAAATCAGCTGTAGGAGTTCTACAGGATTCCCACGTTCACAATCTCAAGGCTTATTCTGAGTAATACAAACAACCTTGCAGAGGCACAGTCACCTCTGCAGGGATTATAAATTGTGGCTGACTGTCAAATAGAAAACATTAAAATTCAAGGGATTCCAAATTAGTTCTTGATATCATGATAACTATTTTCCTCAAGTCGAGAATGCTACAAGTATTCACAATGAAATACAAGCACCTTAATTTATGGAATCCTTAAAATCTTCAAATACTATATTCTTCATGTCCTTCATGCTAGAAATTGCACTGCAAATTACTTGGGGGGTCAAATGCCACGATAATAGCTTCTTAGGAAGTCAAATACCGTGAATGGTTGTCCTAGGCATTAATTAAATACAAAATACATTTACCAATATCCTCAAGACTAAATGTCTCATCTGTAATGCCTCATTTGTTCACCGACATAAATCTCATGGTGGCATCCCACCTACAAACAAGTCACCCAACTAGGTAATATTTATCACACATTCGAACATAAAAACCTCAAATCTCTTCCCAATGATTTGCATAACCCTTCCTTTGATTTTATTTCCCATTGTTTTATTAATCTCTACCCACCTCTTTCTCTGCTTACTTGGATAGCACAACTCTGCATTGTTCATCAACGACACGCCCTAACGACTATGCCTACAGCCTCCTCTTCACGCAAATCAAATCAACAGTATAGGGATTTTAAGGCATTAGATGACACAAAGCCACACCAGGTCAAAGTAACGTTTGTAGGTGTCTGTAAACCAAAATAAGAGGGCAGTCGTCGGGTACCATGCTGCATCAGACATCCCATGTGCCCTCTTGACCATTTGCAAGAACATGGCAGACAGAAATCTGGATGCTTCAAAATATCTACATAACTTAAGGAGCTAATTTCCAAAGGATTAGAAACAGATTTGAATAAAATACAAAGCAGGACCCTGGCAAACATTTCACCAAACTACTATTGATCAATATGTACATTAAACAGCAGATGGGCCATATATTTCTACTAGCAGTTTGCCCCTTTAGCCTTCATTTGACTTGGTGGCAGTTTGTCCCCTTTAGCCTTCATTTCCCTGATATGATATTTTTTAATCAAGATATTGTTTTCATTCTACTGTCCACCAGGCCACTCCTCTGCACAAAAGGTACACTTTCCCTATAGTCAATCATTCCAGATCTATCAGATCAATGGACCTCAATTTCTCAATGCCTCCTATCCTCCCACATGGATATTACCAGCAGAAGACATAACGATCATCATTATGGTATAAATACAGTTGGCCTGCTGCCAAACAAAGATCTACTCTTTTCATTAATACGACCAGACTTTCACTAGCAAATTGCTATGGGCCATGGAGAATTAGAAAATATTGTATCCTGTGGCATCACAGACATCACATTGATATGGATCCTAATACCAGTGACCAGCCCTACTAGAGAATCTATTGTCTCCTTGAAAGAGAAAGGCTCCTTGAAAGAGGAAAGACTCCAATCTCTGCAACAAAGCGCAATATACAATCATCTGCCGCTGGAAGAGATTCACATTTTGGAGAAGCAATGCCTTAAGGGATTTCTCAACTGTCCTTTCTAATTTGATTTTCCTGCAGACGACTCCTCCCCTTGCTTGCAAACTAAACTGCAAGGTCCTCCCATGTGAGGCCCTCTGCAGCAGGTGTAGTGATATCCCACCCAAGTGTTGTCATGGAGAGATGGGGGAAACTTTGGGGAACCCAACCTCTCTTCTTGGGCATCTCTCACCAGCCCCTCTTAAGGATAGAGCAAGAAATGGCCCATGAGCCACTTCCAATCAGGGGCACTGCAATAAGACTGTTCCCACATCGAAGATCTGCTCTTGCACATTTCGTGCAGCTTGGATCAGGTGAAAGCTCAAACAGTGCAAATGATACTCATCTGGCCAATATCAAAATCACACTGGCTGAACATGGAAAAGCACTCTCCACGGTTCAAAATGTGCTGCAAGAAAACCTACTTGTCTCTTTTCACACTTTGTCCCACCCAACTTTTCTGGCCCCTCCACCCAGTTCAAATGTTATTATTGAGGGATCTCTGCTGCAGCAGACAGAAAAACGTACCAGCTGGCCATTCCTCATGTCTTTCATCACCTCTAACACTCAGGAGGACATCCAGCATATATCGTAAGCAAGATCCGAGTTCTGGGCCTAGCAAACAGGGTAAGATGCCAGGATGGAAGCACTCTGTCAGAATAGAAGGGACACTTCCTCACCCTACGGACTGATCAATAATGGCATTTGCTGTTATTTTCTCCCATGTATGTAACACATAATTTAGACGTATCATTTCAACAATATAAAGATATGCAGCACTCATAGTCTATCAGTGAACTAGGTCAGCTAGATAATTTACTGTCTGTGTTTTTTTTCTTTCAATGAAGTAGCAGATCTGAAATCATAACCCAGCTTGTGGGTTTTCAAATCTGTTCTGATTGTAAAATTTTACCTATTAATATATACTTCTAATGATCAGAAAAATAAGGATCTTGAAAATGGAAGCAAGGTGGAGAAGGCAGCTAGGGAACACCCAAGGAATGGTTGGGAAATGGCAGACAATGTGAGAAAGGCAAAAGGTCATAAAGGGTCTACAAACACCTACAATAAATCCAAAATATTTACCCCAAACTATAAAATTTAATCCTTACCCAGCTCTGGATTAAGAAGATAAGAACAAAGAAGAAGAAAATCAAAATACCAATATCCTCTTTGTTGGTTGTTTTTTCACTTTTTTGGGTTCAAAAATATTCCTTTTATTTACAGGTTGAATATGTAGATGCTCTCCACTTCAGCCAATCCGTTATTTCAGAGTCTGATACCATCCACTCACTTTTTTGTCTAACTGTTGTAATAAATTGTATTATCAATATAAGAAAAAGCTTTTCAATTAAGAAAAATACCAACATCCAGATTGATCCTAACAATCAAAGAGAAGGAGAGGAAAGGAAGGAAAATGTAAAATTAGCCAACCATTTTTTGAGGAATAAAAAGAATAGTCAGCCTGGATATCACCCATCTCCTCAAGTTGAAGTAACCAACATCAATCGAGACAATGATACATCCCTAGTGAAATGCAGAAACAAGCTCAAACGGAAAATATGATGATAAAACAAAAGAAATCAAAAGATAGCCACACAATTCATATCTAAACACTCTTCACTAGATATGTTAAATAGATAAGGCTTAATGGATAAGCCCAAGAACAAGTAAAATTCGACATAAAAGGGCATGCAAATCTCCACAATTAATCTAACTTCACTACAATCGAGAGGGGCTCACACCTCCAACACACTAGCCCTGTGCATATGAGATATTTCCAATGATAGAGATAATTGCAGCAATGATTCTCGTCATTTTCTTCCAATTGAGAGGAAGTTTCCACCAATTTCTACATGAGATGAGGAAAAATCTTTGCAAACGCTGACTACAAGAAGTACTTGGCCTGTGTCGGCAAAGTGCCTTTGCAGCCAACCAGTATCGACACTAGTTGAGAAAGTATCTTTACAATATTTGACTACATGAAGCACTTGACCTGTGTTGGAAGAGTAGCTTTCTAGCAAACCAAGTTTCTACAAAGAGCTGAGAAAGCTTGTTTACAAACTACGAGAAGCACTTGACCTATGTCAGTAAAGTGCCCTTATGGCCAGACTATGAGAAGTACTTGGCCTGTGTCGACAGATAACCTTTGTGGCCAACCAAGTTTCTACATGAGCTGAGCAAGCATCTTTGCAAAAGTGGACTACAAGAAGCACTTAACCTATCTCAGAAGAGTGCCTTTGCAGCCAAACAAGTTTCTACATGAGCTGAGCAAGCTTGTTCGCAAACTAAGAGAAGCACTTGACCTATGTCAGCAAAGTACCTTTACAGTCAACCAAGTAAGAAGTGGTTTGCTTCTTTTGATTGGTATGAGTCAGAAGATTGGGCTAAGTATCATCAACCAGGGGTTGTTGAAAATCAAGAACAGTAGCCTATGTCGGAAATCAAAAACAGTAGCCTAAGGACGAGTGATGGAAACCTCCCCTTCTAGGTGTTATATATTATAAAACATGAGTTGGCTCACATTCATGTCATGGAATGTCAAGCTAAGCTGGAAGATCTCATCGAAAGGCATTAAGCACCACTGCTTAGAGAACAATGTAAGGCTCATAGCAGATGGGCTTTAGTTTGTGATGTTATGGGTTGTGAAACCTCTACTTATCCAAGTGAAGCCCCACACAATCCCCAAATTGGAATGAATGAGGTACACTATGCCAAACATGAAGGGCCTTGAATTTGGTCCAAGACTACTGAAGAATGTCCTAAAATTTTGGCTCAAAGCTAGGCCAAATTCTACACAAAGGAAGAAGTTGTGTCCTCCTCCATTTGTTGGTAGGACACATCTAAATATAGAAGATCAATTGAAATCTCGTAAGGTGCCATAGGTTGGACTGCCCTGTTAGATATAAGTATTCTGGTTGTAGCCATGTTGTATGATATGCACATAAATATCCTCCCCCCTGCCCCGCAACAAGTTATGTTCATGGATACAAAGCACGAACTTAGATGTGATCAACAACCTTAGTTTGGGCATTAGTGAAGATGTTTTTAAATTTGAGCTATAGTGATGCTGAGGGCTCAAATTCATCAACACATTTATTACACTCGTCTAAGTTACTATGTGGTTATAATAGAAATGCTCACTGGGCTCCCACCACAGCTAGCAAAATTGGAAACACACCAGCTGCTAACAAGTGAAACCAATGACCCAAAAAATACTCCAAATTGCAAGTGGGATTCACCCAAGCCCTACCAAAAAAAAGCCTAATAGTCTCACCTTTGCAAACTTGACAAAAGGGTTTGCCCTAACCAATTTGGCATTGGCTCAAAGATCACAATTGGGTAAGCGGATGGAGCATTATCGGTTACCCTCTAGGCATGCTCCCTTTGCACCTTCCAGTCTCAAAGGGCCTCTTTATGCAAAGGAAACACCACAAGTATGAAGTTTGCTACAAGCAAAAAACATGCATTTCCCCACTAGTGCAAGCAGCTCCCCTCCCCATGTGGGCAAATAATTTCTTGTCACAGGGGCTATAATTGTGTTTGGCTTACAACAAGGCCTATAAATGATAAGCCACTACATGTCCTCCCTTTTTGTTGTGAAACCTCTAATTATCCAAGAGAAGTCATACACGATCCCTAAATTGGAATGAATGAGGTACATTGTGCCAATAATGGAGGACCTTAGAATTTGTCCAAGTCTCCTAGAGAATGTCCTAAAGTTTTGGCTCGAAGCTTGGCCAAATTCTGCACAAAATATTAAGTCTTGCCTTGCTTCATTTGTCAATAGGATGCATCTAAAGATAGAAGAGCAACTAAAATCTTGTAAGGTGGCATAGGTTGAAATGCCCTATAGAGTTTTGAGTAGCCCGGTTGTAGCTATGTTATGTGATATGCACATAGATGTCCCCCCACATGTTTGTGTTCAAGGATGCAAACACCAACTTAGGTGTGACCAATAGCCTCAGTCTGTGCATCAGTGAACTTTTTTATTTTGAACTAGTGAGGCTGAGGGCTCAATTTCCACCACAAATTTCTTACACTCATCTAGGTTACTACAATGGCTAATAGAGATGCTTATTGGGCTCCCACCCCAACTCATAATCTATAGAAAGTGGAAATGCACTAGTCACTAGGAAGTGAATCCACTAACCTAGGGGACATTCCAATGTGCAAGCAAACTCACCCACCCAAGCCCCACAAAAGAGTAAAGACCAAATAGTCTCCCCTCTGCGTACTTGACGAAAGGGTTTTCCCTACCCAGCTAGGAATTGGCTCAAAGGTCACGATTATGTAACCAAGTGACCTAGTAAAAATCTAGCCATGCTCCCCTTGCACCTGCTAGTCTTGAAGGGCCTCTTTATGCAAAGAAAATGCCACAGCTAGGAACTTTGCTACAAGCACAAAGCTTGCAAGTCCCCAACCATGTGGGCATAGAATTTCTTGTCATAGGTGCTATAATTGGGTTTGGCTTACAGCAAGGCATATAAATGATAAGCCACTAGATGTCTTGCCTATTTATAATCGTCTAACAACTTCTAAGAGAGAGATCGAGTTCTTCAAGTTGCCATTATTTGGAATATGTTTTTGACCTGATAATTATGAATGAATAGAGCTTCCCGATTGTTGCCAAAATAATCATTTACTGTACGAATTAGATGAGGAATAAAAGTGCCAAGACTGAATACTTGATCTTCTAAATATTCATATAGTGGCTTCTTTGGTTTAAGGACACTACATTCTTTTATAGAATGTCCAGTGTTCTTGTGACAAGCAACGATACTTTATTCCCATCATTCAAAAAAGGATTTGAAACCTTTAGTGGAGCCGCCTCCTAATGAATTCTTTTTTTTTTATGATGAACTGGCAATGTGCTCACATTGCCAATTCATGTATTCTGATGAGACAAAAAATATTGGCTAGGCTTTGGCAGTCCCTTCCCACTACTTGTCCTTTGCAATCGAAGCAAGTTGGAAAGTATGCTCTAAATAAATTATGGTGAAGAGCTCCAGCTCCTATTGAAGATGAGAAAACAACCTGAAGACGAATTCAATGCGAAGGTCCTCATCACCATCATGCACATACAACTTGATAGAGAGGTGATTAAACTGGCCAACAAATTGTTGGACCCATTGTCCACACACAAGGAGCTAATGTGCCATTATCTCTTCTTTGCACTCAAGGGGTTGAAAATTTTTCATATAGTCACTTTAAAGTCTAACCAAGTATCAATTTCTAGTTCTATTGCTTCCAAATGCTAGACATGAGACTACCGCTATGTGAGGGGTACGCAAGCATTGATTGTCTTGAAACATACTTTTGGACTATGAAATCCAAACATCCAAATCATCCCCAATAATTGTGCCGTTTAAACTCAAAATGGATATCTTGGTGGCCAACTTGAAAGTAGGTTGGGCAATCAAGATGGCCATAGAATCAGAACTAAGAATTAATTATTGTCCTGTGAGTTATTGAAACAGGCTTATTTAATTCATGAGTTTAAGTTGACACTCATTTTTTTGTCATTGATGTTGTCCCATGAGTTGTTAAAACAAGCTTTACATTTGACTCATGAGTTTAAGTTGAAACTAAAGGTTTATTGTCGTTGTCCCATGAGTTCTTGAAACATGCTTGACATTTGATTCGTGAGTTTAAGTTGAAACTCATTTTGTTGTCGTTGTTATTGTCCCATGAGTTGCTGAGACGTGCTTTATATTTTATAATACTATCGTTGATGATTGTTGAATGACTCCACATGTATTGACTAAGTTGAAGCGGCTCTTGGATGAGCATTCCCATGATAATATGCATTCTTTATTTAGGGTCCCAATGAGTTTAATACTACTGGAACTGGTAAAATTTGTGGGTCAAGTGTCCTTCACCCTAGCTATCTTTAGCGGAAAAAAAAGCTACCGGTAATAATTCAAGTGGTACAGGTACAGGTTTCTAGTATGTGGTTTCACCTTTTTTTTATGGACCCTAGGTACGGTACGGCTTGAGTACATCTGTACAAATAAATAATAAAATATATAACAAATATGAAAAATATATAAAATTATAGACGGAGTAAACAAAATTAACCATAAAATCAAATGTTATATTTAATATGCATACAATAAACAAAAAATAACAAAATACTATTGATAATTGATAATTCAAAATATTAAATACGTTGTGACGTGATATATCACATAGGTCTATATTATCTGTTCAAAATAAGAAAAATGTCATGGTTGTAATCAAATTCAAGAACTACATGAACAGATCATGAAATTTCTTCATCAGGACTATCAAAATCAGTAAATGGTTCACTAGAACAAGATGCAGCAGTTTAGTTAGTTGTATGTTTTTTATTGTGTTTAATTTTTTTAATCTTTGTTTTTTTGTTCTTAACATGACTGTCATGGGCCAACACTGTTTTCTAATATTTTTTTTATTAGAAAACAGTTACGTACCCAGGATAATAGAAGAATATTTGAAGTACCCTGACCAATACCAGCACCGTACAGTAGCCTCCAGTGCAGTACCCAGTAATGTAGCATTTAATTCATCATATATGAGTTCATGTTCAAACTCATTTTGTTGTCATCATTGATCCTTGCAGCTCTTGTGGAAGCAACTGAATTAAATTTAGGTTCTTACAATCCATGACAATTTTTTTGTAGTTAAAAATAATGTCTAAACCGTAGTTAAACTACTCGCCAATTTTTAGCCCAGGTGAGTTTTTGCCACTCGATCTTGCGAGTCTGCCTGGGGCAAGTTTCAGCACAGAAATTGAGGCGAGTACTCGGCAAGTCCGAGCGCAAAACTCAAGGTGAGTACTTGACGAGTCCAAGCGCAGAACTCACCATACGCAGCTTAACGCAGTAAAAAAATTGCATTTGCTTCTTTTTAAGCGCACTCCCACACATTTTCATCACAAGGCATTTGGGCATCCTTTGAGCAAAATGAAGGGAGCTTACAACAGATTTGTAGAACAAATTTGAAGATTTTCGATTTCCAAGCATGTAAATTATTTCTAAAATGTTAATAATACGTTTTTTTTTCCTTTTTTCCAAGCAGGCTCTTTTCTTCACCACTAGCTATCCGAGGGAGATCCACCCAAACACCAAATTACAAAAGTTGGAGCCTTTATTTATATCTTACAAGTTACAAATTTACAATTATTAATTGTTTATTTTGAATATCTTGTTTGCAGGGTCTCGGTGGAAAGATTGAGGTGAAACACCCCAAATCTTCAAAAGTTAAGACCTCCAAATTTTATCTCAACCTGGTAACGCTTTTGGATGTGAGCGCAACTAGAATTTGTTTGAGGCCATTCACACACAGAAATGCAACAAGTTGACTCAATGACACCTCAATGACCTACTTTTTGTGCACTACAACCTTTGGCTTCGCACAAGAAAGGTGGAAGACACATCACTGGAGCCTATTGACTTGGATGAGATTGATCCCTACAGTGATTGGACTGTGCAATATGAGGAGACCCCCTTGTTCACAAAGGACAAAATTTCTGATTTTGAGAGGCAAACTATGGAGGGTGTAGGTAGTGGTATGGCAAAAACAAGAGAGATTGAATTGGATGACATGCTTGTAGATGATGTCAAAAATGAGGTAGAGTCGCTGCCATCTAGTACCAAGGTGGAGCCACAAGCACAGCCTTCTAAGCAGAGCAAGGAGCCGCAACAAAGTGCGAGGACTAGACCTCACTCTCCCCAATTTTTCAATAGAATAGGGAAGAGGAAATTGTAAACTCTTATAAGTTGTAATTTGCATGGATATGCAATTTATGATGATGATTCTCAATGACAATCATCATAAATTCATAAGTTGTAACAGTTGTCAATTGGTTGTTGTATTCGCATGATGATGTAATTTCATATTCTATTTGTATTCAAATCAAATAGAAAACGTTTCCCCGACATTTCACAAACTCCTTTGATACATTTTGTAACTGTATTTTGTATAAAATATATATTTTTAAGAAATTTAAGTATTTTTTAACTTGTCAAGTTTTTGCCAAGTCGAAAAAAATTTCGCCTGCCAAGCCCAATAATGCAAACTATGGTCTAAACAATTCACCAAAGAGAACTGCCAACTTGTTAGTCCTTCATTACAATCTTTACACCACCTATTGTCCATGATATTCAATCTCATAAGGATCAGCTACAATGTCAAGAAATTTGAATTTGCTAGATCAAAACACATGCTTAAAAATGTTGGCAGATTCTCAATTGCAAAGCATTACACTAAAGATCTATAGGTCACATGTTCGATCCATCCTTTCCCACACTCCCATTTCCATCAAGGCAAGGCCTTATTTACTCCTAAGCTTTGTAACAAGGTCAAACCCTAAGGTGGTACAATATTAGAATAAGATATCCAAGGATAAGTAGAAAGCCCACTTGTTCCCACACAAGAGGAACCATACATCAAGGATGGTGGTAAAACGGCATGGCCTTATTTTCTCCCAAGCTTTGTGACAAGGTCAACCCCTGAGAGTGTACACTACTAAACACACTATATAGAAGGTAAAATAAAATGTCCACTTGTTCCCACAAGAGGGGAACCATACATCAAGTAAGGATGCCAATGAGGTCAAGGCCTCATAGTCATCTTTACCTTTTAAATGTCTATTTTCATCCCCAATCTCTTCAAAACTATCAATTTGGATTTTCTATCTTGCATACCTAACAATGAGATTGTTTCTTTTGACAAGGTCTTTATGGATGACCCGATATCCTCCCTTATATGTTTCTATAAAAAATATTAGTCACGGTCTTTATGGGGCCAAGCCTTGATAAATATGCCCCACTGGCCATTTTCATCATGCCCAAATTACCATACCATGAAGGACAAGTTTAAAGTTTGAATTTAGGATAATACAACAGATTTTTATATTAGTACCTCTTTCTACAATAAAATTAATGATTTTCTGAATAACACAACTATTAGGAAAATATGGGTTAGTGCTCACATTTGTTAGTGGTGAGTAATTAATATTGTTGTGAGTGAGAATAATGTGTGTGGAGTATTACAAACTATTGGGAGTGTGTTACGAGTTGTTAGAACAACTCGCCTATGTTAAGTAGAATGGTTATAGGAGAGATTTGTGGGAGAAAGTTAAGACAAAGTGGTTGGGCAATCTCCTAATTTATAAGAGCTCATCAACCTATATATGTGCACCTACGTTATTGAATAAATTAAGCTAACTGATTGACTTCTTTTGAGCATTCGCTCTACCATTATGTTAGAGATTTCCTACAACATCCTCTATTAAACACTTCCTTAGAAAATAGTAGTCGCAAAGTCTTTATGCAGACAAGCCTTAAAAAATATGCCCCATGTCCATTTTCATCATGCCACAATTACCATGCCACAAAGAACAAGTTTAAAGCTTGAAATTGGTATACTAAAGCACGTATCTAATTGCCTTCAACTTTTTAAGAGACTTTAGAGCTCAAAAAGCAACAAATATACTTGTAAAACCAAAAAGGGAGATGTTCCCAACAACTAGTAGTGTCCAATTAATACATGCCCTTGCGTAGACATATAAATTTGGTATTTGACACTTTACAATGTCAATTTTGACCAGTCCTTGACATCAATAACTTGTGCATACACAATTGACTCTTGCTCACATTCTCTTCTAACCATTCACTTACATATGGGCCCGGCCTTCCCGATTTGTCCTCATTCACACACAGGATCTCCCTAGTCTATGTCTAAATGGTTTATCATCCAAATCAAACTATTAGTGTTCTCCAAATCGATGTCTTCTCTATCCTAGACAATTACGACAATAGTCACATGGTACGAATTACAAATAGCGTCTACTTTGTTGGAGGTGTTCCAAGCCTATCCAGACGGCTATTTTCCAAATTCAAACCCTTCCCTTAGGTCCACCCACACGTTTTGCATGTCGGTTACAGACGGAAATTACCCAAAGAGTCTCCTACATATACACATCAAGCCTAAGCCTATTCCTATCTAGCAAGCATCTGGCACACTAAGGAATACATCTGCACATTTTTGAGACATTACCCTAAAGCATCCAAATCTGAAAACTCCTCAAAGGAACAGCCACCAAGCCAAGTCTAAATACTATTGCAAGGTCAAAATCACAGGTTGTCGAGTGTCGAAAGCCACATATGTTGCATACATTCTAACATATCACTATTGAGCACATGCACAATTAGGTAGGAGAACTATGTGCAGTATGAGCCCTCTTCAACGTATTGGAACGTATGCAATGCTCAACCACTCAATGGGAGAGTGGTCAGGGCTGTCCAACCCATCCTATCTAACCCTTTTTTACATGGGAAGCAAGTGTCAAAAGCAGAACTAGGGTTTCAAGGTAAGGGAGAAGAAATCTGAATATGTGCATAGGACGGAGCCTCTAAAATTGCACAACCACCATCTAAACAAGCAGGTGCAGCAACCTCGCACAGAACAAATCAACAGAAACACACGACATTTCTGACAGGAAACAAACAAATCCACCTGCCGTAGGCATATCGGATCTATCCAAATAGGTTCTAAGAATCATTCTCCTAATCTAAGCAACCACAGATCCATTTCAGGGCATTACTAACCATTGTACACTATCAAAATTGCACAAACACCATCTAAACAAGCAGGTGCAGCAACCTCACAGAACAAATCAACAGAAACACATGACATTTCTGACAGGAAACAAACGAATCCACCTGCCTTAGGCATCTGTGCATTATCAGATCTATCCAAATAGGTTCTAACAATCATTCTCCTAATCTAGGTAACCACAGATCCATTTCAGGGCATTACTAACTACTGTACACTATCACAGACCAGAACAGAACTGAAACAAGCTACGTACCCTATTTTATTGCTCATTTCTATTTAAAAAAAAGTGCAAAAAATCAATCTTACTCTGCCTTTTACAATCGCATCTGCATAATTTGGACATACCTTATACAATCTGAATTCATTCCTAGTTTTATCTTGTTTAGACCACTAAATCCAGAATTAGTTAAAACACCTAGTATGTTTTAGTATCTAAGCCCTAAAATCCCAACTAACCTTCCATGAAGCTCAAACAAGCTTATGTCACATGCTTGCATTTCTTTTAGATAGATAATGGTTGTTGGATAACCATTTTGCAAATATCGATTACACTCTTATAAATGTGTGTTAGACTCTCTAAAAATAAGCAATTGATCCTATGTCAAATGCATTATAAAAACACAATTAACCCTCATTTAAAGCAAACAATGGAAGACACCTGTCGTATGACAAATAACAACTACACACATCATTGCACTCCAAACACAATGCTTAACAAGACAATGATAGTTCGTCATGCATGTAATAAGAAGCGCATAAATTAAAACTTCTTATCAGATTTGGAATTTGACCTTCCCTGCTGTCTATTTAACATCTCACAACAAATTTTTAGTTAGCACAGACCTCTGATTGCGATAGGAAGTAGAACACAGCAGATATACATGCGACTGTGCTGCATGAAGGATTATAATACATTGTAATTCCATTTAGAAAAGGATACCTCTAATTGCGATAGGAACTAGAACACAGCAGATATATATGCAACTGTGCTGCGTGAAAGATTATAATACATTGTAATTCCATTTTGAAAAGGATACCTCTAATTGCGATAGGAAGTGGAACACAGCAGATATACATGCAACTGTGCTGCATGAAAGATTATAATACATTGTAATTCCATTTTGAAAAGGATACCTCTAATTGCGATAGGGAGTAGAACACAGCAGAGATACATGCAACTGTGCTGCGTGAAAGATTATAATACATTGTAATTCCATTTCGAAAAGGATAGTTTTCAAATTTATAATTGTAATTAGTGGCATATATCATCACAAGCCATATATAAAAAAACTGCACAACACAGACAAATTCAATTCAAAATAAGGAATCCCTTACATATAGCACGTAACTCCCAAAGTAAATCCCTAATAGACTATTCTAATGCTAGAATTGCACTGCTGAAAGAATATCTGAACCAGGACATTGGAGTGAACATAATATAGATCACTTATGAAATCTTCCGTGCAAAATCTGCTCACCGTAGATCACTAAAAATATTGAGTATTCACTGTAGATCATTTGCTTCTTTATTCATAAAAAATTTTGTTACCTGGCCCATCCATAATGTAGATTGATTGTCCATACGAATTCTCTTTGACGCAAGGAAAGTTTGGGGAACATGATCTGCACCAGGCACCTGCATTTGGTCCTTCTGCAGAGAAGAATAACAACCATATTTCAAAAAAGAAGCCTTTCCTCGACAAACTTGTGAGTATGCAATTTAAACATGATCTATGCTCTACTTCACCAAAAACCAATCTCAAGGACCAATAAAATTAACATGCTACCAATCATAAAGACAAGGCTACAGACAACAATTTATGTAAATAACACTAACACCATATTACCAACAATGGATAGGACTAATAGCTATACATGGTACTTGTCACACAGTGCATATAGAATTCAATCCCCATCAAGCAGTTCCACTTCCAACAAAAAGAACCCATATCGGTCCTACCACCATGATTGAATGAAGCCAGCAAGAGGAATGTTAGGTCTAAAATCACCTTTACAAGTATATGAGCACGAGCTTACCATCGCTCCAATTTGAAGCCATTCCTATAACTATAGATATTACTATCCTGCGGATTGTGCTAAATATATCTGAAAAATGGATCATAATTGAGAAGGTTCAACAGCTCTTAGCCACCATTTTTAAAGAGATCCAACACCTACTAAAACATAGCAAGTCCTAAACATCCTCTGCAAGTGGCCAAAACTTATTTGGCTAATGTCTGCAGATTGGTATAGATAAGAATGAAAGGAAAAAAGCAGCAGATCATAAAATTAGCATTAAACCAAATGAGATATAACTTTTCCTGCATGTTATTCAGATCTGTTTATTTGTAACATCTGATTCGTAAATGTAGCGAAGTGATTTTTTTAATTCACTCAGAGTACCAATTGCAGAATGATGACCATACTCTCCAGTGTTTATAGCAGCTAACGTCAAGCATGTGTATAATACACTAATATTTTATTGATAAAATAATTGAGACGATATTTTAAATAATGCATGAATATATCAAATGGCACTCATAACTTCATTATAATTGAAATGGTCTATAACAGGGTAATAATTTTGCAGAAGATAACAGGATATACACAGAAATACTGTACCTCAAAGAAATAGTAAGAACAACTAAAACAAAAAGGCCCAGCCATTTTATTTAGGGAAACACTAAGAGATCAAATTTACAGAATTTAGAGTATACGACAAGAAGTACATCACCAATGCGAGATAGAAACAGACTACACTGAAACTCAAATTATTAAAATTCTAGAAAATGGTACAATTTCAAATATGGCTTGATGTGTTAATGCCAGCTACATTGAAGAAGTGCCTCTTCATATATCCAAAGCTTTCTGTTGCAGGAAATTGGATACAACTAACACTTTCCTATCTTCAAAGTTTGCAACCAGCACTGATTGAAAACATCCTACATAAGATGGTCCAGCCATCTTATTCAGATAAACGCTGAGAGATTGAAGAAACAACATTTACAGCAAACAACATTGTATATCATCCAAGATAGATAGTAAACGAATTAGACCAAAACTCACAACAATAGAAGCCTATAATATGAAATAAGTCCAAATATAGACTGATAAATTAATGCCAACAACATCAAATAAAGTTACAATAGGTTGGATACAACAAACACTTTTTCTTTCTTCAAAGTTTGCAATCAGCACTAACAGAAAACATCCTAAGGAACAAGGTGTGCAACAATGAATAACTAGGATAACACTCCAGACAACTGTTTATACTCAGATACACGTGATTTCATAAGATAATCAAGCCAAACATAAAATTAATTCAATTGCAAATTTGCACTCCACAATAGTCAACTTTAATCCTTCACGATAATCAACTTTAACCAAATTCAAAGACAGAAGAAAATGACAGCAGCCAAGAATACCAAGTAAAAAAACTGATAAGAAAATAAAATACCTGTCCTTGAATGCTTCGAATAATTTGAATCAGCAACTTATCTCCAGCAATCATCCTCACCCTCCTTATGAACATGTCTCTGCTAATTCTTCCTGCCTGACAATTATAGCCAAAGTGTATAGATCTAACCTTACGTGCACTTGCTCTTCAAGATACAACACTACATCAATGACAACAGAAACTCTGAAAATCAGGGAGCTACCTTGTATCCAAGGTATAGGCGTTCCAATGAATTAATATTAGCTGTGGGAAGATACTTCCCTATAATTGAAAGTAACTTCATAAATGGCATGCAAGCCGAACTAGGCATTCGCACAGATTCTCTTCTAGGCACCTGCATCTTATGTTGGTTTTCCTCATCAGACGTTGTACAAGGCTCCTGGAAACCAATTTACAAAGTACATGCCAAGTAAGTTGTTCATAGAAAAAACCTTGGAAAAGTATGCAATGCCTATTTATCAAAGAAATTGAAAAAAAACACATCTGAAATTACTAATATATAATGTTTCTTTAACCTTGATGATGTAATTCCACAAACCAATAGATCTTAATGCCTACTCTGAATCAAGCAGATCCAATCACCTATAATAAAAATTTTCTGTGCCCAGTACAACAATTTAAGCTTACCGTCTCATTAACAGAAAATTGATTAGCCACTTGAGCATCCTGCAAATTACTCCTAGGATTTTTGGGAATATCAAAAGCACCTTGACTTGCTTTCAATTCACCCGCGCAGCCTGTAACATTCAACAGCCATTATTTGGATAGATATTTAACTCTAGCTATACAGCATATACAATTATACAGGTTGCAGTATACTTATCATGTATGAGAAGGTACAGAAAAGCACAATTCAACAGTACCATTCAATTGATGAGGAGCCTTAAAACTGACAATGTATTCTGGCAAAATATGCGTATTCATATGAGTGCTCCAAATAATGTAATGCTTTGGATTGGTGAGATCATTAACGCCAGAATCAAACTTTTCACAGCTAGGATGAAACTGATGAGAGCCAAGAGGAACTTCCTCAACATTCCCCAGAATAACTCGGCACAACACAACATACTGTTCACCATTCTTGTCAATGTCCGCAAATGGAACACTGTACAGAATAGGCAATCATGGTTAAACATCTCTTCTTAGAAAAAGGATATGCATTAGTGAAATGAAACTTCAACCATGGAAACAATTGAAATAAGACATCAAACGTAATCTTACATACCTCAGGTAGGAAAAATCTTCAGGGGCGAGATAAACACCAACACCATATGCCGGACCACTGTCCAATATTCTGTTATTGCTAAAACCATGGAGTATGATTGTTGATATGCACGTACCAGACGTCCCATGCCAGGCATATCGAACATTTGCATCACCACGACAATTTCTGGTTATTTCAACCTGCTTGTGAAAAACCTGCAGTCGTGCCTGCCCCAGCCTACCTGTATGTGTATTTCGATAAATACCAGTAACATCAGTAGCAAGTGAAATTTTTTTTAGGCCATCAAGGAAACAATTTTGCACAGCTACAAACTCTTCATCGCCAACCACTAATTTGATTAATTTGTCACCCAGATGATCAAATTCAGGAGCCACAGAACTAGAACAACGTTGGGATTCAGAAAGCAAATGGTGATTAATGGAACCATCCCCAGCCTCATCATGCGATACCTGCATACCTTTTTCCAATTCATTTGCACCTGTCAGAACCCTGGTTGATGTTTGATTGGCTGAATGGCTTGTTGGAACCTTGGATAGACCCATACCATATGAGCCTCTCTCCAATGCATCTGTACCTGTTGGAACTACAGTTGATGTTTTATTGACCTCTTGGTTGGATTGAAGACCATTTATTAGTAACTCGGTCGGAGGCTCTGGTTTTGGAACCTTAGAAAAGTGTGCATCTCTCAAACCCCTCTCCAATTCATTCACACCAGTGGGGACCTCAGTTGATGATTTATTGATCAATTCATTTGACTTAGAATCATTCATAGATACCACATCAGTCCCAGGCTCCATCTTTGAAACCTTTGACAAAAGCTTCAAGTATCCAGGAATCTCTTTCTTCTGAGTTTTGGAAAGTTCAATATTACTGGGAAGACAAACTTTCTCAGTTTTAGAAACCTCCATGTTACCAGTGACTCCAGCACATTTTTCAGAGTTTGAGAGTTCAGTTGGACTTATTCGAATTTCAATCTCAACCTCAACTTTAGGGGCAACCTCTTCATCAATGTTACCATCAAGGATAAATTTGGGGAAAAAACATGTGCCATTTTTATCAATCCAAGCAATGGATCTTTGACAGCCCACCCTCAAATCTATTTGCAGCATGCGGAAAAAATCAACAAGATAAGGAGACCCATCTATTAACAACTCTACAGTGGGCATGCCAGATGTAAACGCAACACTGAGAGAATTCAAAACTTGGACAGAAAAATTATTCCATGAGCCATTCCAGAAATACATAACCCTTGTTGGCACTGAACTATTCTGAAAATTCTTGTAATTATCCAAGACTGCCTTGCTAGAACAACACTGATACACACAACAGCAGTTCAAACCCCCAGACTTCCTACCACAGGTAACATCATTCTTCGTGCCCAGCATAGATGCTCCCCTTCTTGAAGCTAAGAAACTATATTTATTCCCTCGTTTTCTCTTCATTTGAGCTCTCTCCACAATCTTTCTGCCCAGCTGACAGAAATACTTTCCTTCGCCCTTCATCCCAGAAAACACTTATTTATACTCTTAACCGTTTCAACTAGAGTGTGATTATTTACAGCATCAGCAACACAGTACTCTACAACAACCCCTAACAAAAGGGCAAGCTATACTTAAGACTCATGCCACATCAAACATCAGTAAAATGGTGACAAAGCAAGTTGATTCTGCCGATGTCCTATTATTAATACCCCAACAGAGCTATAAAACAACACTCAGCAAAGCAAAACTTGTCTGATAAAATTTCAAAACCCCAATTCCACCATAAAGCATCCCGAACAAGACGATAAAAGCACCATACGCCACTTACAGACCTAAAATTTCAAAAACCTAACCAGGTCAATACAAGGCCAAATGTTAGCTGATAAAACTCAAAGCACGATAATTGGACCATAAAACAACCCTAACGAGGCCATAAAAGGATCATTTATAGAGCTGACTTCAAGTCTTTATTTTTTCAAAACATTAACTGGGCATAACAGAGCTTCAAAAACGCCAAATCCACACTTGCTTCACAAAACACCCCATAATTAAGATCACTTCTGCAACGCCTATGTTTTCAAACCCTGTTACATAGCCAAATTTGGCTCAGGGTCGTGATTAGCTGAAAAGTCTTCAAACCCACAATTGCTCCACGACAATTAAAGAAAACCAGCTTCTCCAACACCTAAACTCAAAAACCCGGACAAGGCTCTAAAAATGCACATACGCAACCAAATCGAAGGGCGAAAATATATATAAATTTAGCGGAGAATGAGAAGCAAGGTCAAGAATCAGAACCTGCAGGACCAACAACTAAAATGGATTTTTTTAAAAAAAGGTTTTGCACCTGCAAAGCCCGTCCTCTCTCATTCCTTACTCGTCTCCCACTGCTTCACGCTCTGTGTGCAAATCAACGGCTCATGAAACCCTAGCTGCACTGTTTCCGTTCGGATGAGAGTTGGCATATATCCATAAACGCGACTGTGTGTTTATCTTGGAGAAAAATGGGGACATTTATATTTGTTATTAATAAAATTGCGGCACCGTTAGAGGAGAGGAGAGGAGAGGAGAGGGAGGGCGGTCGCTTCAAATTGGGGCTTGCCGTTCAAGCTAACCGCCCTCTACCGAGGCTTTTTTGAGGTGGGTATATATCATTGGTATTCCTCTTTGCTTGGTCAGAAAGCAAGCATCTTGTCGGGCTTTGGTTTTCTTTCGTTTTTAGGGAAAGGTGGTTTTTTATCTTCCAAAGTCAACCCGCCTTCAATATTTGACATTCGGGTTCGGGTCTGGGACCTCAGGACTCAGTTTGGGTGATTTTTGTGCGATTTGGCTTTTATTGCCCCCAGATTTGGTCCTCCTTTAAGATGCCATGGATTCATTTGTTCTTCACACGGTGTGTGTGCATCCGACAAAGGATCATTGGGAGGGGACGATTTTCACCACTCAACTTTTATTACCTAAACAACTACTTTTTTTTGTTTTTAAGAGGAACTAAGTAATGTGCTGATATTAGGTGTATGGATTTAATCACTCTCCTTCAGATTTTATTTTTTTATTTATTTTAATTATTCAAAATAATAGAGTTGAATTTTGGCAGGAAAAAAATTAACCTATTGAGTATTTAATTATTGTAAATAGGTGAACATTTCTTAATCTACCATTTTTTTAATGGAGTCTCCGAAATAAAGTGGGAAAAGAGTAGTTGGAACAATTTAATTGTGAATAAGAATGAAGAATAAGAATAAGAGCAAGTGTCATGATGCGATTTTAATACTTACTTTGCAATAGAATAATATATTAGATAATATATTGGGTTCATTTATTATAATATTTTTGGTCTGAAAATACGATGTTTGAACTTCTACAATGTTTTATCATTATTTTAGAAAATTAATAATAATGCAGTTTATTAGATACTCACGTAGCAAATAATTTGCATCAACGAAGAGTAAGAAATATGAAATGAGAAAGATAAAAATAACGTTGGTGTAATTTCCTCGAATGGGACAATTAGACCTAGTTGGGGTTCTCCAACAAACCCATGAATAAAATTACCAAAAACTAAAAATCTGATCCACAAACTAGCAAACCTTAGCTGAAAATTTTATAGAATTCCTAGGTAACACATGCTAAAAATAGCTTCACAAATTTTTGAAAATAATCTAAAAGCAAAGTACCTTTTTTAACCAAGATATATTGGCGAAGTCGCTGAAAATACACCTACAAATATTCTAATTTTTTTGTGAACAAACAATTGTGTTTTCCACTCATGAACCACCTCAAAAACCTCCACAAGTGAGTTGCCATACTTAGAAAAAATAGGGAAATATATCTAATATTTATTTATTGGAATTTGCCCTTTTTACCATCTTTCGAATCTCTCCAATCAAGTTGTCCAAGTTGCCAAAAAAATATAATAAATTTTTTAATATTCTTAGGGCATAGAGTGACATTTCAAACCTATAATTTGACCTACAACAACTCGCCAATTACTGGAATAACTTATGAAAATTACCTTTGACTTTAGAAGAGGGATCTGGAGACAATTTACCCTCTTGAGAGGAGTCGCCACCCTCCCAAAGCAAGTTGCCACCCTTGAGATGGCCTCCAAACTCAACAAAGCTCCTCAACGAAGTTTGTCCACCTCTTTGACCTACAAATCATGAATTTTCAGGTCTCTGAAGGGTTTGTAATAATTCCTTGATGAAGGTGGTGTCCAAAAATACATCTATAAATTCACTTGTATGCAACTATGCAAAATTGAAGCATAACTACAACCCTTGAGTAGAGCTGCCCTGAAAGTAGGTATGGAAGTTTTCGTCCCCAAACCCCTAACACACTTGAAGGTTTTTCTCTTCAAGATGTGGTGAACAAGCTTAACATACTTGCACAATATTTTCAATATAAAAAATGCATAACCTTTTCAAATAAGATTTTCCTTTTCTTTTATATCTCTCCTCCAAATGTGGCACGCAAAATAGAGAGGGAGAGTTTACCATTTTCTTTAAAAATGATATCTTATACAGCTTCCATAAAAATTTAGGACTTCAGTGCCCATGACCCTCAAAAGGTCCCAACGTCAGTGAAAATTACATAAAAAGTATTTTTTGCATAACTCAACGGAAAATTAAAATACTTGATTACTTTTCACTTTTTTGCTCTTTGAATAGCCCCCTCATAGTTCTCTTCTCTTTATTTCCCCTTGTCTTGTGGGAACAAAACCAAGCTAAGGGTCTATAAGTAAGTTATGCTAAAAAAGGAGACATTACAATTGGACTGTTCCCTTATTTTTAAATGTGATAGGATTGTCATTAACAAAAGCAAAGTCCTTACATGCCAGCTAAATTGACTAGTAGTTACCCTAAAGGTGTAAGTTATGTTGAAAGGGAGGTAATTTTTTGTTTGATTTTATGTGGGGTTTTGTAAAGTAAGAGAGTTTAAATCAACAATCATACCCTACTTGAAATCTATTACTCTTGACCTTAGCTGACCTTTTTTGCATGAAAATTTAAGCAATAATAGTATGATATTGTTGGTGGAGATGATGGTAGAAAATGAGGTTGTATTTCTTCATAAGGCATGTCAATGAGTTGTGTGGAGGAGACATTTCATTTCACAATGAATTTCAATAGTGATAAAGTGGTGGGGAAGGGAAAGGCCATACAAAACATGAAAGTGGTGAAAATAATCAAGGTGAGTTGGGCGGTGATGATGAGGGGCAATAAGGTGATGGACTCGAAGAAGCCTAGGCAGATGTAAGTGCAAAGTTTAGTGATATATCATGTGTCAATGCAATTTATAGCTTCCATTTAACTATTACAAATACCTAATACATGATTGAAAAAGGGGTCACTCTTAGTGAAAACAAGTGTTAAAAATCCAACAACTCTCTAAAAATATAAAGAATGCACCACATGTCATTTTAGACGAGTTAAAACTAATTAGATCAAAATTATGAGTGCTTTATCTATTTAAGACATAAATAGACGACTTAAAATCAATTAGATGAAAAATATAATTAAAATAATTAGAATAAATATCTCATAACACCGATAAGGCATTCCTACAGTGACATCTAGAGGCTAGGGTGTTGTAATGACATGAGTGCGTCAATTTTTAATTATTTTAGAGCTAACATTATGAAATAAAAAGTAAGCAGAGGACAAATTACAAGAGATTTTAAAAAGGTAAAATTATTTACCATTTCCTACTTAACTTTTATCATAGCTTTTATATTTTTTTATACAAAGTATGGCATGGAAAGAAAAATACAAGAGAATTAAAAAAGGTAAAATTGTTTACCATTTCCTATTTAACTTTTATTGGAGTTTTTAATTTTTACATAAGTATGGTTAGGTAAAATTGTTTACCATTTCCTACTTAACTTTTATCGGAGTCTTTTTAGAATTTTTATATTATAAATAAAATTTCTCATAGATTATTCATATAGTAGCATATTTTATAGAATATTAACTAGCATATTATGTAGGATATGGATTAAATTTATCTATATAGGCATCATGGATTAAATTTACCTATATAGACATTAGTTATACAACGATCATTTATCGTTTACAATATATCTTCATATTTATGATAGTTAGCTACATAGATATCTAATACATATCTAAAATACATATGATTCTCAAGACATAAAATAATATCTTCATATTTATGATAGTTAGCTACATAGATATCTAATACATATCTAAAATACATATGATTCTCAAGACATAAAAATATCAACTTATCTATATCTAGACTTTATTATTAATAATTTATCTTAATTACTAGATTTGCATGTGTATATTAAATATAAATATAATAATAAGCATAATAATTATATATTTACTAATCAGTTAACTATAATATATAAGATTAACCATAGGAGATATGCATGTATCATAAATATTTACCTTTCCACAAATCATGTAATATTTTTTATTAAATCTTTATTTAATATTATTTATACCTACGTATTTATAAATTTATGTCTATTAAAATTTTCTCTTACTTTTATCATAAATCATGAAATTTCACTAGAAAGAAAAAATACAAGAGAATTAAAAAAGGTAAAATTGTATACCATTTTTCTAATTGGTTATTATTGAAAATTTTTACAATTTTTTACATTATAAATAAAATATCTTAATATTTATGATAGCTAGTTATGAATTTACATAGACATTCAATACATATAATTCTCAAAACATAAAATATTTAATTTGTGTATATTTATTTCTACCATTTATAAATTTATATTAAATATAAATAATTTAAATATAATCTCCTTTATTATTGGTAGTTGACTCCTCATAAAATACAAGATGATTAAAAAAGGTAAAATTATTTACCATTTCCTACTTAACTTTTATCAGAGTTTTTTACAGTCCGATGTGGTAACAATATTGAATATGATTTTTTGTTCTCATTTTATCATTATTCATATGTTTATTCTTTATCTCTAGATATATATTATATAATATATGGTCTTTTACACATATTATAATAAGTATTGTATATTAAGTATGTCATAACTATCTATAAATAAACTATAAATAATTAGGTGTTAATATTAAAATGAAGTTATCCCCTTTTACTACTTACTTCAATTAGAGTTACAACATTTAACATCAGTACATCAACAATACATACAACTTTTCAAATGCCTATTTCAAATTTTGAAAAATTAAAAAGAAAAATGTTAACAAACTTTTGAGAAGAAATTATACATGTTAGGTTTTTGATTAATGAGATGAACTTTATAGGTCAAAAGATGCTTGAAAATATAGATTCTTGACTACACCAAATATTTTCGAAAAATGTTAATATGTGCTTTGGTGGAAGGTCTATGATTTTTGTTGAGAATTTATGACAATTACCTCTGATAATATATAAACTTCCATATGCAAGTACAAAACAATCAGAGTTATTATGGTAAAACTTTAGAATTGTTGTTACACTCGATAAGGTTTTTAAACAATAATGTCAAATTGAATAACAAAAATGGTTACAGGAACTTCTAACAAATTTAAAAGATTCTAATATAACCATTAAAGATTGGTAGTTGTTGATGACTAGAATGGATGTCTCACTTGAAACAGTTAAAAATGAATATTTAAATGAATATATGCATTTATTTGCAATAAATGAGTATGTGCATCAACATAATAAGAAAAAATTGTATGCATTGAATAAACATATTGCTCAAATAATTGCCACAATAATGTTGTGGAATTGGATGATGAACAGTTGGAAGTTGAATTATCAATATTGCTATTGGTGTGAGAGTATGCTCAGTACAAACATATAGACAAAATCAAGTCTTGTCAATGGCACAATTGGATATGTTCGAAGCATTTATACAAACTAGGGTTGGCATCCCTTAAACCACCTACATATGTAATGTTTTGATTCAATAAATACATAGGGATTCCTTTTGTTGATGCAACTCTAACTACAATTTCAATCACCCCTACACGAAGGGGTCACATGTGTCAATTACCTTTGAATTGACATGGGGATAACAAACCATAAATCATAAGGCTTAACACTTGACGAAGCCATAATTGATATAGGACTTACAAAAAAAAAGGTATAACATGTGTTGTTATATCATGTGTCAGGTTATTACACGGATTGAGGATCGTACCCCCTTTCACATATGAGCAGTTTGAGATATTGAAGAATGGGAAAGGAGTAGAGAAAAGAAACAAGGAAGAACAAAGACTTCAAATGTTAGAGGATCACAGTCTATAGATTTAATGTTACAAACTTATTTTTATACTACTTATATAAATCATATATATGTTGCTCTTTATTTCCCATTTTTATATTAAATGTGTAAAGTTTGAATATCATAATCGTATTGTTATATTACACATATATATTATATATGTGTTGCTCTCTATTTTCTATTTTAATATCAAATGCATATGGTTTATGTAAGCATGTAAATTCACTCGCTTCTCTCTATTCCTAATTTTGTCTAATAATCGACCATTTCATTTAAATTATTTACTAACTAGTCCCTTCTTGGCCAATAGTCTAAACCCCCTTCATTTTTTTATATATCATACCAACCTTATAATATCCCACAATATATTGATCCCCCATTATCCACCCTAATAATGCCCTATTAACCTAATAATCCTATTTATCCTCACTCACCAAATTTTAATTTCTAAAATCCTAACTACCCCCTATCCACCTATCCATAGCCTTTCTTACAAACCTAGTTCCTAATCCCATTTTAAATGTCCACTAAACCCTATTAAATCCCCAAATCCTCTCTAGAAGTCTCCTTAATTCACCTCGAGCCCCTTACTTCCCTTTTTAGGGAATTCTAATGAATTTTTAAATCAAGGGTTCATTTGATCTCTCAAGGCCCAACTTTGAATTTGGACCATCCATTTACCCTCCCTCTCTTTTATATGAACCATGCAAAGCTCTTGGCCATAGGAATGAGAAAATTCAGCAAGTTTGTGAAACTTTCATGCTCTCTTAGCCATTGTCATTACACTCATAATCATTTATTTGCCATTACTGCATCCATAGCGATTGATCTTAAGCATCCATTGAATCCATTTTGCATCCAAATATTGAAGCCACATTATCTTGTAACCCATCATCCATTGATCAATTTGCCTTTAAGCAACATCTACAATCTTGGAGAGAAGCTTATGGGAGCAAAATGATGGTAAGAATGTTTTAATTACATGTTGATTGCTTCCAATTTCTTTCATCTTGATGATTTTGTGAATTTGAATAGATCATAGCTAATTGTGCATGCTTAATCCAATTGCTCAAATTTTGCATCATACAATTTGAATATCATAATCTTATCGTTATATTGCATATATATTATATATGTATTGCTCTCTATTTATCATTTTAATATTGCATTAAGTATTTATATTAAATATGTTTTTATGAGTTCAATAAGTATTTATCTTTACCTTATGTGGTGACAAGTACTACTAGCATACATATCTTAGATAAATTTATGTCAAATATGTTGATAGATATCATTCTCAAGAATGATATCTATCGACGTATTTTACATAGATTTATCTAAGATATAAATACTAATATACAATTAATTATTATAAATATATATTAAATTCATATATAATATTATATTAAATTAATATGAAAATATTGTTATAATTATATTATATAATAGTACTAAAATATAATATATGTATAAATATAAATAATAAATATTAATATTATATAATATAAATACATTATTGTATTATTATAATAAAATTATAATATTTTTATAATTAAATATAATAATATTTAGAGTTAATATAATATTAGATGACTCTAAAACCTTATCACCTTTTAATAATTATGGCTATTTTGATTCCTTCTAACTAATATAGATATGGTTGTTTTAATATAGCAAATATATAATATAATTATGTCATCTTTATACTGTTGTTATTATATTAAACTTGTTTTCCACTTTCACTTTTCTGTAGTTGCATAAGAAAACATGTAAGTAAGAAAATACACTAGTCACAAAGACTGCATCACATTTGCATGCATTGTTAAATGAGGCGAAATATAGCGAGTCTCAAATAATTTTTTTTTCATGCAATAGAGTAACGGTTTAATGAAATAGTTTTTAGTTTGATTTATGTACTCCTTGAATTTTTTTTTCATTACAAGAATAATTGCTTATTTTGTTGGCTATTCAACTATTGAAAAAAAATGCAAATAGTTAAAGAACACAAGAATTTAAAATTATGCGGCAATGCCAAGGACATGGATTATAACCTAGTTTATGTTGATGGAAACAAAATTAATTTGTTTTAATTTTTTTTTGTTATTTTATTTTGAAAAACAAATCATAAATACTCATAGGGTTTGAAAAAAAAAGTTTTTTAATATTTTTGGTAGTTTGAGATTATTTTTTTGTTGATTCTATGAGTTTTGAATCTTGAGCAATTTTTTATGTCTACAAAGATTAAAATTTTCATATTATGAAGATTTGTAGAGGCTTTTGACTAAATTTGGAAAGCTAAAGTTTTTTATGCCAACTAGAATTTTGGCAAATTTGGGTATTGATTGCCATAAGTGTTCATTTTTGGTGTCCTTTAATTAAATTTTATCAACGTTTGAAAGAATTAAAAGTTTGAGATATATTTATATTTATTTGTTTTGAAAGTGGAACACGTTCAATGTCACATAAACTTTAACACTCAATAATTATAATTAAAGGGAAAAAATGATTTTTTAAATAATTTACAACCTTAATTTAAACATCTTTCAAGTTGGAATATGTTATGATTTAAATGATCATTAGATTGTGGTTTCATTTATATCAAAAGTGTAGACACAAACTCAAACCTAATTGGGCAATTCATGAGGAGGAGTTTGTTTTTGTTTTTTTCATAGCTGACAAATGCACTAGGGTGTATCTTAACCTTCATGTTTTGCAAAAAACCCCATAATGTATTCTTTCATGTATGCCACTAAGTGAGTCATCACTCTCTACTTTCTACTTTCTTCTCTATGAGGCTTTTGAATATTCCAAGAACTAGTTACAACATTGGGAAGATGAGGCGGTAAAGGACATCCATTTATCACCACTATCGGTGTCAACTCCTAACATGTTTTGTCATCTTGCTTTCCCTATTCCTCCTCATCATCATCTTCTTCTTCAGGGCATGGGTTCGTGTTTCATCGACTTTCATTTAGTGTTGTTTTAATGAAGCTAAAGTAATGAATATGTGAAATCTTATTCTAAAGTCTGGTGCTACTTGTTATTATAGTTAATGTTAGTGGTGTCGAGAAATAAAAAAATATTAATTAGATAAAGGATAGATGTGATGGACCCATCATGTCAGAGCTATTATTTCAATAACTTTAGCATTAAAAATGATTTAAGGATGAAAAAAAAAAAAAATAGGTCCAATATATACCGAAATTCTCTAGGAATTTAGTCACGTTGCTTGAGTTCAACCAATGGACATAAAATAAATTAATTTATATCTTATTTTTTATGACACATATATTAAAAAGTTAATGTTAAAACTTAAGAATATGAAAAAAAAATTGTTTGTATTAGTTGCACAATTTCTAATGCCAAATAATAGATCTAAGTGATTACAACAGATACATGCATAATAGGTAATAATAAGACAATAATAAATAATAGATAAGTGAAGGAGGAGGAAGGCATGGAGAGAAGATGATATAAACCTACAACGCAGGTTGAAAGAGCAAAAATAAATTTTGACAAAAAAAAATTTGCATTTTTGAAATTAAATTATTGCATATTCCTTTCCTAAGGTGACATTGATCTACTCACATTTTTCTATGAGTAGCTATTGTAACATATTGTATTATTAGTAGTTGGTCCAAAAGTGTAAGTCACATTGAAAGGGATGTAATTTTTTTGTTTTGGTAAGGCCAGATTTGTAAAATAAAGAGTGTAAATCGAGAGTTGTACCTCACTTGAAACCCATGATTGTTGAAAATATCTCACCTTTTGTGCACAAATCATTAAGTAATAATAATATGATATTTATAGTGGAGTTGACAATGGAAAATAGGGTGGCGTATTCCTTAATATAATGTGGTAATGAGCTATGTCGAGTCGAGACATTTTATTTTACGGTGAGCTTGATCAATAGTAAAGTGGTGGGGAAGGGCAATGTCGTACATAAATTGAAAGTTTTGAAATTTTTTAAGGTAATTTGGGTGGTGATGGTGAGGAACAGTGACAGTGCAACCTAAACAACTCATCATATCTGCAGCAATAATAAATGTAAACCCAACAAGAAGCAGATGTGATAAAATATGTTCCAAATCAATAACAAAGAATTCGTAGATTATATTGTGGTAAACTCATAATCTACGAATTCTTTGTTATTGATTTGGAACATATTTTATCACATCTGCTTCTTGTTGGGTTTACCTTTATTATAGCTGCAGATATGATGAGTTGTTTAGGTTGCACTGTCACTGTTCCTCGCCATCACCACCCAACTTACCTTAAAAAATTTCAAAACTTTCAATTTATGTACGACATTGCCCTTCCCCACCACTTTACTATTGATCAAGCTCACCGTAAAATAAAATGTCTCAACTCGACATAACTCATTGCCACATTGTATTAAGGAATACACCACCCTATTTTCCATTGTCAACTCCACTATAAATATCATATTATTATTACTTAATGATTCGTGCACAAAAGGTGAGATATTTTCAACAATCATGGGTTTCAAGTGAGGTGCATATGTATACACACACACACACACACACACACACACACACACATGTATATATACATATATATATTTATACACACACACATTTATTAAATCAATAACTAAGGTTGATGGGTCCCTTGCTCAATTTAGTAAAATGATTACAACGATACTACCCACTACAAAAGGTCCTCAGCCAACAAGAAGAATCAGGCCAAACAAGCCAAACCACCCCACAATCGAGGGAATTGAAGCCAAAACACCCACAAAGCACTACCTGATGCCCAAAAGGCACCAACCTAAAAAACCAAAAAGGAGCAAACCAAACCTAGACCAAAGTCCAAAGCAATAATATATAAAATATTATTTATATAAATCTATTTACAATTTAATATCAATTCACCATTTTGGGCTTTTCACCCTCCAACCTCTTTCCACATTGGTTACGATAGTTATGTGGATGCCTTGCAATGTGAATATTACCAAAAAATACATGAAAAAAAAGTCATTTGAGTAATGACTACTCATGAGATCATTTGGGTAATGACTAAAAATGTACATATATAAAAATCCCATAAAAAACAATATCTAACATATTATATTATAATTATTCATTATTATATTATATATTACACTATTTTGTTATACTATTATATTATATAATATAAATATATCTATATTATAATTAAGTATATGTGTGTGTGTATATATAATTATTTATATTTATATTATATTATATATTATTAAATATTATATGTGTGTATTTATACATAATATAATACTAATTTTATAATATTTTATATTATATTATGATACATAACACATAATATTATTAATAATGTGTCGAGTGTCAGTCTTAAAAGCATCATTTGACTTTTTATCTTGTGTCTTCTTTACCACCATTACTTTGCAAAGCACTCTTTATTTGAAATGCCACCTCTTCCATGGCCATTTGTTTCTCAAATTGTTTGATACATGCCATTGCCACGTTTAGGGTTTTACCCTCTAATGGGCTTAAAAATATTTCACCGCACCATCCATTGAAGTGGGAAAGGAAAGCAATATAGTTATACAAATCAACCAATGCTAAATTCATGTATTTTATAAAATGGGAGATCAACTCCACAAGATATGTTGCTCTGCGGTGAAAACACACAAAATAAATACAGACAATCTTTATACAATGTGGCATCAAGATTTGAACCCACCCCAATAATAAATTATTTCCCAAGCTGGTACTCTTTTATTCTTGAAGATAGTAATTTACAGGGGTGACACTATGCTCTATGCTAATCTAATTGATTTCATGGTGGATGGCGATTTGACCATTAAATAAAATAAACTTTGTCTCCAAGACACTAAACACATTTAAGTTTTTAAATGAAATATACACCAGTAATTATAATGGATTAGTAGTTGTGTTTAGTAGTAATAATGGATTAGTGAAAAATGCATATAAGAGTCCTTAATTATTATTTATCTTTATTATCATTCTTCCAAGGGTCACAAGTTCATTTCTTAGCAAAGAGTTGAACACCATGTTTTTATTTACGTAATTTCTGTTTGCATGCAATGATCGACACACTTCCTTAAATTTCACACTTAAAGGTGATTTAATATAATTACCTTAAGTGTTCATTTTATGTGACCTTTAACTGAGTGTTCTCAACATCCAAAAAATTAAAAACTTGAGATTTATTTGTATAATTTTTTTTTATCAGACTATATGATCTCATATCAAATAAATGCAAATAAATATGTTTTGTCTAACAAATTAGTGGTAAATAATCTTCATTTAAGATAATTTAACCTGATGTCAAATATGATGAATGTTATAGTGTATAATTTATTGTTGTTTGTATCAAGAATGGCGCTGGTAATAACCTACATTTAATAGGACAAATGTGATATTCAAGAATAAAAAACTATCATTTTCTAAAATAAATGGTTTAGAAGTATAGTTTGACATGTTATTGTGCAGTTGTCACCCTTGTACATTTCAATTGTATTGCATGAGTTCACCTTATTTTTTATCTTGCAAATTATATAACTGATTTTCTTTATGATTACATCTTACAAGTACACTGTTATTTTAATTTACGAACTCAAATTTTTTCAAAGAAAGCTATTAACTACTGCAATTTTAATCTCCTAGATGGAAGCTTTTAGTCTACTAACTATAATTTTAATAAACAAACAATGTAACTTCATTTATTTGCATTTGTGATTTTCTTATGGTTGAGTCTTGAGCAATTTGAACTCATTGGAAAATTAAAGCTTACCAATATCCATATCGATAGTTTGTGTGATAATCATGGATGGTCATTTGGGTAATAACTAATGGTACATGTCATTATCTTAACACCCAAACAAAAATTTAACAAAATAGGTAGTATCTAAAGCAACCCTACACATCGAATGAATCTACGAGGATGTTAGATAAATATGAGTTTGAGCTTCACCATAGACACACCTCTAAAGTAATTAAAATATGGAAAATATTTTCAATAAAAATAAATAAAACATAATGAGTAATGCTTATAGGGTTTTTGTAAAATTTTAAACAAAGTTTAACTCGTTGGAGCTATCACTATTAGAGTTATTTTTAGATAATCTTTTAATAGCTGCATTATTTTGCTTGGGTTTTATTATAATTTTTCTCTCTAGTAAAACTTACTGTGATATAAACAACTTGGTGTTATTTTTTTAATTGATTTAATTTTCTTTTTATTATTATTTCGAGAGGCATTCTACAATGTTAACCATGGGAGGTGTTGTTGGGTTGTAATGTTCATGAGTGTGTTTACTTTTAATTATGACCTTGAATTTGACATCTATTTGACTATCACTTAGATGTTTTTCCTTTTTTCTTGGAGAATTCTATAAAAAAATTGTAATATCTTGGCGATATGGTGGAGTTCGGAGTCCCTTTTTTCTAAGAATATTTTTTCAGCTTGACACATTGGTTTTATTAGAATGATATGATTTGTGACTAGTCAATGGTAAATTTACAAAAAAAACAATGAAATTATTAATAATTATAGTATGTGAAAAATCCAAGATAAGGGCCTTAATATTGATATCTCAATATTTTACAGATAAATGTATTTAAGATATTTGTGCTAGTTTTATTTCATGTTTTTCCATATTCATTTAAATTTATAGAGTTCTCATATCCACATTGGCTAAATTTTTAGGTTACATCAAATGGTCAAATGCATGCCATGTTTTGTTTACAGGTGAAGCATAAACATTGAATTAGTCATTGCATGCATAAGTTGGTTATTAAACTTTTAGGTATATTTAGGTATTTTTTGTTTATATCTAGATTTGTATTATTTTTCTCCCTTGTTCAAGGGGTATCAGTAAACAAACAAGTTCAATAGATCACCAATTAAAATCCTCTCGGTCTAAGTTGGATTAAATTCAATTTTGATGAGGCCTCCAAAAGTAACCTTGAGAGAGCGAAATAAGCAACATAGTTCAAGATCACAAAGGATCATTTCTTGATGTCACCTCCTCTCATCTCCCAATGCCTCCAAAAACTAAGCAAGTTATATAAATCTTTCATTGGGTCTCCAAATGGATTTATTTAAGGGTTTCTCTAAGATCAATATTAAAGGCGACAATCAACTTGTTATCTTAGATCTCAAAAAAGATTTCATTTTGGATGTGAAATTGGAATAAATTCTATGGCTAACATTCACAACTGAGTGTAAAGTGTTGGTTCATCAGTCGCTATAGTCGACCAAAATATTTGAATCCCCAACCACCAATTTAACACTAAAAGAGCCTAATCGATTACTCTACCTAACTGTAACATGTTAAACACTCATCCCAACTTATTTAAACTAACTAATTAAAAAATCAATCAAAAATGAAACATACCAGCTAGTTACACCTTTCCAATATTCACACTCATCAAGGAATTCAAATAAATTAATAATAATCAATGGTATCAGGAGGCAAGTGGAGTTGTGGATCATGTAAGAGTCATTATAGACACTTTCAATCTTATGGGAAGTGATCGGCTCTCAAATTTTGAACCTGTAATTATAATTATTAAATATTATGGGTAATCACATCCCATTCATTGCAAGGATATCCCTCACCTATTCATGGAGTGGCTTTGGCTCTGCCACTTACATTCTCTCCCATTCACATGTATCATCCTACTTAAACCACACAATATATAGTGATGAATAATTTCACTTCATTTGATCCTTGTTTTTCTTCCCAAGCTTCCCATGCTCCCCATTTACTCCCTAGACCACACCTTCCTCCAAGATCCCTTTAACCATTGAATATATTTGAAGTTTCTTATATACAAACAAAGCAGTTCTATTTTCATGCTTTATATGACTCCAACATTATGGCTGGTGTCGACGATCTCATCTCTGCTTTGGAGTCGATCATGCCTACCTTCCCTACATTCTACTAAGGTGAAACCTTCCCCTTTTATATATATTTCTATTAAATCAACTTTTGAGGCTAGTCCAAGTAAGAAATAAGGTTGAAAGAAAAGGATCTTTAGCAACTATGATAGTCATTTTTGGATGATGATTCACATGGACCTAGGTTACCAACCGCCTAGGATATTCTGGCAGGGTTATAGTAGTTAACCATGGATCTCTCATGATTTGGCATTTTTACCTATGCTTACGATATATCTTGGGTCGTTACTACAAAACATTCCACATGGGAATTCTACAATAAAATGAAAGATTTTTACGATAGGTACCCAATTTTTCTTAGTACATGAAAGTTATCCCTGCTTTGTGTCTTCCTTAATCTTTATATCTTCATCAACTTCCTTTCCCCTTCAATTCTCTCCTCATCCTTCCCTCTTAGATTGATACAAATGTAATTCAGATTCTATACAATTTTAAAAGGAGTGATGCCCTCAATAGAACCCTCTTTTACTTATCTAAAATTATATATTTTTATTATTTTGTAGATCAGATAATTTTTTTATAATCTCTAAAAACTCATGCTTTTAAAAATAATTGAGTGATATTTTTTTTTATTATCGATAAATGGTTTTGAAGGGACCATACCCAAAACAAGAGGCTCAAGAGCCAAAAAAGAAAGGAAGCTTCAAGACACAAGAAGGCTTAAAAGCCAGATAAAGCAAGAGCACAATCTATGACATAAATAAAAGAGAGAATAACTCCCATGTTTCAAGAAAGTCCAAAAACCAAAAGAAACAAAAGATAACAGTAGCAAGGAGTAACTTGCCAGTGAAGGGTACCAAAGTAGAAATTCAAAAAAAACTCTATAGAACCAAAGTAGTGCCTAAACAACAACAGATTAGCCAAAACAGGGAGTTATATTGACCCGAATCACTTAGTGAACTTGTTAAAACTATTCTTCAGTCCCTCCAAATCATTAAATAGATTGAGTGTAGTGATTTGAGAAAGGTGTGTCTTGTCAATGGTGGCTAGAGTCAGAGTCTTTTCATTGCCTCCCTCCCACAAACCTAGATGTAAGGTGTTGATGGTGCACACTTGTTTCACTTGAAACTCAATAAACTCTAGAAAGGCTTAGTGAATGGATAAATGATCCATCTACCTGCTCCTAATTTGGTTCATGGTATCCTCTATGTATTTCATTCTCTTGAGAATGTCTTCTATTTTGGTCTCAAATAGGGAGGAGTTGTCCATTTTCTTCTTTCCCTTTCCACTAAAATTGTTGATCTGAGTGATCTCCTTCCCGAGATCACTGAGATCTTCCTCAAGCTGTGTAATTTGACCATTGAGAATTGAGTGATATTAAAAAAAGGTTGTCTAGTTTATCTTTTTTAAAATTGTTATTTGATATAGAAAATGTATTTTTGATTACGAATTTGAGGATAATATACACCATTAGCATTTTTTTAAGGAATAAGCTCAAAATGAAATCTCTGCATTCATAAGAATGAAAAATACACTATTGTTCTACTATTTAAAAAATAATAAGAATCAATTTTAAAGTTTTTGAATCCTCATTTTCTTATTTTTGGATTTTAATTATAGTTTACATTTTTTAATTTATTTTAGTTTGTTGTAGATACTTAAATTTAGTATTAGACACTTGGAAACATCAATTTTGATATATCTTTGACATACATGACTTGTATGTATACATTTGAAATTTTTTTACACTCTTTCCTATCTATTTACCTATCTATTATCTTGGTTAACCCAATTCACTATCAAACATATTTAATATCACCCTAACCTATTTCAAATCCCTCTATAATAATAAGCAAATTGTCACCATATTCTAAATCCCTGATTCCCCTTCTCTAGATACTGCTAGCAACAATTAGACAATTGCAGTTACCACAAGTGTTTGCCTTTCTTGATAGTGTCCAAGAATCCTTAATAAATACTTTTCGATTTCAAATACCTTCCTTAATTAGTGTAATCACATTTCATATGTCAGTTATGGGAAGAAATATCAAAGAGTTATATATAAAGGCAAGTCAAGCTTAAGATCTTAGTCACTTGGTAATTACAATAAAAACTACTTGTAAAATTGAGAAATAAATTAGTACTCCATCGAGATATTATCATAAATGCACACACATCTAAAAACTCCTCAAAAGAGTAGCTACTAACACAAGGTCAAAGTTGCATGTTGTCAAGTGTCAAAAGTCAAACTATACATTATATTCTCACATGAACATGATGGTTCACACACACACACACCTAAGTAGGATAACTACATGTGGTTTGAGCTCTCTTATGAGTGTTAAAACATAGGAAATTATCAATCACTTAGTAGGGAGTGTTAGGGTTATCCAACCCATATTTTTGAACCCTTTTTCCAAGTTAATTTGATGTCAAAAGTGAAGTCAGGGTTCAAGGCAAAGAAAATCAAAATAAGTATTTGTGCATAGGACTAAGGAGAAGAAAACACACATAAATCATCTACATGTGAAAACACAACAATCTATGGTGGAACATACTAACATTATCAACTTATACAATGCCAAGAGATAGTGGACATTACTAATTCCCAGAGGGGTCTGAGCTTGGCTAACAGTGTCTGCATAGGTTTTAAGTTCCTATTTCTTGATCTAATCAGTTATAGAGTAATTATAGAGTCATTTTAAGAATTGTGATGGGGTAATGAACAATATAAATTAAAAAAACTAGGTAATTACCTTCCTTCCCTCTTTTCTTGGTCATTGTTATATTTAATAAGTGAAATAAATATCTCTTTTACATTCACATTAGTATGATTAATGTACTATTTTACACAATTTGAATTTCAATAATTTTATTTTTTTTAAATCACCTAAGTCTTAAAATAAATAAAAAAGCAAGATTGGTATGGTTAATTCACTATTTTACATAATTTGAATTATAATGGTTTTATGTTATTTAGATCACCTAAAGCTTAAAATAAATAAACATTTTAGTGAACCTGATCTTTTTCTTGAGCATGATAAACCATAGTTCTTTCTCTTCATTTCTTTCCTTATGAATTTTTAGATTTAATTTTTTATTTTCTCTTATTCATATAATAAAAAACCCTAGCATAGCTATTATGTATGTTGAAAGTTCATATTTTATAATTGATGTTGTGATTGTCATGTATGCATGTTATTTTTATAAAATGTAAAATTTGTTTACAATTCATGAAATGAAAGAGGTTAAATTTATTGTCACAAAAACTAACGGTGATATTAATAATGATGAATTCTTAGCTTTCCTTGGTAAAACATATTTCTTGAATATTGAATCTAAGATGTTTCACATAAATAATTTATTGAAAAGGGCATGTGTGACTTATTTCCTTCCTTCCCTCCCTAGACCTCAAGGTAGTGATAGCCACCATCCCGCCCCCATTATTTAACCTAGGCTTGTATTGGATTCAACAATCCATGCTATCAAAACACAAAAAAGTAGGGTGAATTATCATGTTAGACAAATTATAGGTAGTCAAAATGTCCTCCCGATCCCCCTTGACTACTTAGGTGACTAGCCAATGTGACTACAGAGTATGATGTCATTGATCAAATAAGGAATACTCCAGCTAAGATATCCATATTAGAGTTGTTCAAGAGGTCCATTCTATATAAGGATATTATATATATAACATTACATGATACAAAATTTCCAAATAATACCAAAACAACTTATTTTGCATCCAATATTAATAATTAAAGAACAATGAAGACATAATTTATTTCAAGAAAGAAGATTTATATATTCCACATGCTATAGATCAGGATCTTCCATTGTTCATTCAAGTGTGAATCTTAAATAAGGGAGTTAAGATAATTTGTAGATAATGGATCAGGACTAGACATTTACAATATCACATTTATATAAACATTAGACATTGTAGACAACTAAATTTGGTCACAAATACTTGATCATCCACTTTTATTACTTTTTCACTTAAATTAACTTATGCACATAACTCAAAGCTAATTTGCCACATTGGCCTATTATAAATACTTGTGAATACCATTTCCTTTTCTAATATATCATTCATCATCCACATAAATGTTATATTAGCTAACAACACCCCTAAGCATATGTTCAGATGGACCCTAACCCAAAACCCAACTCCTTTCCTTAAAGATCAAAACCATCTAATTTGGGTTATGATTGTAAAATGGCCTTGACCCCCACTTGATGTTTCTGACCCTTACCTTTTAATGATCATATTTCAAATTTGAACTCTCCCTTATGTTGCCTTATATTTTTTTAGGCTTCCAAGAATGTGATTTCCCTTTTTGAATTACTATAAAAGAACATTCAAAGCCTTCACTATTCCACTTTACAATTTCAATACAAAGGCTTATTTACACAAGTGCACATTGAGCAAAAGTTCCCTATTTTTCTGTATTCTTCCCAATTCTAATTATAATCATTATAATAAAAGTCACAAATGTATTTTACTCAACCTAAAATAAAGCATGATCAAGTATTCAAGTCATTTCTAGATGCCTATGCATAGTCAAAGGAGTAAAATTGCATAAAACACTATAGGTGGGAGCACTATGCGGGCTTGAATTCCCTCTTCAGAGTAATGGATATGTAGGAAACGTTCAACCATCACGGGGGTGATTGAGGTCAAATTATCCCAATTATACCCCATACTTTTATATTTATAGGTCTTAATGCATTATAAAACCTCACTAGGGTTTTAACATCTAAAAATCTATTTGTAAGCCTTTTGCATATGTCTGAAGGTCAAATTTGTGCACACAAACCTAAACCCAGTTGTCCCACATGATTGTGCCCTAATTTCATTATTTTTTTCAAAGGGTAAAAAATGTCAGGTTTGGGTCATGATTTTCAAATGGTCTTGACCTCAGTTGGATGGTTCTGACCTTAATCTTCTGCCAACTTCATTTTTTGGGTTTCTATTGAAATTGTTCCTATTTTCCAGTTCCAACTTTCTGCTGGTCAATAAAGTTAATCAAACAAATAGAAACAACTAAGTTTTTAAGTCCTTCATAGAGTTAACTTTGTTTACAATCATTTCATTTTGTCTATTTCAACGATTTCACTTTCAATTTGTTGTTTGAAAATACATTTTCAGTTACTTATTATATTCTATTTGTCATAATCAGGGTTAATTTACACAATTAATTCAAATTCAGTTAAAATAAGTATCAATGTGGATTATATTCACAAATAAGACAATAATATAAAAGATTTTGATAATAGTCATCATCGAGTGTAAGGAAACATTATTGTGGACAAGTTAGATGACCCTAAAACATTGATTACTATGTTTCAAGTAATTTTTGTTAGGATCAAAAGGCCTAATCCTAAACATGTGCAAGAATTTAAAATGAAACAAAAACAAGATACAAAAAAAGAAAAAAATAGACAAACCATTACACAAGATATACATGGAAACCCTGCAAAAGTAGCTAGGGAAAAACCACAGGGCAAAGGCAACATCCAAACTTCATATTCATCAACAACCCTCTCTACATAACTCCTCTCAACAACTCCTTTCCAGTGCTAACAAACTGAGAACTCAGGTCAGCAAAGCTTACAACCAAACTTTCCATGTGTTAACCTACAAGCTAAAACATGTAGCTCTTACAATGTTAATATCCATAGCATCCAAGGGAGTTTAAAGCATCTACCTCTATCTCTATGCATATATCTAAAACATCCAAGTGATCCAAGCATCAACCTCCAACCATGAGTTGAGATAACAAGCCTCCAAGCTCATCTTCAAGGATCCATACCATGCATCTAGGTGAGCCAAACATAACAACCTTTCAGGCTCTAAGCTCCAACCCTACATGTGATGCTTACAACCCAAGCATATAGGTGATTTAGGCTTACAAGTCTTACAAATTCTAACCTCCTATCATGTAAGCACAAGTTTTCAAGGATCCAAGTGATCCACTAATTGGATGAACAAACAAAGAGGAGAACATAATGCTTTATAGCATTTTACATCTGAGAGAGAGGGATAAAGCTTCATGGATACTCCAAGAAATTCACCACATTTGAGTGGGTGTCATGTGATCTTAGTGGTGGTTGTCCCCACATGCCAAAAGTCATCAAAAATGACCCTCCACTTAGACAAGATCCAAGGCCATATTCATGTGGCTTCAAAACTTGCTCCCCACTTCCACAAGTGATTCTAAACACTCAATAGTGCTCTTCTTGTCTTCATCTCCCAAGGGTCAACAAAGTGGATGCTTCACTCTAGACAAGATCCAAGCCACCCCATGTGACTTCAAAAATTGCACCCCACTCACACATGTGAGGACAATTTGCAATAGTTCTCATCTTATATTCTTATTCCATGTGACCACACAAGTCCAAAAGGTATTGCAATCACCTTTTGACTTTATATACACATGTAAATCATGGGTCCCCTTACAAATTCGACCCATGCATGACCCTTTGTCTTTTGCACCATGTCCTCTAGAGGAGTACTAAGGATAAAACCCATGTCCTCTAGAGGAGTACTATGCCCCACACCTATCACATCAACATGATCACACTTAGGACCCACCATGGGCCCCATCACCACATCACCTTCATACCAAA
The DNA here is from genome assembly GCA_037957365.1 of Torreya grandis. NCBI lineage: Eukaryota > Viridiplantae > Streptophyta > Pinopsida > Cupressales > Taxaceae > Torreya > Torreya grandis. The sequence goes on from JARHVA010000376.1 coordinate 953,059, forward strand.
TCACCTATATGCCACATCACTCAGATACCATGTCACCATGAATAGTGACTAGGAATAATGGCTTCACACCCAACAATCTCCCACTTGAAGTCATATACACATAACTTTCAAACCCCTACGTCTTCTGCCAACTAGCTACCATCTAGATGTTATCAATGCCCACTATAGCTCACACACAAACTCAGTAGAAGTTTTTTGTACTACTAAAAATTCTCTACCTTGATTAGCTTTGTCAATATCTACATGTCCATAGCAAATTTGCAACAACATGAAGTGACTCCCACTTCACTACAGACCTATTCTTCTTTAGGATTCTGCCATGAACTGCTCACAACTCCTACTGCTTGGAAGTATCCAATATAGTACACACCATGTATTTGTTTAGGATTTCCTACTCTCAATGAATATGATACACAAGACATCCATGTCTTTTCCTCCTCTGATTTAGGACACTCCAAAAGACAACTCATAAAACTATAAGAAGTGGGAGACTTGACTTCATTGCTTTTCCAATCCATTATGCATCTCCATCCTTGGTTTGTTCCTTCATCTCATCCTAGTCACCTGAGCCATCTCACCAATGATCATGTTGAGGCCTATAACCAACATGCCATCTACACATAGCAACAACCTCTACTAAACCTTGGCTCTCCATGAAGGTATTCCTATACCACATCAACATGCCTGTTAGAAGCTGTACAATCTTCAATTCTATAAACCAATAACTCTTTACCTCATCCACATAGCCTCTTAGCTACTCTATCTCATCATGAGATCACCATGTATGAATGATGATTTTGCATCTAACTGCTCTAACAACAAAAAGTGCACACCACATTCTTGATAGTAGTTATCAACATGAGAGAATAACCATAGAAGTCAATCACATGACTCCTCCATATGCAGCATACCACTACCCACCATGATCAACATGGTACCTATTCTCAATTCTTTAGAAGTCATCACACTACTCAGTGCATCACTGCACCTACTAAGTTTTTTAGCCCCAAAGATATAGTCAATTTACATCCTACTTTATTGCATGTCACACAATGGCCTTCTCCTTCCACAGAACCTCAGGTCTCTTGTTATTCTCCATCCACTACTACAACAGGTATAAATGTAGGTTTCTTATACCTCCTTCTATACATGTAATATTAGCAACATCTCAGTTCATGTTGTGGTATTAGGATCCCACAACTTATACTCCTTCACCAGCCAAGAAACTCCATCTACACCAATGGAGTCCAACTTGCTTCTCAAGTTGTATGGTTGCTTCTTCAACAAGAACACTATTGGTGTTGATCTATCTGGTAAAGCTTCTTTAGCTTCTCCTCCCTTTCTCCATCTGGATCTTCATCTTCCATAGGGAGAAATACCTGCCATGCAGACTTTATTGTTGGGGATCAACCAACAATGGATTACACTTGTGAAAGCAATAAACGCGGAAATAAATCAGATAGATAAGCAACTAAAATGATAAATAGCACAGAACAAGATATACAAGAAAACACCCTGAAAACTTGTATTAAAAACTCTTTACAATAGGAATACAAATGAAGAACTTCGTTCTTCCACACCTCTCTCAGATGCACATAAGATCTCTCACTAGATCTCTATTCCTCAAGAGCTCTCTCTCAAGTACTGTCCTTCAAACATTCACAATGTTCTACTCATACTCTCTTACACACAATAGCTTAGAAGATCTCTCCTACATATAGAAATAGGAAACTTGAGCATGCTCTTACAACAAACAGTTAAGCCACTTCAACAAGGGCTCTAAAAATAATATTGCTAACAATAGAGACGCGAGCTTGAGTCTACAACTCAAACTCATCATGCAAACACTCGCTTCTGTCCTCGAAAATCGCTTTCTGGACACACAGGTAACCGACGTCGATTCCTGCCTATTCGCCTGTGACCGTCGCCGGCCGACCATACTGCTGACGTCGGCGCCTCTGTAACTGCAACTGACCAACGTCGGTCGCTCCTGACCGATGCCGGCGTCTGTGTAGACCCGAACCTGTTTGAGTTTGCTCCTTGGTGAAGCTTTTAGCTCCACACCCTAACAATCTCCCACTTGGAGATAAACCAGCTGCACCAGTACCTGTACAGCAACATCTTCTAGCTCCTCCATCTTTAACTTAATCATGAAGACCAATAGAAGTTGAATGAAGATTCAACTTCTCCTTAGTAACCGGCTTTGTTAGCATATCAGCAGGATTCTTGTCTGTATGGATTTTCTCCAGCTTCAACTCACCATCTTCCAATACCTGCTGTATGAAATGGTACCTTAGCTGTATGTGCTTGGTTCTAGAATGAAAAGCTGAGTTCTTAGCCAAATGGATTGCACTCTGACTGTCACTATACAATCTGCAACTTCCATGCTCCCTTCCAAGCTCTTCCATGAACCGTGTCATCCATATCATCTCCTTGCTAGCTTCTGTAGCTGCAATGTACTCTGCTTCTGTAGTTGACAAGGCTACAACCTTCTGCAACTTAGATATCCAACTAACTGCCGTTTCACCTACAGTAAAAACATAACCTGTAGTGCTCCTCCTGCCATCCAAATCACCTGCCATATCTGAATCTACATAGCCATGTAGAGAAGTATCTGAACCTCCATAGTACAAGTGTCTGCTGCTGGTTCCTCTCAGATATCTAAGGATCCATTGAACTGCTTTCCAATGTTCCTTTCCTGGATTGGCCATATACTTGCTTACTACTCCCACTGCTTGGGCAATATCCGGTCTAGTACACACCATTGCATACATCAAACTTCCTACCGCGGAAGAATATGGAACCTTGCTCATGTACTCTACCTCATCATGTGAATTAGGACATTGTTCTTTACTCAACTTAAAATGTCTAGCCAAAGGTGTGCTTACCGGTTTAGCATCCTGCATATTGAACCGTTTCAACACCTTGTCCACATAATCTTCTTGAGACATTATCAACCTGTGATTTTTCCTGTCTCTCTTAATGCTCATGCCAAGGATTTTCTTAGCTGCTCCCAAATCTTTCATAGCAAACGTTTGAGCTAATTTCACCTTAAGCTCAGAGATATCCTGCATGTGAGATCATGCAACCAGCATATCATCTACATACAACAATAGAATAATATATCTACCGTTATCAAATCTCTTAAAATATACACAATGGTTAGATTGACATCTACTGTAGCCATGCTCAGTCATAAACCTGTCAAATTTCAAGTACCATTGCCTAGGAGCTTGCTTGAGGCCATACAAGCTTTTCTTCAACCTGCACACTAACTTCTCCTTACCCTTGACCTCAAAACCTTCTGGCTATTCCATGTAAATTTCCTCATCCAAATCTCCATGAAGAAACGCTGTCTTAACATCTAGCTGCTCAAGATGCAAATCCTCAAAAGCAACCAAAGACAATACAACCCTTATAGAAGTCATCTTAACAACCGGAGAAAAAATCTCACCAAAGTCAATACCTGGCTTTTGTGCAAATCCTTTTACAACCAATCTAGCCTTATATCTCATCTGTCCATCCTCACCTTCCTTCAACCTGTATGTCCATCTGTTCTTCAGTGTTCTCTTACCAGCTAGCAATTCAACCAAATCCCATGTTTGGTTCTCTCTTAAGGACTCCATCTCCTCAACCATGCCACGCTCCCACTTACTCTTGGACTCCACCTGTAAAGCTTCTTCAAAACTTTCTGGTTCTCCACCATCGGTTAGCAATAAATAGTATAAGGAAGGAGAATATCTAATTGGAGGCTTACTTACCCTTTCAGACCTCCTGATGGGTGTCTTGGACTCGTTCTCAACAATCTGTCCACCCAAATTTTCTGACAGTGACCGACCTCGGCCACCTGTAGACTTGTTAATGGCCGACGCCGATTCTTCCTGGCCGACGCCGGTGCCTGGTCTGCCGACGTCGGTCTCTGTATGACCGACATCGGTTTCTGTACAGCCGACGCCGGTTCTAAACCTGCCGACGTCGGTCTCTGTGTTTTCCTGTAAGTGATTATTTCTTTTTCCCGCGAGCTCATTTTGGACCATAACTTCGTCCAACTCATCATTGCTCTGCCCAGATTGATCTAGCTTCCTTATCTGATCACTGTACATCACTCTTTCATTGAAAACAACATCACGGCTCCTAATTACCTTGTTAGTTCCTAGATTCCAAAATTTGAAACCAAAATCATCTGAGCCATAGCCTATAAAAGTGCACCTCATAGACTTAGCATCAAGCTTCTTTCTATTTTCCTTATCTATGTGCACAAAGGCTTCACAACCAAAAACTTTGAGATATGAGAGATCAACCTTTTTACCTGTCCATGCCTCTTCTGGAATTCCACCATCCAGAGCTGTAGAGGGTCCTTTGTTAATCAGGTACACTGCGGTGTCAACTGCTTCTGCCCAAAACTCTAAGGGCAACCCTGCATGCAATCTCATACATCTTGCACGCTCCATAATTATCCTGTTCATCCTTTCAGCAATACCATTCTGCTGAGGTGTCCTTGGAACCATCCTTTGCCTACGAATTCCATTTATATAACAATACAATTTGAACTTAAGACTGCAGAACTCACCACCATTATCAGATCTCAAGCACTTTAATCTTTTGCCTGTTTCATTCTCAACCATAGCCTTCCAAATCTTAAAAGTCTCAAAAACATCAGATTTCTTTTTAATACAGTAGATCCATACCTTTCTTGTGGCGTCATCTATGAATGTAACATAGTACCGTGATCTGCCAATAGAGGCTACCTGAGCCGGTCCCCACACGTCTGTGTGAACAAGCTGCAACTTCTGCCTTTTCTTAGTAGACCCAGTCTTGAGAAAACTAACCCTTTTCTATTTTCCAAATACACAATGCTCACAAAATTCTAGATCCATACTTTTCAAATCTGAAAGCATACCTTTAGACTTAAGAATTGACATCCCCTTCTCACTCATGTGGCCAAGCCTTGAGTGACACAATTTAGCATCCACATCTGAAGTAGATAAAACTGAAGGAGATTTGTTAGTAACGCAATTACACAAATAGAGAGTACCTTCTCTCTTACCTCTGGCCATAACAGGTGCACCCTTGGTTACTTTCCAAGAATATGCTATGAGAGTTACTGTACAACCCTCATCACCTAGCTTACCTGCAGAAATCAAATTTCTCTTCAAACTAGGAACATGCATCACATCCCTCAACACCCATGTGTTGCCATTCTGCATCTTCAGCTGCACTTTACCTTTGCCAATAATCTTACAAGGCTCATCATCCCCTAAGTACACTATTCCAAAATCTCCATGGACATAGTCACTGAAATATTCTCTGTTAGGGGTAGCATGGAAAGATGCACCAGAATCTAATACCCAAGATTCTATATTATTATGCAAAGAGAAAATAAGAGCATCCTGTGCAATACCTGCAACCTTTGTCTCTTCCTTTCCTTCGTGCTGATTGTCGTCCTTAGGCTTTGACCAGCAATCTCTGCTTATGTGCCCCAACTTTCCACAGTTCCAGCATTGTGGCCTTCTGCCATTCCTGGATTTGGATCTGCCTCTTCTCTTAGACTTAGATCTTGATCTCCTCTTGCTCTTTTCTTTTTGCCTTCCTCTGCTCTCGAGATTTAAAGTGTTCCCGGATGTCCCAGATGTCTCTTCTGTGCTTTTCCTGTGAATTTCCTCATTCAAAATAACACTAACCACATCCTCTACTTTTAAAATATTCGAAGCAGAAGCAGTATTAGAAACTGCCATTACCAAGCCATGCCAGCTTTCAGGCAAAGAACATAATATCAAAAGAGCCTTTATTTCATCTTCAAATACAATATTGACAGAACTTAACTGATTAACAATACCATGGAAATCATTTAGGTGATTAGAAACAGATCCACCTTCTTGCATATGCAAATTAAATAACTGCTTCATTAAATATACCTTATTTGAAGCTGAGGGTTTTTCATACAAATTTGCTAACGTAGTCATTAACTCTACCGTAGTTTTTGCCTGTGATAAATTAGATATCACAGTGGAGGCCAGACTCAGTCTTATAGACCCAAGAGCCTTTCTGTCAAGAACTTCCCATTCTTCATCCTCCATGTCCTTGGGCTTCTTTGCTATCCCACCTAACGGTAAGTAAAGATCCTTCTGATACAAATAGTCCTCTATCTGCATTCTCCAATGTTGATAGTTCTTGTGATTAAACTTTTCCATTCTCAACTTACTTTCTTCTGCCATTGCTTCTCCCACTCAAACAGAAATCCCTGCAGAAACCCCTGTGAGCAACCTGTAATCCAAACACACTACACAGATCTGAACCACCTGTTAGTGAACCTGAGCTCTGATACCACTTGTTGGGGATCAACCAACAATGGATTACACTTGTGAAAGCAATAAACGCGGAAATAAATCAGATAGATAAGCAACTAGAATGATAAATAGCACAGAACAAGATATACAAGAAAACACCCTGAAAACTTATATTAAAAACTCTTTACAATAGGAATACAAATGAAGAACTTCGTTCTTCCACACCTCTCTCAGATGCACACAAGATCTCTCACTAGATCTCTATTCCTCAAGAGCTCTCTCTCAAGTACTGTCCTTCAAACATTCACAATGTTCTACTCATACTCTCTTACACACAATAGCTTAGAAGATCTCTCCTACATATAGAAATAGGAAACTTGAGCATGCTCTTACAACAAACAGTTAAGCCACTTCAACAAGGGCTCTAAAAATAATATTGCTAACAATAGAGATGCGATCTTGAGTCTACAACTCAAACTCATCATGCAAACACTCGCTTCTGTCCTCAGAAATCGCTTTCTGGACACACAGGTAACCGACGTCGATTCCTACCTGTTCGCCTATGACCGTCGCCGGCCGACCATACTGCCGACGTCGGCGCCTCTGTAACTGCAACTGACCGACGTCGGTCGCTCCTGACCGACGCCGGCATCTGTGTAGACCCAAACCTGTTTGAGTTTGCTCCTTGGTGAAGCTTTTAGCTCCACACCCTAACATTTATATCTTAGTCACAGCAAAAATACTTCCCTTTCTTTCACAAAAAATGTCAAAGCATCTTCATTCTCTACATTAAGTCCACATAGATAAGACATGTTCCCAAATATTTCCTCCACCATGGGGGGTAAAGGAATAACCTTTGTGAATATATCTACTTCCATAGGTAGAAAAGGTAGGCCTTTGACAAATCTTTCCTCTCTCATAGGTGGCAAAGGTAGCTCCATCTCTGTTTTTATAGATTACATGTCATGTATAAAACTTCCTTGAATGTTAAGCTCCCGAGGCATGAAAGGTCTACAAATTCTACTTCTTTGGATGTTACGCTCCCAGGGCATGAAATGTTAAAGAGAAATAAAATATAAATATTATTCATTTTCTCATCTTATTATGTGACAATAATCCTTCAACCTTGTCACTCTAAGATAACATTTGCTCGACACATTTCATTTAAAATCCTTAAATCTTAGTCACAAAAACCATTTAGTGTATATTATGAGACCATATCATTCCATTTTTTGTCCTTCGCTTAGTTATGGATTAAATAGGATTTTTTTATGAGGTAGCCTAAAAACATGAGAGTGAGAGGGTAACCCAAATCGATGAGTGCTAGATGCAAAGATGGTAGCAACTTCATGGTGAGATAATTGTAACAATAAAAAAAGGAAAACATAATCATCAACATGCCTATTATGATATTTTCCTTCATTATTTCATTTGATTTCCCATTTAAAGCATCTTTCATAGGGATAAATCCCTGCCATGTAGACTTTATCCTCTTTTTGATTTATATCTTGGTCTCTCCACTTGCACAAACTAGCCAACAACTGTGGTTTTGATACCACTTGTTAGGATCAACAAGGTTTAGGTACCAACAACTAAAGCCTATATCTGATACCACTTGTTAGAATCAAAAGGCCTAATCTTAAACATGTGTAAGAATTTAAAATTGTAGAAACAAAAAACAAGCTACATAAAAAAACATAAAACATGAAAGACAAATCATAACAAAATATATGCATGGAAACCTTGCTAAACCAACTGGGGAAAAACCATGGGGCAAAGGCAACATCTAGACTTCATATTCATTATCAAATCTCTCTACATAGCTCCTTTCAATAACTACTTTCTAGTGATAACAAACTGAGCACTCAGGTGAGCAAAGCTTACAACCAAGCTTTGCATGAACTAACTTACAAGTTGCAACATGCAACTCTTACAATGCTAAGGTCTATAACATCCAAAGGAGATCCAAGCATCTACCTCTATCTCCATGCTTATATCCAAAGCATCTAGGTGAGCCAAGCATCAACCTCCAATCATGAGTTGAGCTAACAAGCCCCTAAGCTCATCCTCAAGGATCCATACCATGCATTTAGGTAAGCCAAGCATAACAACCTTTCAGGCTCTAACCTCCAACCCTGCATGTGATGATTACAACCCAAGCATCTAGGTGAATTAGGATTACAAGCCTTACAAACTCTAACCTCTTATCATACATGCACAAGCTTGTAAGGATCTAAGTACTAATTGGATGAACAAACAAAGAGGATAACATAATGTTTTATAGCATTTTACATTAGAGAGAGAGGGAGAAAACTTCATGGTTACTCCAAGAAATTTTCCACATTTGAGTGGGTGTCATGTGATCTTATTGGTGGTTGCCCCCATGTGCCAAAAGTCATAAAAAATGACCCTCCACTTAGACAAGATCTAAGGCCACCATCATGTGGCTCTAAAACTTGCTCCCCACTTCCACAAGTGAGTCCAAACACTCAATAGTGTTCTTCTTATCTTTATCTCCCAAGGGTCAACAAAGTGGATGCTCCAATTTAGACAAAATCCAAGCCACCTCATGTGACTCCAAAATTTCACCCCATAATTTGTAATAGTGTTCATCTTGTCTTCATTCCATGTGACCACACAAGTCCAAAAGGTGTTGCAATCACCTTTTGACTTTCTCTACACATGTGAATCATGGGTCCCCTTAAAAATTCAACTCATGCATGGACCTTTATCTTTTGTACCTTGTGACAACCCACATTTGATTCACTAAGGATAAAACCCATGTCCTATAGTGGAGTACTACATTCCACACCTGTCACAACAACATGATCACACTTGGGACCCACCATGGGCCCTATTAACACATCACCTTCCTACCAAATCACCTATATGCCATGTCACATCATATACACACTTGAATGCCACATTAGCCACATGCCATGTCACCATGAATAGTGACTATGAATAATGCCCATGAATAGTGGCATGTGAATAGTGGTTTCACACCCAACAATTCTAAATCACTAGCTTTATAATCTACTTCTAAATAGACCTTGGATTCATTTTATAAAAGTTGTAGCATCCATCTTGCAATGCTTAAAATTTAAGCAAAAGGGATGTTTATATACATGTTATGTGGATAATCAACCTTTCAAGTAATGTAAATTAGCATAGCCTTGTGTTGGATATATTTCATAATTTGATACTTTTCAATCCTCTATAATAACTCAATCACATGTCATACCAATAAAATGAATACATACATATTAAGTTGGAGAGTCAAGTAAAGTGAATGAAATATATCCACTTCAAATATAACACTTAATCAAGGGACAATAATAGACTTATCGCATCTATCTGAAGCATAAAATGAGAAGATACCATATCTTATTTTGTTGGTTAATTTAGAATATCTTGATTGGATATTTATGAAGGAAGATAGTGACAATAATGACAATGAAATTCATGCATACATAGATGATTATATGTCTTGTCTAAAATTTTCACCTATAGGTCCAAGCGACTATTAAGATGATTCAAACACAGTGAACATTGATAAATTAAAATGTCTCCTTCATGCACAACTAGAGTAAGATAAAGGGAAGTTAGTTGTTCATGTCAACCATGAGTATATAAATGTAAAATATTTTTGTAATGTTAACTCATGACAATAATATTTCATGATAAGTGCTCCATCAAGAAACATTTTGTGAAATCTAGTATGACTTGAGCACAAAAGGTACTACACATTGCATGATGTATCAAAGGCAAATACCCAATGTTTGTGCAATGTTTAATCAATAATATAGAATTCATGGATACAAGATCTTCCACATATCACAAGGCATGATTACATGTAACTAGTGTACAATATAAACCAAGCATTATATTAAAAATGTTACTTGACAAAAATTTGATCATTTTGCCTTCTGTTCCACATTAGTCTATGGCTCGTTTGACATAAAAAAATGGAAATCATATTGTTGTTATCATAAAATAATTGGGCATCGAATAGATAATTGTGAGGTATCACAATAAGCATTTTAAATTTTTAAAGATTGAGCATCATTATAGTAAAACAAGTACAAACCAATCTTGCTAAGAAAGAGGCTACTACAAGTTTACAATATAGCTTTATCCTTGCGGGTCCTCACACAAGGTAATTTACATGTTTATCAAAGTATCCATAGATGATATTATCAAATTTACTCAGTTTTAACCTCGTATCTCTACTTTTGCCAATGGAGGTTGATATGACAAAGGCACAACCTAATGGATTCAACATGAATGTATATTATGGTTGGCATAGATGGATAGGACATTCTACTAATAGATTCTATAGTTTGAGACATAAGATAAAATATTTAATTGAAAATAACATTATTGAACTTAATGATGCTACAATACTTATTTATGATTTGGTCCCACAACCTATTGTGGATATTTATAAATTTTATAAATCTTTTTTAGCACCTAAAATGTAGGAAACTAAGCTCTATCATGATATCTATGATGATGATATTGGATATTTTATGGGGCATGATCATTTCTTTGATTTTGATAATGATATAAGTGTTGATCCGTATCCATGACATGTGACATGTATAACAATCAATCTAGGACCTACACATGGGTATCTCATGGATGGGATTGTAGACATTAAAAACCTGCACACTATGATTATGAGTGTGGAAATACCCCTTGACTACCTTGGGACCCTCTTGGGACCAATCTGACCCTATGACACCTAACCGAACCTAGCAATAGTTAGTTTGACTAAACTAACTTAACCCTAGATTTTACCTATTTTGACCCTTCACCCCTGACCACCGATAGTCAAGTTGACCATTGATGATCACCTTAACCACCAACGGTGAGGGTGCACCTCCTTAACCACTAACATGCAAGTCACTTGCCTTGATTTTCTAAAAATAACTTATCCTCATCTATGTGTGAGCTACTACATGAATGAGTTATTATTAGGAAGCCTAATTTATGCCTTGTTTCAACTCTCTTACCTTGCCTATAAGAAGAGAGGAGCAAAGAGGTAAAATCCATCAGTAATTATTATCAAGATCTTGTGCATCTAGAATTCTCTTTTTATAGGTCAATCATCATCAACAATCCAATGAACCAACTACTATGTTAGAGAGCCAATTTGCCATTATAGCTCCACTAAAGCACCAAGCACCATTACTCTATCAGAATCATGTTAGACTCCATCAACGAGTCAACCACCTCAAGAATTCACTCAATTCATCTTTTGTAAGATAAGCACTTGATTCTCAATATTCGATTAGTTTATTTACTTTTTGCACTTAGCCCATCATCTACCCAACTCCTAGAATCTCACTTTAAGATCTCATCAATTAGTTTTTTATCAACCTAGATATATACATAGTAACCATCAATGATTGTCTCAACCATCGATGGTATATCTAATCATTGATGGTCACCTTGACTGCTAACAGTCACCTTAACTGTTGATGGTCAGCCCAACCATCGATGGTCACTATTGTAGTAAAAAACAACAAGCTATTTTCACCTACCTACCCCCAACCAAACCTAATTATCCATGTCCCTATTTGTTCATAGACCCCCTTCTAATTTTTTAAAGCATACCCCAACCATCTAGCATTAGTATTAATTAGCTTATAGTTATTTTAAACATTTATAGTCTATTTCTTAGCAATCACTCTTATGTTCAATTTTAGTATCTTTTGATTATTGCTTCAAGTACCTTCTATTCTATTTTATAAACTTAATTGTTTAAAATGTGTGGATTGCTAGCCTCCAAGGAAGCTCTTGCTTTCAAGATCTAGCTATCGCTAGACAATCCACTCAACTATCTGTTTAACAAACAAATTTGCTTTAGTGCTTTCTTATCTGTAGGTCATCCTCCCAAGCCAAATAGGAGCTCTTCACAATCTTCTAATTCAATGCATGCACAATCAAATAGCTTTTTCAACCATACCCATATTTAGTTTCTTCTTCTTCCTTTCCAATATAAGATAAAATTCACTGAAACATTATGGCACACCCGATGGGACCCTTTTGTCTTTACTTGGGTTCTTGTTTGCTTGCATTATCTCTCTATTCTATGCTCATTAACAAAATCAAAAGTTTCTTTTGGGCTTAAAATTAAGTGCATACATCAACTACTTGGAAGTTTAATTCACATAGCTTAACTTAAAAGCACAGTAATCTATCGTAGCTTCACTCTTTATTACACACACTTAATTAAACCACTTTCATCAATTAAACATCAAACAAACTTGAGACAAGGCCAGAATAGGATTTCATCACCTATCAATAACCTTACCCTTTCCTGACAATCCCACTTAGAGGTCATTACCAAGGGGAGAACCAACTCAACTCTCTGGTTGAGTATAATCTTTAGATATCAATATATTTTGGCTAAGCACCTGACACCTTTATCATTGTGGTGTGTGAAGTGAGGGGGTAGGACCCAATACCAAGCCATGTATTGATTTTGATACAGATTCTTTTTGAGTGCCTAAACACAACCTAAAACCAACCTTAGACTTCCTCTCTAATACCCGCTCTACAAACCAAATTCAATCACACAACTTAAGGCATAAGCCAAAAGTGAGATTAATTAAAACTCTAGGGATTAACATATATGTTAGAGTGTGATTTTATTTCTTTGATAATTTTCTTGTCTTCTCTTTGTTTGAGTAATGAGGTTGTTTGTGCTTTCTATCTCCCCTATCTCATATGGTTCTCACTTGCCAACAATGAAGAGACATTGTGGAGGAAAACCCATCACCAAGCCAACCTACCTCTTCCACCTCTTCATCTATGGACTATGTTTCTAAACCAACAAACTCTCCTCACCCCTCAAGAAGTCCTAATTTCCCTTGGGAGGTTCCCTAAGGAGATGCAAATTTTATTGCTTTCCTAGACAACAATTTTGTAGCCTTGCAACATTATCTTACAACCATGTCATACCGTATCCCAGCTTTGACCCCACCTATAGATCCACCTTATGGCATACCTCTACACCTCATGGGGAGTACCTCTATTGCCATAATTACTACCCAACTATTGACTACCAATATTCCTTATCAACCAACAACCCCTTTGAGACTACCATAGAAAACCAACCAACCCAAACTATCACTGGCCTTATACCTTCCACTCCTCCACTATAGGAGTGCCTACCTCTAACACTACCAACCTTCCTTTAACTACCCCCAATCCATCAACCATTACTCTAATTCAAATCCTTGTGGTGTCCATACCTTCTACCTTGCCACCAATCAGTACAAGGGTCACCACCCTTCCAATAGTCACCAACCCTACTAATGTTCCTATCCAACAAGCACCCCTTGCACCAAACTTTGGCTACATCCCTAACCTATAAGGGCATATATCCATACATACTAGCCAACCACCTACATTTGCCTACCCTTATGTATCTTCCACCCAACCATTGGCATCCACTTACCAATATATGGTAACCTCCCAACCTTCTATCCACTATCAATATGTCTCCCAACCATCGCAACAATATGCATCTTATAACCTTTTGGGTGCACAACCCAAACGAACCAAATGAAGATGCTTATGGATAAAATGACCACCTTAGAGTCATCCATCTTAGGCACCCACAACATCTTGTCATATGACTAGATCTGTAATGAGCTCATCCACCCATCCGTACCTATTGGGCCATATCCTCCCCAATGGGAACTTCCTAAGTTCTCTAAATTCCAAAGTAAAGAGGATCCTCAATAGTGCCTTAGGACATTTAGGCTTGCTTGTTATCTTATCACCTATGATGATGCCCTTCTTCTTTGTACCTTCCCCATGTCTCTATCCAATCTGACATTGGATTGGTATAGTGTCATACCCAAGCACTCCCTTTTCTCCTTCACCCAACTGGCTCAAACCTTCTTAGACCACTTTTCCATCAATATCTCCAAGAAAGTTTCTATCACCGACCTCTACTCTATCTGATAGTTTGAGGATGAATCCATTGTCAATTTTGTAGCTCATTAGAGGAGCTTAATAAACCAAATTTCCTTCTCCCTACCTCAACCTAAACTCATAGAGATATTTGCTTGGGCATGTGCTAAGCATATCTCCTCCACACTACGTGTCCAAAGTTTTTGAACCTTAGATGAAGCTTTTACCATAGTACATAAGTTAGAAAACTAAGCCATTAATGAAGGAAAGATAAATCTCTAAAACAAGAACTCAACCTATAAAATGAATGAGGCCTCTTCCTCTAAGTCAAACAACAAGTCCAATACCAAGATCAAGAACAAGGGAACCATAAATGTGGTTGTCCTTAAATCCACTCCCCCACCTTCCATCAACCAACTAATTTCCTTTAGTTCTTTAAAGCAAAACATGAAGAACTAAAATTGGAACAACTAAAAGCAATTCACTCCACTTGGAGAATCCTATGCTTCCATCTTGGAGAAGTTATTGAAAGCCAACATCATTCAACTTCCTCCTATCAAACCTCATCAAAAAATTTAATGCCTCTCGTCCTACACCTAGTTGGTTCAATGAGAATGATCTGTGTGCCTTTCATCAGGTAATAGGACATGACATTAATAGGTGCAACACCTTTAAGAGCCTTGTCTAATCCCTCATTGACAAGGGGGAACTTACATTCGATAACCCCAATGCACCATCTAACTAAGCCATTGATATATTTAGGCAACCCTTCTCAAACCATGCTCCTACCAAGAATGAGAGAAACAACATTGAGTGTTCTCATGATACCCATATAGTTAACATGGTCCTTGATGCACTCATTACTGAACCACCTAGTACCCACTCTTTCGATCCTCCATCTATTGAGACAATAGACTTACCTTCCCTTCCTTTAGACACTCAAACTAAGGAAACACCATCCTCTCTCCCTCCACTTAATGAGGTAGTGGATCCACTAGCCTCCCTCTCAACTAACATATCAGAACAATAACCATGGCCTCCCTATCTTTACCTTCAACTACTAAGCAACCTACTCCACCTTTAGAAATCATTCTCGAGAAGGAAATCCCCATGCCCACTCTTCCCATAGAGAATCCACCTATCTCAACCTTACATCCTTTGATTGAGGAAGAGGATGAGCTTACCATCCTTGTGTCTCCACCTAGGGGCTTATCTTTCAGCTTCACTATTTAGGGATTCAAACAACCTATAAACCATTCTCTAGGCTAGTGCAAAAATTGGAATTTATCTCAAACCCTGACATGGATCGAGCCACCTTCTGATAGTAATTAGGGCTACCTTACATCACCAAGCAAGAACCTCCAACCATACCTTTAACAGACCAACCCACCACTTCCACTATCTAAACTCCTACCCTATCAACTAAACCAATGACAACTTTTACCAATCCAACAATCCCTCAACCATCTAAGGTACCTAAACCCTAAGCAACCAAATCACCTTCTCAAACCAAATTGACCAAATTGATCAAGAACCTGGGCACCTTCCCTACATGTATCCTTAGTCACCCATCTATGAAGGTGGAGCTTGCCTCATTGAAACCAACAACCAGATGCCAAACCAAAGAAAATAGAGGGGTAAAACCACCTAAATGCCTGAAGGCCCAAATTTTACCTCCCTTGACCTTACCTTCCATTTTGGCACCTCATCCCTCTACCTTGAGTAGGATGTCAATTATCTCTACCAAGACCCCACCACCTCTTTTGGTTACACCTTCATAATTGTTCTCAGATGTACCTCTCTTCATCATACCAACAACACCTAAGCTACCTACTTTGCAATCTTTCACCTCTAACTCATTGACCTCCTTGTCTAAACTAAAGCCATCAACCAAAAACACCACCTTATCTAAAGTACCTATCACCAAACCTGCTCTCAAACAACCTTCTACCCCAACCATCAAAGTAACAACCACTACACCTTTATTACCTTTAGCAGAATCTTACTCAACCATTTTATATAGGTTATTGTAAACCTCTTGCTTAGCCTTACCTCCCATCAGACCCTTTGACCCTCTATCTTCAAAACCCATCTAGTACAATGACCACCAAATGTGTTCTTATCATAGGACACCCGACCATGACATGGAGAACTACAAAGCTCTCCAAACTGTTATCCATCAAATCTATGATAAGGATGATCTATTAATAGATGAGCCTCTTATGAGCTCCATACCAATCCAACCAACAACCATACCTAACCAATGCTTACCTACTCTTCCACTCTTGCCTAAGAGTGAAGATGAGTCTGACCAATATACTACTTCAACCTCTCCTATCCATATCATCAACGTGGTCACAAGATCATAGTAGAAGGATAAAAGGAAGGGGTGACTGTATCTATCCCTTTGACCCATCCTAAGATGATAGGAGAAGACTCTCTTACCATTAACACCGTTTAGTACCAGGATGATGATTTTATTCTCACCTACCTTGGTACCCCAGATTCTTCCATGTACAAATCCCTTTTGAGACCTCGATCATGTTGAATGAATCCACCATAAATAACAACTTAGACACTCCAAATAACCCTTGTATTATCAAACATATCCAATCATTGAATGTCATGGAACTTTGGGACTTCCCTTCTTTCTTCCAAGACCATAGCATAGCCTTCGCTTGGTCTTATAGTGACATGCTTGGAATTGACCCCACCATTGCTACCCATAACATTATCACCTCCATGATGTCAAGCCCATCAAGCAAAGACTTCAATGCATGCGCCCTCGTATAGCCCTTCTCATCAAAGAAAAACTCTAGCATCTCCTATCTATCAATTTCATTCAACCCATTGACTACCCCCAATAGATCTTGAATATCATACATATCACAAAAGCCATAGGGGGACTACATATTTGTGTGGACTTTTGTGACCTCAACCTTGCTTGTCCCAAAGATGACTTTCCTCTACCAAGCATTAAATAACTAGTTAATCTTAAAACTAAGCAAGAGATGTTATCTCTCATGGACATATTCTCAGGTTATAATCAGATCTTAATTGCCCTCAAAGATCAACACAAAACTGCCTTTAGCACCCCTTGGGGAACCTTTTGCTATAGAGTCATGACTTTTAGATTAAATAACATTGGGGCAACCTACCAACATGCCATGAATTATATCTTTCATGACCTTATCCATAGGATTGTCGAGGACTATGTGGATGACCTTCTCAAAAAATCCAAGCTCTGAAAAGATCACTTGGTCATCCTTAAGATCATCTTTGAATTCCTCATCCATTACTATGTCCACCTTAAACTCAAGAAGTGCATTTTTTAGGTCTTGTCAAGAAAACTTCTTGGCTTCATTATCTCCCTTCATGAAATCAAAGTTGATCCCACCAATATCAAAGACATCCTTGATATGCTTCTTCCCACTAACCTTAAGCAACTCTGTAACTTACAAGGGAAGCTTTAATCCATTCATCTTTTTATCTCCCAGCTTTTGGACCAGTGCCAACCCTTCCACCACCTTATGAAGAAGGATGTCTCTTTCAAGTGGAATATCGACTGCCAAAAGGACTTTGATTCACTCAAAAAGTACCTTTTGTCACCACCTATCCTCACCCCTCCCAAGGATGACCAACCTTTCTACCTATATATCTCTGCCATCGATCACTCCCTAAGGGCAATGCTAGCTCACTGAGATGAACAACATAGAGAGCAAGACATATACTAAATTAGCCACATGCTTGTAGAGTATAAGACTCATTACACTCATACCTAGAAACTCTGCTTAGCTTTAGTCTTTGTGGCCACCAAACTTTTCCAGTACCTTCTAACCATAAAACCTATGTCATAACCAACACTAACCCACTCAAGTACATACACTCCAAGCCATACCAAAACTAGTGTATGGGCAAGTGGCTCATGTTCGTAGCTAGGTTTGACCTTGAGTTCTTTTAGCAAAAGTTAATTAAAGGGTGAGTCATTGCCAACCAATTGGCTCAAGTACCTTTGGTAGACAATTAACCTCCTCCTCTTGAGTTCCCTGATGAGTCCATCATGACCCTCTCTCAAGCAGATTTCACCTATCAATTCACCATGTTCTTTGACGGATCAAAGTGTAAATGTGGTGGGGGAGTAGGTATCATCCTCATCCCCTTTGACAATGAACCTCTTCCTCTATCCTTCAAGCTTGATTTTGAGTGTACCAACAATATGGCTGAGTATGAATCCCTAGTGATAGGCCTTCAAAATGCTTAGCCCTATGAGTCAAAATAATCAATATCTTTGGTAACTCCCAACTTGTAGTCAATCAAATCAATGGCTCTTACCAGTGTAAGAATGATGTTCTACAACAGTACAAGTGACTAGTTGATGAACTCTTAGCATCATTTGAACACCACTACATCTAGTCTACCCCACGTTCTACTAATCAGCTCACCAACACCATGGCTTCCCTTGCCTCTCAGATACTATTTGCACCCTTGGATTCTAAGTTGTTTGTCATTAGTCACAGGATAACCTAACCTTCCTATGCCAAACCAAACTCCCACCATTTTCAATGTTGAGGAGACCCAAACTGACCTTTGGTATCAATAAACCTTCAACTACCTTAACCTTGGCATAGTTCATTCCAGTCTTTCTAGGAATGATAAAAGAGAATTTATCCAAAGTACCTCATGCTATACCATTATGGGAGGAATTCTTTATAAACACAACTTTGATGGCCTCCTCTTCCGTTGCCTACACAACCAAGAAGCCTCTTACTCTATCAAAGAAACACACAATGGTGTTTGTAGGGGACACTTTAGTGGCCTCGCCATAACTAAGCATATCCTTCACCTCAGCTATTATTGGCCTACTCTCAACCAAGAATATTATGATTACATGAAAAAGTGTGTTAAGTGTCAATAACATGCCAATCTACATCATGTGCCTAGCCATAGTCTTCACATCTCCACTAACTTTTGGCTATTTTCACAATGCAGACTAGACCTCATTGGTGAAATTAACCCTCATTCCTCATAGCAACACCACTCTATCATTGCCGCAACTGATTATTTTACCAAATGGTTAGAAGTTATCCCTTTAGTCTCAACCAAAGCAAATAATATTATCGACTTTATCGACCATCATATCATCTGCTATTTTAGTGTTCCCCATAAGATTATCACTGATAACAGTAAATCTTTAAAAAACAAGAAAGTTCAAGGTCTATGTGATGTATTTGACTTTAAGTTAAGCTTCTCTTTGCCCTATCACCCTCAAGTGAATAGACAAGTCGAGGCCTCTAACAAAAATCTTAATAACATGTTGACTAAAATGGTCAATGCATTTGGTCAGGATTGGCATTTGCACATCCCTTTTGCCTTACGGGCATATCGTACTAACATTAGAACCCCTATAGGTGCTACCCCTTTCTCTCTTATGTTTGGAGCAGAGGAAATCTTGCCTCTTGAAGTTAGATCCCATCTCTTTGCAAGAGCTTATTTCTAAGGATGATTATCATTAGCTTTGTTTAGCCCAACTGGAGATACTTGACGAGGATCATTTAGCAACCCTTACCCGTCTCCACATCTATCAAGAGTGCATCATGCATGCCTATAACAAACACCTTAAAGTGTGAGAATTAAATATCAGAGATCTTGTCCTAAAGGAAAACTAGCATGTCACTAATATGGAGAAAATCAAGCGGGGTAAGTTTGCTTTCAATTAGCTTGGACCTTATATCATAACCCACAAGTATGGATCTGGAGCTTACTAGTTGTCTTTTTTTGAAGGCCACCCAGAACCTGAGCCCCTCAATGCTTCACATCTACATCCATTATTTTGTTAAGAAGGATCGAGCTCACCTTTTGTTTAACTTAAGCTCATCCCTTGCTATCTACCTACATCCCATCTCCCTAGTTTAGGGCCAACTGATTATAACTGAATCATGTGCTTATCTGTCACTAACATAGCCTTATCTTAAATAATGGGTATCATGGATTTACCTATGGCATGGTTCTCATGGTACTTTTCACACCTTCACAGGATGGATTCCCATGGTCGTTGTCACCTAAACCTCTTTTACACCTAATCAACCTTCTTTTGATTTTAGTTTTACCTTCATAAAAGTGAACCCTTAAGCCTATATAAGCAAGTCTATGTCTAGTAAAATCAAAGTAATAAAAGTAAAAACCCATATCATTATCAATCATGTGTCATTCCTAAAATTCACAGATTGCTCCCTTGAAGGACAACTATTCAAAATTGCCAAAATTTAAGGTGGAATACTCCCTTGAAAGACAACTATAAATAAGCAAAGCAAATAAACTTAGACCACTTCCTTGAAGGATGGTTGAGTAAAGCATTTTGTCAAAAACACAACCATTTCTTGGAAGCTTCTTGCATCGATCAACTTCCCATAAACAATAATCAACAAAAGACCCATTATTAAAATCTCATCAAAAGCAAACTAATTTTGAAGGCCGTAATCAACTTTCACAACTAGACTTCTCACATCGATCAGTCTACACAATTTGGCATAGATTTATTTATACTAACTCTTTAAACACCTAGAAAAGAGGCATGTTAGTCTCACAAGCAGGTTCCATTTTCACCCATCTCCCCTTTACTCACTATAAATAAGGGATTTTTGAGCTTACTTGACATTATGTGGTCAAGACACCTTTTAACCAACTAACGAACGTTAATGTGAAGAATTTGAAGGGCTTATGTTCATTAAGCCAGTCTAACTTTGGTTTTGTTTGAGTCTTTGTCAACAAAGAAACATCGTGCCCTCTTCTTATCCTATCATGACTAGTTGATATTTTCATTATGACGTTTGTCTCTTGATTATATTCTTTGGTCTCCCATATAGTGTTGTTAATTAAATTACCTCATGTGTTTTATCCTAAAAATTAACAAAAAAGCATAACCATACCAAGCATGATAAACACCATAATATCCATGAGAATTTAAGAGCAACTAACCATTGTTCACCACATGTCTAAGTCTAAAATAATACAATATATACTCATTAAAATTTAACATGTCATAAGCATAACCATAAATCAAAACCATCTCATGCCTAGCTAAGTCTATATCAGTGTCATCATCCATAAGCAATATAAACATCACACCATAAGCATTAAACATCAACATCAAACCATAAACCACAAACCATGAACATGAGCATAAATAATGATCATATGTATAACTCGTGCGTCTAATAATATAAAAATGTGTACAAGCAGATAGACATGTTTCTCTCTCAAAATGTACATCTCATTGCATTGCTTCATGGGCCAAAATCAATATGATATACAAAATGTCATAATTTAGCTATATTTATGCCCCAGGTGTACCACTACCTCTTAAAGCACCATTGGATCCTGGTGCTTGCCCACCTATTGTACCCATTGATCCCCTAGTTATCCCTATCTATCCAGATAGAAATGTAACCCATTACCCTAGGGTCACCACACTAGCACCACCTATTAAGCTAGCCCTATACTCACCCCATCGGGGCTCTTGTGGACACTGTGTCAAAACTATAGCCTCATAATACCATAGCTCCTCCATTATAGCAAGGTATCATGCTGTGGGGATGGTGCCTAGTGGCCCTATCTGTACTACTGCTACTCTTCCTCCTTGCTACCTCAGAGTCCCTCTCTTAGGTCACCACACCTAGCGAGGTCCTAGCCTAATCCCTCTCAGCTATCATAGGAGCAACCTAACCCTACAAGGTGACAACCTGACCTTATAGTGTCATAATCTAGCCCTATAATGTGGCCACCTAACCCTATAACACTATAACTTATCTTTATGTAGTAGCTAAAGCCACTCATACTTGTCCATCATGACCAACTAGATCCATGACCATCAGCCTCACACCTTCATCATCCCCACCAATGTCTGTAACTATATATATAGGTTCTTACCATGCCATATACCAATCTATGAACCCATTATCATCTATCTATGCCCTAGCTATCAACTCCTCATAGTCTAGCAAAGTCAACATAGGATGTGGGTCTAGCAATAAGATATCTGAATCATCTCAACTCTACCTAGGGAAAAGACCCAAAATAGCTTATACTAGGCCAAAATTTTGGTGTACCCTATCAAATGGGATTAACACCACCTCCCTATTCCACCTATTGAGTATCCATCTATATCTCTGAAAGGAAAGTGTTTGCCTCTTATAGTCAAGCCATACTAAAAACAAGATACATGACCTCCAGGTGATGTCCCGTATCACTAGTGCACCTAGTGTACCCCCAAACCACTCAACATCATGTGCACCACCTCTTGCACATGATGTAACAAAATCACCCCCCACTGCATAAAGCCAATGGGGAACTTAATTTATGTGAAACTTGCCCATGATAGCCCTACTGGCCTTAACACCTGAATGTGTTTATAGGCCTTGTAATGTAGAATCGGGCTGATACTGATACCATACCTCCTATGGGCCCTAAACCCTGATAACTCCCTATATATATACAAGTAAAATAGGCACCCAACCAATTATAGTTTGACTTAGCAATAGCTTGACCAACACCCCCAATAACAAGTATGGAAACCTCTCATTGCTTGAATCAAGAAGCCCAAATCATGTAACAATGATCATCATCATGGTCATGTGTCTCCTCTTGACTAGAGCCGTCTGATATAAAGCATTGTACCTAAACCCCCTAGCATGCCATATGACTTGATCACTCTCATCTTCGTATAATAGCTCGATGTGATCATCCCGCTCTTCACATTCTATATGGTAGATTGGATCACCTTGAAGTGAAAGTTAGGTGATCTTATGAACATCTTCTGACAAGATAGTCATCTTGCTGGTCAGTAACAGAAAGGTGTTCATAGCAGAATCCCATCTCTCAATGAGTGCTATGACCATGGATGCATCTTGAGACACATGCTGATAGTGCCTCATCACTCCTAACCCCACCGCCTCCGTGTGTTCTTAGTCAGTTGGGATCATGCCCTATTAGATCTCTACAAAGATACGTGGCACTCGATCATGCATCTATATCTACTCCCTGGCCTACATCAATTTGGAAACACAATTTAGTCATCTACACTAATATCATCTACCCTAACCTTTACATAACTGACCTATTTATTTATCCATCCTACCTATCTAACCACTACCTGCTATAGTTTGCCTTCTTGAACACAAGCCTATGCTTGAAAAGTAAACATTTCCTTTACCTTATCATCTTTTTATTCTAAACCTATCTTTTAAACCTTATCAAGCATCAATGGTTATGGTGACTATCGATGATCAGACACCCATATTTTTTAAGGATGTCAACTATTAACGGTTGACCCTGACCATCGATAGTCACTATAGGTGTTCTAAACCTAGAATACCCAAACCCTACCTACCCTACAAAGTAACTAAACAATAAGCTAAACACCCTAATTAGCTAACCTAAATCCTTACCCAAACCAAGTTATATACCCACCCTACCAATTCCTAAATTTACCTACAAATTTACCCACATTCCCTAAAAGCCCTAACTAGGGCATACTAGTTCAAAACTACCCATTTAAACCTAACCTGACCTCCCAAACTAATGTAAATGCATAAATTCCCACCTATCTATCAAATTCAAGACACCCCCTACCTCATTACATGACTACTACCATGGATTCAATCATAGGCTTGGCCATCTTTGTCCATGTCTGCATGCTCCCTACATCTTGATTGGTATATTAGCTTCACTCTCCACCTCAAAAAATAGCCTCAGCAACCACCTTCACCACTAAGCATCCAAATCACTAAAGCTCCAAGTCAACATAAGCAATATCAATAATGGGTAAAAAGTGATTCTATTTTCACTTTTGACTGTGGGCTTTTAGGGTTTCCACCTTGATCATCAACTATCAGGAGACCCACCTTATTATTTTCACCTAAGTAGATCCTCTTTTAGCAAAACCAACCCAATTTTACCCACCCATAGAGACTACCTTCTCCACCTAACTTGACCATCTCGTCACCTCACCATTGGTCTATTTCAGCCCAATATGCATGTAGTTTGTGACACTTTTTGCTTGGTCCTTTGACTGTAGTGACAACATTGCCATTTTGACCCTTTTGAACTTGCACCACCTCATGCTTACCTGACCCACTTGTTTCTTTTTGAGATTACTTCCTACCTTGATTACCTGTGATAGTTAACCTATTTGTGTTTTAAATAGGAGCACTTCCTACCTTAGATACCCATGAAAACACTGACCTTGTCTAAGGAGACTAATAGGTGTACCCAATTTCCATGCCTAAATTATGATCATGCAGTACACTGGTCACTTGTCTTCCTAGCACTGACCTTTATTGTTTTCAACTATGGCAACCTAGTCTTTGCATAATCTTGGCTATCACACCTTTTGTTGCACTTTGCATGCCTATTCACAGTTTAGTGCCTAACCTATCATTTACCATCGTGACATTCACCTTCATCCTCACCTTCACCCACCTTATCAAACCCGCACACAATTCTGTTTTACCTCATTGATTCCCAATTTGAGGGGGAACACCTCCTCCCATACTTAGGGTAATTGAACCTTTAACTAGCATCAATTTTTGTTTTGTAGCTTGTTAATTTAATTTTCACAATAAAAAGGGGTAAAATATAGACATTGAAAATCCACACACTATGATTTTGAGTGTCAAAATACCATTTGACCACTTTGGGGCCCTTTCAAGACCAATATGATCCTTTGATCCCTAACTGAGCCTAACCATAGTTAGTTTGACTAGACTATCTTAAACTTAGCTTTTACCTATTTTGACCCTTCACCCTTGACCACCAACGGTCAGGTTGACCATTGATGGTCACCTTGACCATCGACAGTCAAGGTACACCTCCTTAGCTACTAACATGCAAGTCACCCATCTTGTTTTTCTAAAAATAACTTGTCCTCATCTACATACGAGCCATTGCATGAGTGAGTTATTATTAGGAAGCCCAATTTATGCCTTGTTGCAACTATCTTGCCTTGCCTATAAGAAGAGAAGAGTAAAGAGGTGAAATCCATATGTAATTATTATCAAGAGCTTGTGCATACAAAATTCTCTTTTTTCAGGTCAACCATCATTAGTAATCTAGTGAACCAGCTACTATGTCAAAGAGCCAATTTGTCATCATAGCTCTACCAAAGCAACAAGCACCGTTACTCTATCATAATCATGCCAGATTCCATCAACGCGTCAATCACTTAAATCATTCACCCAATCCATCTTTTGTAAGATAAATACTTGATTCTTAGTATTCAATTACTTTATTTACTTTTTTCACTCAGCCTAACATCTACCCAACTCCCAGGATCTCACTTTGAGATCTTGTTAATCAGTCTATTATCAACCCAGATCTACACACAATAAATATCAATAATTATCTCAACCATCAATGATATATCCAACTGTTAATGGTCACCTTGACCGTCGATGATCACCTTAACCATCGATGGTCACTATGGTAGTAAAAACTAGCAAGTTGTTTTCACCTAACTACCCCTAACTAAACCTAATTCTCTATGTCCTTATTTTTTCATAGACCCCCTTCTAATTTTTGAAAGCATACCCCAACCATCTAACACTATTATTAATTAGCTTATCACTATTTTAATCATTTTTAGTCTATTTCTTAGCAATCACTCTTATGTTCAATTTCAATAACTTTTGATTATTGATGCAAGTACCTTCTATTCTATTTTATAAATTTAATTGTTTAAAATGTGTGGATTGATAGCCCCCAAAGAAGCTCTTGCTTTTGAGATCTAGCTATTGCCAGGCAATCCACTCAACTATCTGTCTAACAAACAAATTTGCTTTAGTGCTTTCTTATTTGTAGGTCATCCTCCCAAGCCAAATAGGAGCTCTTCACAATATTATGATTTATTGCATGCACAATCAAATAGGTTTTTCAACCATATCCATATTTATTTTCTTCTTCTTCCTTTCCAATAATAAGCTAAAATTCACTAAAATAGGGATCATTGTTAATTAAAACATAATCTAATGTATATAGGTTTTTTATGTCATGCCTATTTTTTTCCTCTTCAAAACAAGCATGACACAAACTTTCAATGAACAAACCACCAAAAGATATGGGTGGAAACCCAGTTCCATTCCAACCACAAAACATATCAAGGTAAATCTTGCAACTACCATAATGCATCAAACATACATAAACCAATAATTTGTTTGGCCCTATACTCAAAACTCCTTAGAAGCTCATGCCAAAGATAGTTGCATTATGATGCTAAGATGGCCATCAAATTTAGTCTAGGTAGTTTTTGATGTCATTGGGTTCCATGTGGCTGCTTCAGGATAACTCAAGCTTAAACTACCAAGGAAAGTGGATACACCATGCATCATGATTACAAGAACCTCGATCCAACACTAATCATTTGACCTCCTAAAATTTAGCTCTCTAAAATGCTGCCATATGGTAGTCCTTAGGTCCACATAGCCATAAAGGCATTGGTGTATTAACCCCAATGGCTCAATCCCTCTAGGCCTCCATACTTCCTAACTTCCATATTCAAGGGTTCGATCTCTATGGGTCTACAAAACACAAAAACATTGGGGCATCAACCACCAATAGATTATACCCTCTAAGCCTTCAAGCTCTTTGAGCTCCCTAGACATTATCATGTGGTATTTTTTCAGGACTCATTAGTTCTTCAAAGATTTGGGGGATTAAAGGCTTATCCTTTTGGATAATCCCTCAGTTTACCGAGATGATGCCACTTGGCATCATTCGACCAACTTTCAAAAAATCCTAAATTTGACTAAGGCAAAACCTGTAAGAAAACCCAAACCCAAAAAGCTTGAGGAAAAAATCTTAAAGTGAGGTGATAATAAGAAAACAAAGGATTCAACTAAGGAAATAAGCCCCAACAAAACTCAAAAAATGGCTAAGGAATGATCTAAATTAAAACATGAGGTTTCAATCAATTACACAGGCTGAAAGGTTGACTTCGAATTTGCTAAGGCATAGAAGCATCTGATCAAACTAAGGCTACAACATGGCTATAATTAATATAGAAGATCTGAGCTTAATAAACACTTCATCTCTTATATAAAATGATCTAGATGTTGGGAAGGTATTTAACATGCAACAAACTCGACTACTAAGGCCAAAGGGATCCTCTTACAAGACATCCATCTGATCCACAACAACATCAAAAGATTCACAACTATGTATATTTCTATTTAATAATAAATCATAGATCAATAAATGTGTTTAACTCATCCTTGCACTCAATTCAATAAATAAACCATAATTGTATTAATAATGAGAGACATACACATAATCAAGAAACTATTCTTAGCAAAGATTTAATCAAAACAATTCACCATCTTTTATTTAAAAAACCATAAGGCCAAAGAGCTTTATTTGCATAATGACTCCTTCTTAAGGGTATAAATACAAATAATCATAACCAATTATGACTCATTTTACACAAAGGTTCAACACATAGACAACAAAAGTCTTTATCCAAGATTGGAATATTTCCAAGCCCTTTCTGTGTGATAGTATTACAAGCAAACTAGCTACTATGACAATATAAAATATCTAATTGCATTCATTTATTACGTAAGAAAGATGTTCATCTCTCTATTTGGTTAATTAAATAAGGACCAAGTGGTCTTCAATGGTGTTCCTCATCCCCTCCTAGGCACCTACTAGCCATAAGAAGGAAGGCTCACTACCAAACCTTTTGACATCATTAATCTGTTGCTCTAGACACCCCTGAACTCGAGACTCCCAACTTTGAGCATGTTTATTTCTCTTAGTAAAGGCATGTATAGGAATATAAGCAAGGGTATCTTATCACAATGGAAAGAATATGCACTACCTACAATCTAAATTCTTGGTTTTGCCTAGAGAGACTCCTAGTCCCAAATATAAGATAAACAAGCATTCAAATGATCAATCAAGTGGAGTAAATCATTCAAGAATATAATACTAGTAGGAAAGTTCTTATAACATAGCAAGGCCCACTAAAATATTGGAGTAAAAAAAGGATGTCTTACTCTATTGCTTCTTGTTAATGGTCCTAAGAGAGTTGAACAACCTACCACCATGCCCAACATAGGAGGACTTCACCTGCTACCACTATGACATCCAAGTAAGGGTGAAACAACCTTCCACCATGCCCAACACAAGAGGAATTTGACACATTACTATAAACCTAATCAATTAAGCTTCAAACAACCTTCCACCATGCCCAACATAGGAAGAATTTAACATGTTGCCATTAGGACATTCATGGGAGGATCAAACAACCTTCCATCGTGCCCAACATAGGAGGACTTTGATATGCTACCAACATGACATCAAAGTAAGGGTCAAACAACCTTCGACCATGCCCATCATAAGAATTTGACATGTTACTATTGGGATACTTCTTTAAGGGTAAAACAACCTTCCACCATGCCCAACATAGGAAGATTTTGACACATTACCATTAGGACACTCATGGGAGGATAAAAAAACCTTCCACCTGCCCAACACAGGAGGACTTTGATATGCTACCAACATGAAGATATTGCTCTTAGACCACCATCACTCAGTGTTACTACAACATATAATAATATACACAAGAATAAAAGCACTTACTACAAATAAGGAGGAACAACCTCTCCAAGGTCCTCAAAGGATAAGCACAACATGGTGACCAATGCTCAACCATGGATAAGTCAATAATATAGACATAATAAACCAAGTGGTCTTATTCTCCTAACGCAAAAGATCAAACAAGACACATAATCATTCCATTTCAAGGAAAATAACTCAAAATAAAAGTCAATAAATAACCCACCTATCGAATCCAAAACCACATGAGCACTATCCTCCAGATGTCTAGGTTCAGCTTTCCTAATTCACTCTTCTTATTTCTTGATTCTTATACTTTTATTTCTTAGCTCCTTTTCTAAGAGTTTTAAAAGTTCTAAAAGTTCCCAAAAGTTTTCCAAAAGTCTCATAAAAGTCCCAAACTCAGGGAGTTTGACTATTACAAATAAACATTTGAAAATCAACCAACCACCAACCACTTGCCAACCCATGCCTCATTAAAATCCATTCTTATCCATGTTCAATTAAGGTGAATGACAACTCTTGTAGGCTTTTGTGGTTGTTTCATAGATTCACTTACCTCTTTTCCCACTTGATTCTAGCCTAAGACAAATCAATGGAATATCTATCAGTCAACCACTAGACAAAATACATGTTGGAGAGAAGATAAAACTATCAAAAGTTAGCAAGTTTCACCAACCAAGCTTAAATACTAGCTACCGAAAACATACGCTAAGCCATGAAGGTGACGAATGGTAACTCAGGCCACTGAGTACTTAGCATGGTATAAGAAGGGTTAAGGTAAAATTGTTTAGTGATAAAACCATTCTTGACATAGTCTCTTTCCTTCATTGGCCCTTTTCTTGTTCCTACACACTCGAAACACACATCAAATTCCTCTAACCTAATAACTGAAGCTACATAATTTATTCAAACAAGGTAATTTCAATCAATTAACCATAGCCAATCATTAATGGAATATCAACATCCACGTAGATAATTTCATATGATTTAGTACATAAGTAGTTGCTAATTCATAAGCTTAGAAGTAATGATTCAAACATGATTAATGTCAATATATCTTATAGACATAATCAAATTTCATAAATAAACATTCCATAAGAAATATAAGCATCAGTCTTTCATAAGTAAGCAATCAAGCAAGATTGATAATAGGTATTTCTCATGGTTCCCAACACATGAAAAGCTTTCATAAAGCCTTGCTTGCCTTAGTTTGACATGACTTAATAACATCATTCAATAATATGAACATATAAGTCATAATGTCATGGTCATCTTGTCTAGGATGAACACTATGCAAAACAGGGCCTTACACTTTATGTTTGCTTGTTTGTCACCTTCTCTAGACTTGATTGGTTGTTTTATTTATTCTTAATATCTCAACATAGATGTGTACATATGGTTTTGATTTGACCATTCTTATATCCCTTGTATTTGATTTGGTTATGATGTTTTCACTAGCCCTTACCTTTTGATTGTTTATCCTAATCCTAAAATTCATGATAGCTATCCTACGATGACATATAATTTACAATAGTTTGAGCTTAGTACACATTATTAAAGGCATGTTACATCTTGATGCAACATATTACTCAATCACTCCTCCATATTCAATGTATGTGCCTGTTATTGTCGTGACATACATTAAACTTACATGATCACATAAATTTTATGACATGTGCGTATACATTGATTCTTGTCCATTGGGGGCATGCATATTCCTATCTCCACATACTTTTTTGAGACATGATTTTGTGATTCCCATATAAAGTGGGGGTATATTATTTTCCTTCACTTCCTACAGGTTGCTTTATTATTACACTTGATACACTTTATATGATGACATATATTATGGATTGTTTGGATCCCTTCAATTCTTTTATTTTCAAAGCCTTGCCTCTTAACCTTGATTGATTAGATACAAGTGTGCTTAAATTCAAAAAATTCAAAATTGGAACATGTGCATGACATGAGTTACTAGTTTACATGATTGATTGATGCTATTTATAATATACATGATGAATTACATGTCCATTTTTTATGCACATATTTTTCATGGTACACGTGAGTTAGATAAAGGATATAAAGATTACATATGATACACAAACATATAGATGTAGAATCATCCTTACTCTTAAGGGTTACCTTTCTACATTAGAAGCATGCCTACACTAAGAACATCTATGTATATTTTTAGGTCATATCTTCCTATGTCGTTCCATACATCGTATTGAGTTACTTAGACTATTTATACATGACTTGCTTTGACATATACTTTTTAAAGATGCTATTTCACATGGATATTATATTTTGTTATACACAACATTGATTCTAATTGATAATGTGGATTAACATTACTTGATCCATGAATGTTTGGTGATGACACTTATTACATTTTATGATCATTGATGTGTGGTATATTACATGTTCTATAAGTGCATCAATTGTGTCTTGTCACATCATGTGCTAGTTATGCCAGAGGATTCTTTGGTCTAAGTCATGGTCATGATCGTCTATCTTTAGTTAGAGTTGAGTCGTGTCTTGAGTGCTTATGTGTTTCATGACCATGATATATTATGCATATGTGAATGGGTGTATGTTATTTAACTTAGTGCCATGATTTATATAATGTATTCTTCTTTTATGTGTGATTTCATGATTTCTATCATGCATCTATTGTGTTTCTTATTACTATATGCTCAATTTCTATATCTACTTGACATAATACTTATATACCCATTACCTTGGGTGACATGTGTCATGCAATTGAATGATCAAATTTTTATACAATAAAATATCTTATCATATTTGTATACATACTTCACATGATTATATTTTTTTTATATAACTATAGACACCTAAATCTGGTCATGAATACTTTATCATGGTAGTTTTGGTCCTTTTTCACTTTAATTAACTTGTGCACTTAATTAGTACATATTTTATCACCTCACTATTTCTAAGCACCTACGAGGACCTATTTATGTTCTAAATTGATACATGTCACCTACATAAGTGTTATGATTTCTAAAAACACCCTTAAGCATATGTACGACCAATCCAAGACCCAAAGTTCATATGTTTCCTTAGATGAAAAGATCAACCAATATACATAATAGTGGTGTAGGATTTGTCCCTATGGGTTGATTTTGTCCATAGGTCTTCCAACTGTCAATTTTTAATATTAAACCCTCCCTTACTTTGTGATCCATGTTTTTTGGATTCGTAACGTGTGGTTCCCCTTTTTTATTTCTATAAAAGCACACTCAAGTCACTCATTTTAGGAACTTGGAAAGTTTAAAATAGAGATATACTTACGCTAATGCATGTTGAGCAAAGTTTCCATATTCTTCCCAATTCTAATTCTAATCATTTGAATTAGTCCTCAGCTAAGTAAAAAACATGGTTTAGCAAGCCCAAAACAAATATTGATCAAGTATTCAAGCCATCACTAGATGCATTCATATAGTCAAATGAACACAATCACACAAAGCACTTTAAGTGGGAGAATTACATGGGCTTCAATTCCCTCTTCAAAGTATGAGATATGTAGGTAACATTTAGACATTTTGGGGGTGATTGGGGTCAGCTCAAACTAATTACATTTCATATTTTTTAATTTATAGGTTTTTGATCATTGTTATCCCTATCAAGGTTTCAACCTTGAGGAAGCTATTTACAAGTTTTTCACACACTAATGCAGGTTAAATCTATGCATACAAACTTAACTTGATATGTCACAAGTGATCATGCCCTAAATTCCTAATTTTTAGTTAAATATAAGATCAACCAACTGGAATAATAGTGGGAGTCGATCATGTCCTTAATTGGTCAATTTTTCCTTTCTTCAGTCTCATTTCTTGTTTCTAGGCACTTGTAGAGTATGTTCTTCTGTCCCAGTTCCTACTTCAATATAGTCAAATCTAGGGTCAAAATAACTAAGCTTGTCTTTTCATTTCATAGATAATATTATTTCAATTGATTGCATCTTGTCAAATTAAGTATTTTACATTCATTCTTCTTGTCAGAAGTTCATTTTCAACATTTTTCTTTATTCCATTCAATTTATCTTAATTAGGGTTAGTTCACATATTAATCTAAATGTAGATAAAACATATTGGTGAACACATTTTTTATTTAAGCATTGCTTCTAAAATATTTGACCCAAGGTTTAGATAACTATCCAAATATCTGACACTAAAAAAATCTTCTTTCAACCTTGGATCTAATTGTTGATACTAAAATCACTTTCTTTATCTTGGATTTGACATCTAACATTGAAAGTATTTTCTTTTATGTTGAAAATATTGTCATTGATGTCAAAGGTCTAACATTATTGGTGATATAGGCCCAATTATATTTAATGGTGTTTATAATATTCATATCTTAGTTAATGTGTGTTAATATTTATTTAATATTAATGAATATATTTTTAGTTGCATATAAGTCAAAAGAGGGCCCATAGAGAAGTCAAAGAGTCACGGGGTAAAAGATGAAAGAGGAATGGGATGCATTTTCTCATGAAGGGTCATCTTGAGGAATTCCAAGAGTCACCATGTGAAGACAAAATAGGTATGACACATTTTTCCGTAAAGAGACATTTTAAGAAATACAAAAAGTCACCAAGATAAAGACAAAAGAGAAAAAGATGCTTTTGCTTATGAAGGGTCACCATATGACTTTTCAAATGCAAGGATACGAAGGGTCATGCAAGTTTGGTGCCATTTTCCATGAGGATTGAAGGGTCACAAAGGGTGAATGACAAAGGTCATTTGGAAAGCTATAAACAAAGGTTTGAGAAGCCATTTGTAATATGCAAGAGAGTGCATGGTTTGTATTTATTTTTAAAGAGAGAAAAGTAGGAGATATTGTAGAGTTCTATCATTTTTTGAGTAAGCAACATTGAAAGATAGTTGTGTTTTATACACAAGAGGGTTTGGTGCTCCTATGGGTTGGTGCTCATAAATTTTGTAAGGGGTTGGTACTCACAAATAGTTGTTGTGTTGGTGCTCGACAAAGGGGTTGGTGCTCCTACAAGTTAGTGCTTATGAACTTTATATTTTGAGCCGGTACTTATTCATATACTTGAGATTGTTCTCTAGGGTTTTTTTAACTTTGGGTTTCCACGTAAAAATATGGTGTCTCTCTCTCTCTTTCTTATGTGGTGCAAATTATTATTTCAGTTTTATTGCATATCTTGAATGTATGATTGAGTGGTTAAAGAAAAGAAATTAGATTAAGTAAAAGATATATAATATATTGATTCACCACCCTCTCAGTATATTTCATGCTTAATAATGGGTATTAGAACATGTTCCTTTTGAAAAATTTTTACAGCTTGATGGAAAATCAGGAAAACACGATAGCTGGATCACATGAAATATTTTTTACAAATAAGGCACCTTTGTTTGATGGGATGAATTATATTTTTTGGATCATAAAGATGAAGACTTATTTGATGGCCCCTAGATTTGACATATGGCAAGTAGTGGTGGATGAATATGAAGAGCCATAGACACTTGTAACTACTCTAGTAGAAAAGAAGGCAAGTAAAAATAATGCTAAAGCTTTAAATAATATTTTATGTAGTTTATGTGAACCAAAATTTATTAAAGCTATGCAATGTAAATCTGCTCATGAAACTTGAGTAAAACTTGAGAATATTTACAAAGGTGATAGAAAGGTTTAGCAAGCTAAGCTTCAGACTTTTAGAAGATAGTTTAAGAGTTTGAAGATGGAAGAAGAATAAAATATAACAAGTTTTCTCTTGTAGGTTGATCAAATAGTCAATCAAATTTAAGGTCTTGGAGAAAATTTAGAAGAGTCGATTGTAGTTCAAAAGGTTTTGAGATCTCTACCATTGATATATGATGTGAAATTTTTGGCAATTGAAGAGATGAAGAATTTAGCCAAGCTAAAGATGGATGAGCTTCATGGTATTCTTACGGTATATGAGATATAGACTGAATAAGATAAACCTTCAAAGAGAGAAGCAACTTTCAAGACATCA
Organism: Torreya grandis; assembly: GCA_037957365.1. Classification (NCBI taxonomy): domain Eukaryota; kingdom Viridiplantae; phylum Streptophyta; class Pinopsida; order Cupressales; family Taxaceae; genus Torreya; species Torreya grandis. The sequence continues at coordinate 987,895 of JARHVA010000376.1, forward strand.
AAGAAAGAGAAGGCTAAAATTCAAGAATCAAGTGATAATTCTAGCGATGATGAAGATGGCAATGGAGCTCTATTAATTTATAAGTTGAAAAAGGGCATAAGTAAATATCAAGAAAAATTACTTTTTAAATATTTTAATTGTGAAAAATTGGACATTTAAAAGCTAAATTCCCAAATAAGGGTAATGATGATAATGAAGAAGGAAAGTCTACATACAAAAATAATTTTTAAAGCAAATTCAAGAAAGGATTTGAGAAGAAGAGTTTGTATTCTAAAGATCCTAGCTTAGTTGAAGATAGTGGAGTTAGTGACTCAGAAGAAGAAGAGATTCTATTCATGGCCAAAGATGAAGATGCCTCTACAAGTAATAGTATAAATGATCAAGAAGAAGAACATGATGAAGCTGAAGTGAATCTAAAAGGAGAACTCATTTGTGCCTTAGAAGAGTTAAAAACTCTTGAAAAGAAGAATCAAAGATTAAAGCTCCAAATCAAGAAAAATGAAAAGGAGTCAAAGGAAATAATTGAAGATCTACAAGCACACTTTAAAGAAGCCAAGAAGAATGAATAAGATCTAATGACATAGTTGAAAATAATAAGTAAAGAATGTGAAAGGTATGTTATTGTAATTGCTTTTTTAAAATCAGATCTTGAGAAAACAAATAAAGTAATCAGTGATAGAGTAGCCAATGATTTAAAATTTGAGAATAACACTAATATGTTGAATAAGATATTAGAAAATCAAAGATTAATGTCAGATAAGACAGGTATTGGATTTGAAAAAGAGAAAGAGGAGTTCACTACTTTCACAGACAAGAAAAAAAGAAAGAGCTATGATGAAGCTCTTATAAAAGAAAAAATAAAAAAAGAAGTTAAGAATACAGAGGACATCTCAAACAAAGAAGGTTAGAAGGAACGGAGCTATAAAAGGCAATCAGATTAGAGATACACAAACAAGTCCTATTTTTATGGTTACTATTTTTTTGTAATGGATATAGTTATAAAAAATTAGAATGTTGAAAGAGAGCTATCAGTTTCAAAAATAAGGAGAAAAAGTCATGTAGAGTCAAGTAGAAGCCACAACTCTTTTGCTCCTCTATCAGGCTATAATAAAGAGGCCATAATATGTTACACGTGTAACAACTTTAGACACATAGTTTGGTACTATAGAAGCATGTTTGAGTCAGTCAAGAAAGACTAGAGTTTTAAGGCTCCATTCATTAAGAGGAAAGTTCAGACAGGTTCATGGCAAAATAAATAACTTGAAAAATCTATGTTGGTGTAGACTACTTTGCATGCAAGAAATGAAGAAAAGCCATGGTTCATTGATAGTGGATGTTTAAGATACATGATAGGAGATAAGAGTAAATTTATAACCTTAAAGAAGATCAATGGTGGCATAGTGAAATTTAGAGACAATACTACTACCAGAATTGCTGAAAAAGGTACACTAAGTTTGGATAATGGTAGAACTAAATTGAAAATGTCTTGTATATAGAAGTTCTTAAGCATAATATTTTGAGTGTAAGTCAAATGTGTAATAAAAGGAACACACTAAAGTTTTATGTAGAAGGTTTTGACATTAGAAGAAAAGATTCAGATATGTTGGTTGCAGATGCTCAGAGAACAGGTAATAATTTGTATATGCTACAGACATCAAAAGTCAAAGATGTTGTTTGAGACTAATTGAAGAAAGTTGGCTATGACACAAGAGAATGGGGCACATAAATTTTAAAAATATTATCAACATCAGCAAGAAGCAAGCAGTCAAAAATCTTTCAAAGATTGTAAAACCATCCAACACACTTTGTGAACCTTATCAGCATGGGAAGCAAGCTAGAAGGCAGTTCAAAACAAAAGAGTACTCAACTACTCAGATGCTAGATCTTGTTCACACTGATCTGTGTCAACATATGAGAACTCAAAATAATTAAATTGAGAAGTATTTTATGTTGCTTATTGATGATTTTTTATGTATGACTTGGGTAATGTTTTTAAAGAAAAAATCAAAAGCTTTCAGACATTTCAAAGCATTCAAAGCATTAGTTGAAAATGAAACTAGTTTGAAGATTAAGTATCAAAAATTAGATCAAAGAGGAGAATTTATGTCAGATTAATTTATTGAGTTTTGTGAAGATCATGGAATAAAAGACATTATTCAACAGCTAGAACTCCACAACAAAATGGAGTAGTTGAATGGAAAAATAGTATAGTTTAGGAGATGGTGAGGATAATGCTAAATGAATCCAAGATAGTAGATAAATATTGGAGAGAGGAAGTTACTACAATGATGCATATTTAGAATAAAGAATTATTAAGAGTCAATAGTGAAAAGACTCCTTATGAGCTATGGAAAGACAAACCAATAATAGTTGATTATTTCAGAGTTTTTGGCAGCAGATGCTTCATAAAGAGAACTGATAAAAAAATTGGTAAGTTTGAATCTAGAGCAGATGAAGGTATATTTCTTAGTTATTATTGCAAAATTAAAGCTTATAAATGTTATAACAAAAGAAAAAATAAAATTGTTGAAAGTGCAAGTGTCAAGATAAAAGAAGATAAAACATAAAGAATCAGTGATCCAATAGACATTCCTGAAATCATTGAAGAGGAAGGTTTTGAAGAATCAGATGAAGATGAGAAGGAGAAAAAAGGCACCAAAAATCCATCTAAATATTTTTAGATAAATGATAATGAAAATGACATCATCGGGGACATAAATGAAGAAATTTGCACCAGAAGAATGATGGTAAGTGAATCTGAGCAAGTTAATTTCTCTTTGTTATCTAAAATTTAGCCTAGAACTTTTTCAGAAGATAGACATGATAAGCATTGGGTTAAGGCTGTGAATGAAGAATTAAATCATATAGAAAAGAATGATACTTGAGAATTAGTTCCTAGACCAAAAGATCACAATGTGATAGGAATAAAATGGGTTTATAAAAATAAGTTGAATGAAAATGGAGAGTGACAAGAAATAAAGAAAAATCAGTATGTGAAAGATATGTTTAGATTGAGAGAATATATTTTGAAGAAAATTTTGCACCAGTGGTAAGGTTAGAGGCTATTAAAATGTTTCTTGCATATGTAGTGTTTAAAAATTTCAAAGTGTTTCAGATAGATATCAAATTTATCTTCCTGAATGGGAATCTTGAAGAAGAGGTCTACATTAAGAAGCCTAAGATATTTATTCTCTCAAATATTAGTAACCATGTATACAGATTAAAGAAATCATTGTATAGATTAAAACAAGTTCCTAGAGCTTGGTATGCAAGACTTATAAGTACCTGTAAGATCAATGTTTCAAGAGAGGATGTGCTGATAGTAATCTCTACATCAAAATTGAAGGTGAGCATCAATTGATTGTTGTGGTATATGTTGATGATATCATTTTTGAAGGAAATATTGAAAAGATGACAAAAGAATTTTTTAATAATATTTAAAAAGAATTTGAGATGTCTATGCTTGGAGAATTGTCATTTTTCTTAAGATTGCAATTAAAAAGTCAGATAAAGGAATTTTCATATCTCAAAGTAAATATGCCAAGGAAATGTCGAATAAATTTGGTTTTGAGGATTGTGTACCAATTGGCACACTAATGTGTATAGGAAACAAGGTGAGTAAGGATGAAAATTCACCTATTAAAGATCAATATTTGTGTACATATATGATTGGTAGTCTTTTATATTTGGCAACATTAATGCCAAACATCATGCATGTAGTAGGTATGGTTGTAAGATATCAGTCATCTCTAAAAGATAGTCATGTTTAGTTGGTGAATAGAATATTCAGATATATCAAGGGGACATTGGATTATGGATTATGGTATCCCACAGGTAGAGATTTTACTTCAGTTGCTTATACAGATTCAGATTGGGCAGGGTGCTTAGATGATAGAAAGAGTACAAGTGGAGGAGATTTATTCCTTGGTGATAGCTTAGTATCATGACTAAGCAAGAAGTAGAATTCAACATCACTTTTTACAACTGAAGCAGAATATATTGCTGTAGTATTGTGTTGTACTCAAGTGCTTTAGATAAAACAAATTTTGGAAGATATCAAAGTAAAGTATAGTGAACCTATTTTTATTTTTTGTGATAACACAAGTGCTATAAATATTTCAAAGAATCTAGTGATGCATTCAAGAACAAAACATATTGCCATTAGATATCACTTCTTGAGAGAGCAAGTTGTAGATCAATAGGTTAAGATGGAGTATATCAGTACTACAGAGCAGATTGCATATATTTTCATAAAGGCACTACCAAAAGACACTTTTGAGTATCTGTGAGAAAAATTGGGAGTAATTTCTTTTACTTTCTACCATTGAGGTTCAACATCAGTTGAGAGGGAGCTAAGTGTTAGCTCCAAGTAGGCCCTTTACCATTGATGTCAAAGGGGGAGAATAACAGGTACATGTATAGATGTAAAAATAGGTATAGGGAACATATACAGGTTGCTATAGTAAGGGGGAGTTACTGTATATTTTTTAGCTGGCAGTATGTGCAAGTTTTAGGATGTGGTAGTTTCAGTTTGTGCCATTAATGACAAAGGGGGAGATTGCTGGAAATATTATCATTTATGTCGAAGGTCTAGCATTATTGGTGATATAGGCCCCATTGCATTTAATGGTGTTTCTAATATTCATATCTTGGCTAGTGTGTGTTAATATTTATTTAATAGTAATGAATATATTTTTAGTTGCATATAAGTCAAAAGAGCACCCATGGAGAAGTCAAAGAGTCATGAGATAAAAGATGAAAGAGGAATGGGATGCATTTTCTCATGAAGAGTCATCTTGAGGAATTCCAAGAGTCACCATGTGAAGATAAAAGAGGTATGGGACATTTTTATATAAAGGGACACTTTAAAGAATACGAAAAGTCACCAAGATAAAGACAAAAGAGGAAATGATGCTTTTGCTTATGAAGGGTCACCATATGACTTTTCAAATACAAAGATACGAAGGGTCATGTAAGTTTGGTGCCATTTTTCGTGAGAATTGAAAGGTCACAAAGGGTGAATGCCAAAGGTCATTTGGAAATCTATAAATAAAAGCTTGATAAGCCATTTGTAATATGCAAGAGAGTGCATGGTTTGTATTTGTTTTCAAAAAGATAAAAATAAGAGATATTGTAGAGTTCTATTATTTATTGAGTAAGCAATATTGAGAGATAGTTGTGTTTTATACACAAGAGGGGTTAGTGCTCACAAATTTTGTAAGAGGTTGGTGCCCCTGTGGGTTGGTGCTCATAAATAGTTACTGTGTTGGTGCTTGACAAAGGGGTTGGTGCTCCTATAATTTGGTGCTTGTGAACGTTGTATTTTGAGTTGGTGATCATTCATATACTTGAGATTGTTCTGCGTGGTTTTTTCCACTTTGTGTTTTCATGTAAAAATCTGGTGTCTCTATCTTGTATGGTGCAAATTATTATTTTAGTTTTATTACATATCTTGAATGTATGGTGGTTAAAGAAAATAAATTAGATTAAGTAAAAGATATCTAATATACTGATTCACCCCCCCTCTCAGTATATTTTGTGCTTAACATTTTGAACTTAAATTTCATAATAATTTACTAATCTCAATACACAAGAATATCCTTTTGTTTTAGCATTCAATTTTTAGTTATTGTTTGTAGTATCTTTTCCATGTTATTTATTTATGCCATCTAAAAAAATAGCTCCCTTATTCCTTTAAGGAAAAATTATAGGTTAAGTGGAAATCTTATACAACATATTTAGGTTCCTTCGACCTATTTTACAATGGATGATATACATACTTTTGATGACTATGATATGATAATTGTCTAAAGTTATACACAAGCTTCATTTATGTAACTTTTTGTAAAGTCAAGTATGACAAGAACAAGATTAGATACACATTTATGATGTTATAAGATCTACTCCACAACCTCAAGGTTGTATTAGTTACCATCCAGCTCTACCCATGGCTTATATTGGATTCCACCATCTATGTTGTTAACACCCAAGGAAGAAGGTTGCCACATCATGAAAGTAACCAACATGTCCTTCCTCAATCCCCTCCACCTCCCATATATCCTTTTGATGGTGTTTTATTTTTTTAAATCTATTTTAAATTAAAATGAATAGATCTAAACTATTGAACCTGAAATACAATGAATATACAAATTTAAATGTAAAGTACAAAATATACAAAACTAAAAGTGAGTTATAAATAGTAAAGTAACATAAGATATACAAACCAAGCTTGGATATGATTTATTGTTGAATATGTAAGTTGAATTCAATTAGAGACTACCTAAAAATATTTGTGAATTATGTTGCATCCAGACATAGGCATTCAAATTATGCTGGGATGAGGCCACATTAGGAGGACAAGGCCACATTGTAGCCTTATTTATTAACTATAACCACATTTTGGTTCATTTTGTGATTAATTTTTTGATTAGAGTGTGTGTGCCATCTATAGGGGTTAATTATCTGTGTATGTCAATTTGATGCATGAAAGACTTGTAAAATATAAAGCCTACCTCCTACATAATTTGAGTACTATCTACTTAGTCCAAATGGACCATAGGCTAGTGTAGTTCTCCCTCCTAGAATGAGTGTGAGTTTTGAATTTTATATATGAATACAACTAGATAGATTGCTTCAAATGTGACAATGATTACCCTTGACCTACAATAGAAGATATTCAAGCTTGGTCTATGACTATCAAAATGTTTCAAAATTAGAATTGGAAGAAATAGTACTCTTTTACTCAATGTGCAATAATAATTGCTAGATATGTTTGGAGAAGCCTTGATGTGCTTATGTAGTGGAATATTTTGAATATTTTTGCTAACTAACCTCGTTAAAAGTTTAAAAGGAGTAAAATGTAATGTCTCAAATTTAAAATTTACTATTGAGGCATGGGGGACAAAGTCACACTAATGGATAAGGCCCTAGTGTGACCCTATTTGAACTAGCATGGTCTTTTCCTAGAAAGATAAATACTTTTGTAATTGGTCTGACAAGATTTTTAAAATAAAAATAGGATGTTGAAATGATATTCTAAGTAGTTGTAAGATAATTTATTTAATAGTGAATGCTCCCGTAGAGACTATAATTCAACGAAATGGTGAATTTACCAAGCAAGGTAAGGATGTAAGTTCAAACATTATCAAGCACTTAATGGTTAAATTTATGTGTTACATTTTCCCACACTTTATTTTAGTGATGCAATGAACCAAAATTACTATAGTAAACTAGATGCAAACCTAAGTGTGTACACACACTTTGTCTTTTGATGTGAAATATGATCATGCAATATGTTTTAATGAAAAATCTTACATTAAAATTAGTTATTGCCCATATTTGAAAATAGAAAATCTGAAACTTGATATTTAAAATTTGAAAAAAGATCAAGAAAATTATACACCTGAAAGAGTATGTAATCTAATTGATTTGTAACTTGAAATCGGAGAAGCATGTGTGCCCCCTTGTTAAGGCATTTGGATAAGTGTTGAAACCTATGATGAATCAAGAGTAATCAATTTTTAATTTGAAAACATTGAAATCCCTTCAGTTGGAAAGATCGTGTGCTCTAACTCTCATTTAAATATGTAAATTACTTTGTAAAATAATTGAAAGGTGGAACCACATAATTTTGTTCACTACTTTACAACTAAAGAAGGGGTGGAACCACCAAATTTGGATTGCTATATAGAAAAAGTGCAACCATAGACATTGAGTCTCACTAAACTCTAACATGGCCCACTTGCATCATGAAGATGAATCATTATTGCATTTGGATCTAGATTCTATTAAAACCTTACAACTTTACAACTTTTAAACTTAAGAAATTTAAAATTTCCATGTAGTAACTTGAACATGAATGAATATCATGTCCCCTATATTATACTGAATTGATATTTGAATGCTAATTAAAATTTTAACTTTTAAAACTTGCCGTTATTTGAAATCTGTAACTTGTAACTTTTTAAATTGCATGTGCCCATGCACATGAATCAAGTATATGTGAATTTGTATTTATAATTGTAGGGATGAGTGCACATGATTATCTCATGCCCCCATAATCTAAAAAATACTAAATCATATTACAATCTATAAACTGTATAATGTCAGAATTTTGAAAATTTATTACTCATGAGGCTTGAATTCTCTATACAACCCATTGTAATGCCCTCCCTTTGAGATCAAAGATGTACCTTGAGATTGACTAATCTCAAAAGAGAAATGTGAAATATATGAAAGATATAATCATGTAGTATCACTTTTAACATTTGAATTGGATCGTATCATAGTATTGAATATGTCAATGAATTACATATGAAACATGTGTTAGATATATATAACATTGAAGCACATAAGCAACATGTGCATGATATGTATCATGGCACAATAGTAAAAATAGAAATAGTGCATGATATGAATCATGGAACGATAGTCAAAAGTAATGAACATACAAGCAATTTCATATAATGTCACACAATTTGCATATTATGTCATAAATAAGGCTCAAGGGCCACATACAAGGGGCATGTGAATATTGCATAAACACGCAAGGCCAAAGTCCACACTCAAATGAAATAATGATGCCACATAATCAATAACACACACACACACCCACACACACACACACACACACACACACACACACACATTGCACACACAAGGCCAAGGGTCACACAGAAGAAGCAATCAAGTCTTAACTTATAATGTAGTCAAGTAAGAATGTAAAAGAAGTATAGAGGAAATTAGACTAGTTTACATCTATTGTATGTATCCATGACATACATTGGTAAATAACTTATTAATGTAACACAATGTAAAGTATGAGTGAATATCAAAAAATAAATATGATATATGGCTTGACATGGTAAAAATATTATGTATAAATACAACCTATTTAAGTGTTCACATAAAATAAAGAGATGCTCCCAACTTAACAAGGCTGTTGAGTAATAAGGGAAGATTGACGTCAAAAAACCATGTGAACGTATGTAATATATCACACTCACATACCTCATGAAAAGCATTATCTATTGAAAACTGAAATATTCTATCTACCTAATATAGAATAAATAACATATGTAAGAAGCTAAGCTAGCAACATTTGAAAATGCTTGTAGGTCCTGATTTTGATTTTTTTGAATTTCTGACACACACACACACATATTGTTTCTTTCCATATTTGATTTTTTTTAAAAAAAAAATTTGATCTGAAAAAGATTTAAAAAGGGGCCAACAAATCAAGGTTTCAAAAAGAGAAGAAGTAGGAGGTATTCAAACAATCTGTAATAAGGTGCTAAAGCATAGTTTGCTAAGAATGAAGGCAAACAATGTTCCCCCAATGTGTGTGCAAATGAATAATAATAATTTAGCATAAATGATTGATATAAACAAGAATGTAGATGCCCCCAATGCACAAGATATAGATATGGTTATGTAAGTGCAATGAAACCATATCATGATAGGTATGCAATAGTAAGCAAGATTGAGCATTGAAATCTTTTGTAAGATAATTTTGTTAGATTGTTAGAATTGGTTTGAAAATAAAGAGGGCAAGTAACCAAAGTGAAAATAAATCCAAGGGCTAGAATAATGTTTGGATAAAGGGTAGAAGAGGTAACAATGAAGTAAAAGCAAAGAAGATATGTACAAAGGAAAATATGTAGATAAGTAATCAAGAGACCCAACCCAATCAATATATTAGAATGAAATTGGAGGTTGTGTCCAACGAAGGATATCATCAAGAGGATGCACATATATATACCCAACTACATTGTATGAAGAATTAACCCCCTGTGAAGAAGAAGTGCCAACTATAGATGCCTCTAAATTTGAATTATAATTGTATGATGTAATATAACCATCTAAATCACTGCTTGTATATCCATGTAAACTTGTATCCTCATGTGTAATAAGAGAATATGTGACAATATATTCTTTTGGGGAAGCTCTCTGAATAATCTATGATGCCTTAGGAGATGAAGATATCTTTTTATGTGCCACTTTATGCTTAGGATAATGTACCATGCTCTTTGAAACTACATGATTATATTCATGTGTAACTATATCATGATCATAAGTATATGGATACATTGATTCTATAATATGCTCATGTGTAAGAGTATCATGCTCATAAGTATATGGTGAAACTAATTTTGTAATATTCTCTTGAATTATTTTATAGAATATTTCATTACTATATCGCTACATATACTTCCCTTTTAATTGTTTTATAGGAGGAGTACATATCATTATTTTCAAAGGATATTCTTTTAGATTCATAGAATTTTGACATCCTAGTTACTATGAATATATTTGAGACATTTATGCATTGTAAAGGGTAGTGATTTAATATTTTATATCCAAGGGCATCCTAATAGCATATCAAATACCCATGTGCTTGGTATAACTAAGATTGGAGTGGGAACTATGAGAGGGCCCACTTGTAAAAGTATCACTATATGCCCAAGAGTATCTTATATATGATCATCAAATGCTTTAACAACTCTAGAAGTATCATGTCAATCTTGATTAGTATAATCGAGAGAGTAGAGGAGTGTTATGGTGCACACAATTTTATTTGATCCATTATCTATCATAGCACTTTGTATGGATTTATTGTCAACATATGCTCAAATTATGAGTGCATGTCTATTTGAATCATCATAAAAAAATTCACTATCATCAAATGTGATCATATGACATGATGTTTGTTTGTTTGTAGCTATACCAATGATATTATCAAGTGGATGACCATATGTAGATGGAGGAGTATGAACATTATATGCATAATATAGTTTAAAATTATCCTTATTAAATTTATTACTTCATGATTTGTAAAATGATATTTGTACATTTTTAGCTTTGAATTCTCATTTGCTTATGGATTAACCTTTTTAGTAGGTGTGTCAATATCAATAATGTTATCATCAATAAGATATTGAATCTTATCTTTGAGCTTGAAACATATGTTTTTGGAATGCCCAATAGTTTTATGGTAGTCACAATATGCAATGCCATCAAAATTTATAGATTGTGATCTAGACATATCCACGTCCATGGTGAAGGAAGAGTGATGAGATTGCATTCAAGTAGTTTTCACAAAAATACATGAGGAGGTGATGATAACCTTGAAAATTGCTTCTTTAGTGGAGCTTGTAATTAAAGCTTTTGTGTTAGTTGTGAAATTTCATTAATTTTAACCTAGATTCATTCTTGATTTCATTGGTTTTGCTCTTATAATTTGGATTGATTTGAAACTTAACATTCAAGTAGAAGGATCATTTGAAGTTTACTTGAGCTCGTTCAAAGTAAGTGATTTGATCTCATGCTCTTTAACTATATGGAATAGTTCATTAAAATATTTGAATTTATCAAACATAATAGACTCTTGAAGTGGAGATAAAAAACTTTGACTGAAGATATCTTAGAGCTCATTATCATCCACTTGATTTTTCTTTTTTTCTATTATAGTCTTATATCTTAGAACATATTTATTGATTCTTTTAATAGACTCTTATTTGAGCTTTGCAATTTGAACATATGATAAATTTCTTCCAATGTTGATAGAAAAGTGTGTTAATAACTAATTTTCCAAAGGATTGAAAGCTTTTACTGATTGAAGAGGAAGATCATAGAAGAATCTAAGAGCATATTATTTTGGACTTCTTGGAAATAACTTTGCCAACAATTTGTCATTATCTGCATAGTCTAGACAAGCTGCATGGAATGCACACAAATTTTATTTAGGATCACTTTGCCTTCATATAGAGGAAGTTTAAGAGCCACAAAGCTAATTGGTAATGGATAATATGCAATTTTGGGTGCCCTAGGCTTATGTAACAAGGAACATGAGTCCATGGAAGGGGTAACATGTGAAATAGTTTGTTCATTTTGGGATAACTTAGCTTGTAATACAAGAATGGTTTGATCAAGAGTAGTATTTTTATAGGAGATTAGAGGAGTATAATTATCATGATTAGGCATAGACATGTATATCTATTGGAAACCAAGTGATGTTTCCAAACTAATGTATTATACTATGAAAGTAACTATAAGTGTAGAAATAAGAATGGATGGAATAATAAAAGTGACAACATTGGAATTAGGGTATTTGACATCTTGAAAAGGCAACTCTTATGGTATAGTTGTGGATAATTTAGCTTTATGCTTAGATTTTGATGCTAGAATGAGGCTAATGATATTATTCACCTTGTGGGGGTTATCTAGAAGACCTTGACAAAATTTAGATAATTATTGTATCCAATTTTGATATACTCCATTAAGCTCATGTGGATCAATATAAGTTTCTTGTTATTTATGTACATCAAAGTCCTCTTCATTACTTTCATTATTAGGTTTAATGTGGGCTTCATTTTTAGGATACCAAGGAATTTAAATAGTAGCATTATTATTTTAATCAAAAACATCATGACTTGCCATTACAAAAGAAATTAAAGGAAGTTGCATGTATTAAAAAGGAATGTCACTTAATCTAGCACTATGCTTTAGAGGAATATAATACGATATGAATTAAGCAAATGATAATGAGTATATATACAATACAAATATAAATTAAGGTATAAAGGGTGATCTAGGTAAGGGTTTGAATGATAGTGTGGGCTCTCAAATATACTTACTCATTCGTTGACTAGTGTCAGCCCTATGTTTCAAAGCATCAACTACAAAGGAAAAACCATGTATACAACCTACTAATCTCATTGTTGAGGCTATGATGAGAGTAAATTCCTTGGAATATACATTCCTCTCAGGTGAACCACAAATCAAACAACTAAAAAAGGCTTCTTATGGTATAAACAAGGGATAATACACATTTCTAATATATCGTGAGGTACATGGAAGTTAAACTATGTGTTTAGTGTTATACAATGGCTATGAATATTTAGGTAGAACCCATAACGCCATGATATATGTAAAAAAAATCACTGTGTAGCCCATAAAAATAATAATTAAGTAGATTTACAACTACCAGAACATAGTTCTTAAAACAAGCAAGAATCAAATAAAAAATAAGATTAAAAAGAAATTGTAAGGAATCATGAAATTTTGATTTTTTTGAAATCATAAATTTAGCTGAAACCCTATACCACAAAAAATCAAGTAAGAAATCAATCAATGCTCTTAAAATCAAATTGTAGGTTCACTAAAATGTTTAATTTATTTTGAATTAAAATGAATCAAATAAATAGATCTAAACTATTGAAACTAAAAAACAATGAATATATAGATTGAAATAAAACATAGAACTAAAAGTGAGCTAAAAATAATAAAATAACATAAAATATACAAACCTATATTGGATTTGATTTATTGCTGATTATGCAGATTGATTATGATTAGAGACTACCTAAAAATACTTGTCAATTGTGTCACATTCAAAAATAATAATTCAAACTATGTTGGGATGAGGTTACGCTAGGAGGACATGGCCACACTATGATCTTATATACTAACTGTGGCTGCATCCTAGTTGATTGTGTGACTAATTTTCCAATCTAGGTGTGTGTGTTTGTTTGAAAGTGTTTACTATCTAAATGCATATGATGATTTGATGTGTGGAAGACTTGTAAAGCACAAGCCTTAGCTCCTACATAATAAACCAAATAGAGATAGAATGCCAAAAGAGGGTAATAAGGTTAGCATAGTAGCTAAGCTACCCTAAAAAAACCCCACATAATCCAAATGTTGCCTACATAATATAAATGGGCCTTAAGCAAATGTAGTTCTCCCTCATAAAGTAAGTGTGTGAATTTTGACTTTGTTATATGAACGCAACTGGATAGATTGTTTTGAATGATTGAAAATATGTTCCCTTGATCTATAATAAAAGATATTAAGACTAGGCCTTTAACTATTAGAATCTTTCATAATAAAAATTGGAATAAATAGTACTCTTTTGTTCAATGTACAATAATATTTGACAAGTAATTACTATACATATTTGGATAAGCCTTGATGTGATTATATAGATGAATATTTCCACTAACTAACCTTGATAAAAGTATGAGACAGGTAAAAGATCATCTTGAATTTAATTTTTTTTTTGTTGAGGTGTGGTGGACAAGGCCATAGTGCGACCCTATCTGACCAAGTGCAGTCCTATCCCATAAAGATAGAGAGCAATATAATTAGTTTGACATGAATCTGTAAGCAAAATAGGGATGTATAAATTATTTTCTAAGAATTTGCAATATATTTTTTGGAAGAGTGGATGCTATCATAGAGACTTTAAGTTAGAGAAATGATGAATTGGCCAAGCAGGGTAAGGATATCAAGTTTAAACATTGTCAAGCACTTAATGATTAAATTTATGTGTTTACATATGAACATTCAATCATAAGTACCCAAGATTTCTACTTGTGAATCCCTTCAAGATAAAATCATCATTTGGAGAAAGTCAATAGGAGAATTTCAAAAGCAAAATCATTTTTCAATTTAAATATCACATCATGGAAAAATAATGTCATGTATACAAATAATTTAGAATATCATGGTGTTATTCATGTATTTACATCTTCATCTATCTATTTTATGCCTAACGAAACTTCATATTAAGAGTGGAACCCTAAACAAAATACATCTATAATTAATGAGTCAAAAAGTGAACAAAAGGCTAACAAAAATTCAAACAAGATTATAAGAGAAATGATTCGAAAAAAGTTGATCAAACTACCTCCTATACATCCTCTAATAAGGTCAAAATATTATTATGAATATAATAGAATGCATGGGAATCATACATATAGTTTTTGGTATTTAAAAGACAAAATACAAAATATTATTGTCAGTTGTGATCCTATAATAGATAAATCAATCAACCTAATCACACTATGAATGCATCTCCTAAAGAGCTAGTGGAAGTAAAAAAAATTAAAATTAAAAACAAGAAATCTTAAACAAGTTACATCTAGAGAATTTAATAAAAGATCATTTATCCAAAGATAAATTGCAAGAACAAATTCAAGGTAAGCAAGAAAGCACATTTGTAAAAAGGTTTCTCATGAATAAATTTTCAAAGCAAAATATTCCTACAAAATCTAATGGTAAAAATAATGTTTTTAAGGATTAAATCACTATATAGACTACATGCATAAATGAAAAATATAGGTTCAATACTACAAAATTTACGGTTACATCTTCAAGTCAAGAATTTAAAGCACAAATTACATTTCTCTGTAGTGTTCACGTAGTGATACATGATTATTCTTTAGTTCAACATGGCATGTAAGGTTTAAAAATGATGAACCTACTCAAGAACAAACAAATTCTAATAATTTAACATCGACATATGGTGCAATTAGTTTTTCATATACAAATGCAAAAGATGATCAAAGTAGCATATGAAAATTTTAACAACCTAAAAAATTAGTTATCCTCAATGATGATGATTATGACTCTAATTATGCCAAATATTAGTATGATACTCAAGATGATACAAGGCCTACACAAAAGCATCTCCTTGATAAAAACTTTGGTTTTTAATATCATTATCTGATTGTACATAACTTATTGAATTTTTCATCATGTTCTTTTTTTTCTTGCATGCTTGATTAATTTGATCAATTTTTATAAGTCATTTTCTCTTGTTGAATTATTGGCCTCTTGTCTCTTCATTTTCACTTTTTAGACTTGAACAATGTGAAATAATGATTAATTTTGCTAGATTCTACCATTTGTCTCTATGTTTTCATAGTTTGCATTGATTAAATGTCATTTTATATCAAGGAAAAAATGACTAGTTAGGGACAAGAATGACTTCCACTACTGTCCTTAGTTGGTTGATCCTATCTTGTGTAAATTTTTAACCAAAAATTACAAATTGATCATGCAGAGCCTTAATTTTTCTAATTTTTAGATATTTTTCATAAGTTTAGTATGAAAAACACTACTTATTCATGAAATAATATTTATTTTCATGTACTAAATTGCTTATATCATGTCACATATTTTGACAAGTGTACGTTTGATGAAACAACAATGAAAAATCTGTCATCTACATACTATTTTAGTTCCCTTACATGCTTTTCAAACTTACAAATCATATACAATGGTGGCATCTCATTCATACATGGCCATGCAATCATTTCTAAATATATATTTCTCTTTGGCACATGTTTCATATTATTTAGATCTATCTCCTTTATTCTAATTTCAAACCTTTTCTTATCACTAGTTTTTATTATTTCAAATTTCAAATTTTATAAATATATATTGTTACAAAATTAGAACCTAAACATGATTAGAAATTTTGTTTACATCTTTGAAATGTGTTATTTATCTCATGATTAGTAGATAGCATACTCTCTTTCTTTCACACATACATTTCACTTGAATTCATGAGTGTTATGCAAGATATACAAACTTTCACAAGGACTAAGATATTGAATTTGCTTCTACCCAGTATCATTGTTAAACTGAGTGCATCTTATCCATAGTTAAAGTATGTACAGGTATTATCATTTCATGAATCCTATACTATTGATCTATACAATATTTACAAATTTATTGTTAACATCTATATCTAAAATTGTGTTCATGGATATGCTACTTTCTAGGATATGCTCACATTACATATACATGATATATATTGCATTTTTAGTTATATATTCTATTGATGCTATTATTGATACATATTAGATTATATCTTATTTTTTCATTATGAATGGCCCTTGTCCCTTGTGTTTAAATTGATTAAACATCCCTATGAGATCTTGTTTGGTATTTGCAACATTTGAACATGTCAATTATTATTTGCCCTTGCCCTTTTGTTGTGCTTGACATTTGAAAATTTACATTGTTTGAAATATTATTCATGTCTTTTTTCTATGGCCCTTATCCTTGTATGTGCAATTTACACTTTGAAACATTTTAACATGTCCCTTGTAAGTGGCCTTAGACATTATTGTTTGGCATTGCTATTTGTAGATACTCAAATCTAGATTTTACATGATAATTAGTCTTGTACACTTGACAAATATCACTCTAGGCTATAATATTTGTTTATTGACTTTCCTATTGTTGTAATGCTCATGTTTACCATCTCACTATGCCTAAATACTTATCTTATGGTCCAACCCTAATATTATGATTACCTAGATCACTTGTAACTAACATCATGCTTAAAACATGATATATATCTTTCAATATTAGTTAAAAATCTTCAAAAATTATTTATTCTCCAAGACAAGAACATTCAAATTTGGACACTAGCATTGATGCTAGTGTCCTAGTTCTAATGCTAATGTTTGTACCTTAAAAACACTCAAATTTGAAAATCTTTCTATATATATGGGTTGGACTATTTGTCTTATTTAACCCTCCACGAGATTTTTCTCAAAAGGTGTTGTATAAATACAAGTTAAATATCATTCATTATCATCAAGTACTATTCAATCATACATCTAATGCTTACCAAGAAAAAACACCTTTCGAGTATTCAAAACTGCCATGTTCTTCCCTATTTCAATATCAGTAATAAGAGTAGTATTATTATAGGTCTAAAGCATTCAAAAATTAGGCCATGAGTATTATTTAGCAAGATAAAATTTAGATCACTACATGCACTCAGATATAACATATTACACCATTATTCATACACATCACAACATAGGAGAGAACTACATGTGTCTGAGACCCTCTTCATATTATTGGCTATGTACGTAGCATTCACTGATAGAGGGGTCTTTGAGGTTAACTTGATTTCACTTGATCCCACTAATCTCTATTTTGTGATGTGACATGCCCTATTTAGAGGATCTAGGTGTTTGAGTAAATGAATAATATAGATAACTTGTGTACATTATCTAAATAAAGCATCTAAAATTTGATAGTGAATGCTATTAGACATTGGTGAAATTTATATAAAAGAGTCAATGTTTTGTATAGGACACTAATTATAGAATTTAGACACTAATGTTGATGTTAACGTTCACATGGTAATGCAAGTTTCAAAATTAGTAGAAAGCAAATATTCAAAATTTGATGACTAGATCTAGATCTTCAAATAGTCCATTTATGTACTTACATTACTTAGACCTACTTGTGCATCAATGTATAAGCTAAGTACAATTTCTCCTTTGCATTGCTATTACGAGAATACT
This sequence comes from Torreya grandis, assembly GCA_037957365.1. NCBI lineage: Eukaryota > Viridiplantae > Streptophyta > Pinopsida > Cupressales > Taxaceae > Torreya > Torreya grandis. Next base: position 1,006,011 of record JARHVA010000376.1, read on the forward strand.
AAATTTTGTCATTTATATATTTAGTATATTCTTAGTTCAATATATCTTATTAGAATATTAGTAGAATATAAATTTATTTAATTGACCTACTTTTTAGAGTAGTTTACTCCTTGATTGATTAGGCTACTCTTTCATTTAATCCTTATTTCTAAAAAGGGTTAAATATTTGGTGAAACTGACCTCTGAGTCTTCTTATACAATCCTAGCTTACCCTAGACTTTTCTGATTTTTTCTAATTTTTGAAATTGTTAAAAATATTAAAAATCAAATTTGCTTCAAATCAAAATAAATTCATCACATTTATTATGGATACATCTAGTGCTTATTTTCTTACACAATACATGATGATAGTTATTGTTTTCCATTTTCCATATATTTCTAAATCAATATTTGATATAATCAAATGGAGTCAACAAATGGGTACAAATAAAGAGAGTAATTTAACACAAGATAAAATCTAATCTCTCTTTATAATTCTTATTGTAATACCGTGAACCCTTGTCCAGCTTCACTAGGTTTCAACATGCATGTTCTCAACCTTTTATCCCACCTAGATCCTATTCAAGTGACAACTATCATCTCACTCCTATTATTCACCCACAACTTATATTATATTTTGTGGTCCAAATTGTCACCACATGAAAAGTAAAGGGTGCCCAACCTTTTCAACCACATGTTAATATACAATTGATTCCTCCTAAGCCTAAGCTATTCATAAAATCTAAAGGGTATGATATGATTGAACAATTAAGTAATACCCATGCTAAGATATCAATTATTGAGTTTTTGAAACAATCAAATATCTATAAGGATATCTTATATGAATTCTTGTGTGAAACTCAAGTACCAAATGACATAAAGCTAACTTATCTTACAAATATTATGAAGGATCTAAAAAATAACGTAAATATCATTAATTTTGACCTCAAAGATCTAACTTCAAAAGATATCATTGATCAAATTTTGGCTTTATTCATACAAGTCAATATCCATAATAAGAGAATCAAGAGAACACTAATTGATAACATATCAGGTCTAAACATTTGTAGTATAAAATTCTTAAAAACAATGGGTATAAGAAATGATATTTAAAAATCCTACATACATATAAAAGGAATTGATAATTCATGCAATCCACCAATTGGCCAAATCACATTGGATGTGACATTAGGTTCCAAAATAGTATAATTTACATTCCAAATAATGTCTTGATCATTGCATTATAACTTACTCTTGGGTAAACCTTGGATACATGTAATGGAAGTTGTACCATCTTTGTTACATTGATGTGTAAAATTCATACAAGATGGGACATTATGAATAATGCCTATAGATGATGAACCCTTTAAATTTTTTAAAATGTTACATTCTAACACATAATGGGTTTCTCAAATAGTACTATCTATTTTTTTTTTAAAATTGAGATTATATCAATTTATGATATGGGTGAATCAAGTAAGATAAACCATTTATATCAAGATATTCATAAGGCATTAACATCTGAGATACACATGGATAAATATAAAATTAGGATAATGAACATAAGGACAAGGAAATGGAGTAACCTCCATTACAAAAGGAACCAATGAGACTACAACAACAAAATCAAGCATTTGAGATTCCTTTATTGGTAAATTCTGAGTAACATGAGAGTGAGGTTTTTGATTAATATGTGTTTAACACCTTTTTGAGGTTATGTGTAGGGTTAAAGGGGTAGAATATCATGTACACAAATATTAATAAAACTATTCTATAACATGATAATTAATTGAAAACTCAGATAAATGAATCTTTTAAATTAAAGTGTTATGTTAAATATAGAAAGAACACTCAAAATAGTATTTTGATTGCATAAACACGAAGAATGGATAATACCTAGATTATCTACAAATACACAGGCAAATATGAGAAGTACAGAGGTGGAAATGGGTAGGGACAAGATCAAGATCCAGTTGTCAAATTCCAAAAATATTATTTTTGGAGGCCTAGATACTTGCATCAACCTTGGGACACTTACATTGATTTTTTTGTCCTATTCTCAACGTAATTATCCTATATGAAATATTAATTATATTATGAAACAACCACCTAGAGCCTTTTGGGTTTTTTTGTCACCTTTCTAATGATGTATTTTATTCATGTGCATAGGTTATCAATGATTATGTGTGGACCAAACCCATCTCTTCACTTTAGGGATTTGTACCTTGCTAAAAATGGGTTAGTGGGCTCACAGTGTTGAGTTGACCTCAAGGACCCATCTGTCAATGAGAGCTACCTACATAGATAATACTCCAAAGAGGGCCTCATACTTATGTAGTTCTCCCCTATTTGTTGGCTTATATGTGTAGAGGGGTGCAATATACTATACACAAAGGCTGTAATGTTCTAACTTTTAACTTGATAAATACTGGTCATGGGTTGTTATTTGAATGCTTCAGACCTATAATATGATTGAATCTATGATTGATATGAAAATAGAGAATAATAGGGTAGTATAAATAAGTTATGTAATTTATTGATTGAGCTTGAATAGGTATTTGATTGGTATTTTCTAGATGACTAATGAGTAAGATTAGATTTTTATTTATATCAAACCTTTTGAAAATATCTCATGGTAGGGTTAAATAAAACAAATGGGCTGACCCTTAAGATTCAAAATATTTACAAATTAGATGAATTTTGAGGACTATACACTTGATAAGAACCTTGACATCATGTCAACAAAAGTGTCCCTATGTGGGATGCAAGTGTTTGATAGGATAGGATGCTACTGAGGATCTAAAAATGATAGTGAAGGACATATATTAGGTTTTAAGCTTTTTATACAGTGCATGAGATCTCAATCATCAAAAATGATAGGGTAAAACTATAAGATAAGTAGTTAGGCACAATGAGATGGTGAATGCGAGCCTTTCAACAACAAGGAGGTCTTAAACATAAAAAAGCCTTAATAGGTATTTATCAAGTATACAAGACTGAGTTGCATTATAGAAATCTGATTTTAGTATCTACACTATGATTGTGATGATAATCTTCCTCATGATATGATAGATGAAAAATTATGTAAACTTAGTTTTGATCTGCTTGATCATCTGTGACATAATCTATTTACACCTATAGGCCTTGGTATATACAAGTTAAATCCATCATTCAAGGATGAAAAACTACATTCAAATAAAATCAAGGAAAAAATAGCATATGAATATGTGAATATTTGTTATACAATTCATCCCTCTTGGCTAAAAACTTTAAGTTAACCTTACAAGGGATATTTACAAATACATCATGTTAATAATGTGGAATCCTCACACAAGTCACCATAATAGATTTTACATATTAGAATTGTGCAAGATGCTCTGCATACAATACTTTATATACTACTTGAGCACAATATGTTATCTTTATTGTGGAATAAGAATAGTTTACAAATCAGATTGACACTTACAAAAGGATCAAAATATTATGATTATCATATAATCACAAGCCACAATATTGATCACTATGAAGAATTACAAAAAAAAAATAAAAAATAAAAAATGAAGGGCATGCACAAATTATGCAAGAACAACAACAAAGATCCTTGATCTCAAAAAATTCAAACCTACAAATTATGAGGGGCATACTAAAAAATTCCCATGAAAAAAGGATCTAACCATTATTGCAAATATTAATGGGAACTATTTTGAGCATCTTAAGATTGATATTAATGATTGGAAAATAATTTGCACTATTCAATGTTTATGACACTTAAGACTTATTGCAAAAAACTTAAAACATTGGCTATTATTCCATAATCACTTAGGTACATTATATTACCCATCACATGTGGATCACAAGTGGTCCCTACAATCATATGGGTATTGGATCAGGGGACACATTTGACATTCCATTTTGGGCAACATTGGCTGGTATATATGAATGTGACAATGGACACTAAAAACATGTGCCTCACCTTTCCTTTTGAGGACAAGGAGGTTCACATTCAATATGATGGATATCGTGATGAACTGATACCAATGGATTTTGGTATCCAACTACAAGAAAATATCAAAAAATAAAAAATGATTCACTATAAACAATGGTGGTAAGAAAAGAAGGTGATAAGGACACTAAGTAGTACTATACCTTTTGATTGTGATGATTTATAATATTAACTCTTTCCTCAAAAATTAAAAAAATGAAATTAAAAAATAAAAAAAATATCAAAACATTGAAATAGAGAAAAAATATAAAAATATTTATTATTTCACATGTTTACTAACTTTTTCATATGTTGTTTACTTTATGTTGCTAGATAACATATCATTTCTATACACACATTTATTTCACAGGTACTTGAGTGTGACACAAGCACACACTAGATCTATTATACATGCATATGTAGATGTTGGACCTTTCCTCTTCCCATGTGACACACTACATTGGGGGCATCTTGCTTCTATTGATCGTGATTGATACATGTTATATTTTTTTATGATCATTATACATTATCATGTTGAGCTTATATACTAATGCTTACACATACCTATACTCATGATACTATCTTACACAATGTACTTGATGTATTATTTTATAAGACATTTTGCTAACATATGTATGTAGGGACTAATATGACATATTTATGTTAGTTGCTTATATTTATCTTATATTTCATCTTATTAGATGGCATATTTGATTGTATTCCTTGTTTGCTTCCTTGTGTTGATTATGTAAAATTTGAATAAGTTCCTTGTTTCTTGGCCTTAACAACCTAAGTGTTGATTATTTATTTGGTGTGTACACATTTTAACATGTCCTCCCCTTGAGTGTGTGACATTTGAACATGCCCATTGTTTGCACTATCCTTAGACCCCCATTTTGCATGACATTTTTTGTGTCCCAACATGCCCCATCTTCAAACACTTTCATATGGGGACCCTCTTTTCTCAGTTTGGTCTTTGGCTTACATGTTTATAGATGTGAGTTCCTACCTTCTAAATGCTTCATCGATATTAACCATGTTTGAATAATAAAGTATTCATTATGAATATTTGGTCTAAACAACACATCTAAAATTGGTCCTTGATATGAATATTTGAATTTGCCTAAGCTTAAAAGAGTCTTTATTATTTTAAAATAACATCCTCAAGTACTTTGAAAATTCATCTTTTGGAATACTGACTTAAGCTTTTATGCAAATTCTCTGACTTTCTTCAAAGTTATATGAAAATTTCCTTGGAAATTTGGTTTGCAGTTGTATGGTCTTTATGATAAAATTGACTAAGAATTCAGAATGTTTAGATAATAAATTCAGTCAATTCTTCAATATAGTCCTATCTTATAATTAGCTAAGTCAGTATATGGGTTTCAAGTCTCCATTGGCCTTTAAAAATAAAATTCCATTATAAATACTTAGTCATTATTGAGCTTTACACTTTAATATATAGTTGTTTGAGCTTTGAATATCTTTAGTCAAGTATTTTATTTAAATCATGGTCGACTGTATAAATTCATATACCTTGGGCTTTAAAAAATGGAAGAAATCAGGTCTTTTTAGATTAATATAGTCAAGATCTTGTTAAAATTTGCATTCAATTGAGCATGCCTTTTATTTAATAAAATAACATTTTATCTTTCTGTCTGCTCTTACTTTTCTAATTCATCATTTTTAGAGTATTTTACTTAGTATTTTATTTACTTCTTTTATGTTCTAGTAAGTCTTCTACACCCCCCAGATGGTGACACATGTCTAAATTGTATTTGTCTAAGCTCATCCAAAGTTTCCCACATCATGAAATACTTAATCATTTTCATAAATATTTTTTGATCCCCCAAGGCCTGAGATCATGCCACATGGCACAATCTATGTGACCTAGCTTGGTGAGGAGTCAACTATTTAATAAATCCTTTCCAAATCATCATGGCTCAAGATGACACCATGTGGCACCATATTAGGAGCTTAGAATTTGAGACAGTCGATAGAGCACCAATGGAGTTTTTTATGAAGGGCCTTAGGTATTCAAATTCTCATGATCATGCCATATGGCACAATTACAAAAACATAGAGGCCCACTACACTAGGGCTTTGGATCAAGAGTCCCCATGGCTCTAATCTTTGTAATGATTCCACATGGAATCATCACAAAGATTGAAGTTGATGGGATGTGTTTATGTAATCATAAAGTCTTGAGGGCTATGATACCTTGAGATGATGCCATGTAACATCATCTCGAGGACCTAGAACCATGGGGTGGGTTTATATATTTAGGAAACCCCAAGGCCCTTGGTGGTTGGGATCATGCCACATTAAATGATCCCATTCACCCAGGACCTTGGGGATGAGACTATGCAGTTCATGGATCTCTAAAGGCTTATCTTGTCAGGATGTGGCATGATACCAACCACCCAGGACCCTAGGGATGAGACTATGTAGTCAAGGGAGCTCTAAAGGCTCATCTCATCAGGATGATGCTGTATGGCATCATCTTATGAACATGGGGTGAATAAAGCAAGGTAAGGTTGGGAGATCCATGCGGTTGAGGATAAAGCATGGAAAAGGGTAGAATTATGTTGTGTGGCCAAGATCAAGCCCAAAAAATAAAATAAGGGCATAACAAGGTAACTCGAGAGCATAAACCTTTTCCAAATGGTAAAAAAAGAAGAATATGAAAATAAAAACTTGGGTAGACTTAGGCAGGGACATGTGATAAACAACAAAGACCAATGGGAAAGAAATAGAGAATCCTCATGGAATTACATGTGTCTAGTCACTTAAGGGAGCCCAAGACTTAAAAATGATGCCCACCCAACTGTCAGGAAACCATCATAAGATAAGATTGACTATGTGATCAAACTGAGTGAAAAAATTAAGTTACAACTCTATGAAAATAGTAAAAATGGTGGTATTAAATACAAGTGATAATGGCATTAATCATAGACACTAGACTTCAATGTAAAACTGACATACTTAATTGTAAAGTGACTAGTGGCATTAGTCATAACTATAGCAGTCATGTTGAGATCATGGCATGAGCATATAAGATAAAAGAATGCCATAAATGCTAGTATAAATTAAAGACAAGGAGGAGTGGTCTCAACTATAAAGAACTTGGGCAAGTTGGCAAATCTGTCAGAGAATTAATGAATATCAACTACTTTCCCAATCATCATTGATGTTTGTAAGTACCTGATTAGTGCGTTGAGCTAGAAGATAAGGCCATAAGCTCCCTAAATTTCCTATTTAAGAGGGATACATTTCCACTATTTGGGGTTGACTCTTTTGGTACCAAAACTTTACAAGAATTGTGCCAAGATTGCACTTGTTATTCTTTTTTATTTTACCTAGATTGTCTATCAGGGGATATTGATTATAACATAATACTTTTAAGGATGTTGAATACAAATTTTATTATGTTTTGTTCATTTAATATCTATAGTATTCCAATTTTACTTGCTATTAGTTCAAGGAATTTTAATGTGTATGTTTGCAAATGATTATATTAGTTATGTTGTGAAACCACTATCATAACTAGTATCTCAAATTTATTCATGCTTTATTTTAGACTTATTATTTTCATTGTGTTCAAAAGATGTAGAGTAAAAGATAGGATATATTTATAATTAATTCAATAGATCAATGGATTTCATGATAATTCTAATAATTTTGACCACTGAGTGGATATAAGTTTGTGCAATTGCTAGACTAGGTACATAGTGGTATAACTATGGTTAGGTATGATTTCAATTCGGTAGTACCAAAAAGCTCATTTAGGTCAAATACACCCTCTCTTTTATGCCCTATCCCCTCTCTCATTATATTTTTTTTGGTGATGCCCTAATTTAGTTTAAATTAACTTAAAATGAATTGTAATGAATTAGCTCTTAGTGATTTATAATTTGAATCAAACAAACAATAATAATTAGACAATTGACTAGCAAGAGAGCTGATGAACCTTTGGTGGTAGCAATTACTGATCTCAGAGTAAACACTTGGTATAATATTGGCCCTTGGATTGATCAACATAATCCTTAAAACAAGGGTTCATTAGTCCCATGATTGTTGCCTCCTTTTGTTCTCTCAGAATGGTTAATCTAATAGCTGATTTTTGACTGGGTCAGTTAAAGCGATCAACAACATTGAGTGCTCTTGTGTGTGTGCTTGATTGTTTATTGAGATTTTTATTTGCACATGTTACCATGAGCTATATAATAAATCTTAGGGATTGTTGTGATTTGATACTATAATTTTCTTTCGTACATCTACTTAGACATGATACTGGTATATGTTTCTTTACTACATGATTGATAAAATATAACATGGTTATCTTATCTTTTTGAGATAGGGTGACTATTAATTTTCATTTATCTCACCTCAAAAGGGGGAGAATATTAGTGGGGGCATGTCATAGAGACATGAATCCACATACATATAGTTGGAATAATTGGTAGAATTTGATGCAGTTTATGTCATTTAGGTATAAACTTGTGAGAAAATCTTATTCATTTGGCACATATTTAGAACAAAGTTTTTTAGATTTATCATACATATTTACATAATTTATAAATTATAGGTTATATTTTAACATATAATTCAGCTTGAGACACATTTAAGGTGTATATGCCATGAAAATACACCAAATTACACATACATTAATTAAAAAATATCAATATTCATGGATCGACCTCATCAAGAAGCACTGATTGAATTTTTATCTTCTACAACAATTGGCTCTATTGAGTAATGCAATCAATTTTTTCACCCTCAATGAACTTGGAATTACTTCTATTTTGTAGGTTGACAGGGTTACACCTATTGACTTAGTTGAGATTGGATAGATTAGCTAGATTGGCTAGATTAAGTTTACATACATGGGTTGCACAACTCATCCTTACATCAGATTAAAGGCATGATCACCCTCCAATTCCCATCTTCACATATCCAAAATTTAGTTGTGATCCTATCTCTAATGTTTTAAGTAGGAAACATCATTACTAATGGGAAACATGGTTGCATTGACACATAGGTGTACTCATTCCTTACTCTATTTTCTTTCAAAAAATTTGAATCATTCATTTTCATATTATATGCACTAATTTCACTATAACATGCTCTTGGTTGTAGGTCATGCACATATAATACAATTCAAATAGGGATCAACTAAAATCAAGGCATGTTGTACATGCCAAGGCTTGCATTTATTTCCTTTAAAATTAGTAATTTCATCCTTATGCATTGCTAGAGTAAAAGGGGGCAAATGTAGATATTCAAATTTGGATTTATCTTTATAAACTAGTCTTGTACATTTGTCAAATATCACTCCATGATATACCATATAGTTCTTGACTTTCTCACTAATACAAGGCTCACGTTTTCCATCTCATCATGTCTAAATTCTTATCTTATGGTCTGACCTTGATATTCTAATTACCTAGATCACCTATAGCTTATAATATGCACAAAACCTAATATATACCCTTCATTGTCAGTTGTAGAGTTTCAATAATTCTATAGTCTCTAAGACACTAATATTCATAATTGGACAATAACATCGATGTTAGTATCTCAGTTCTAACATTAGTGTTTATACCTTATAAACACCCAAATTTGTCAGTCTTTTGATATATATGGCTCAGCCTATTTATATTAATAACCCTCCATGAGATTATTTCCAAAATGTGTTGTATGAATACAAGTCAAAGACCATTCATTATCATTAAGTACTATTCAAACACACATCTAACATTTAGCAAGAAAAATCACCTCTCAAGTATTCAAAATTGCCTATTCTTCCTTATTTTAATTTCAATCATAGGAGAAATATTATTACAGGTCTGAAACATTCAAAAAGAAACCTATGAGAAATATTTGTCAAGTTTAAAGTTATAGCATTACATGCAATTGCATTTAGCATATTACACCATTGTTCACACACAAGCCTAAACATAGAGGAGAAATACATGTCTGAGGCCCTCTTTGGAGTATTGGCTATGTAGGTAATGTTCAATGATAAAGGGGTCTTCAAGGTCAGTTTGAATTAACTTGGGCCCACTAAACCCTATTTTTTAAGATGGTAAACCCTAACTGGAGGATCTAGGGTTTTAGGTAAAAGACTGATATAAAAAACCTATGTGCATGATCCAAACAAAGAATCTGAAAGGTGAAAGTGAACCCTAATAGGTGTTGGTGTAATTTATATAAAATATTCAATATTTTTTATATGATATTAGTGGTAGAATTAGGACATTAGCATCAATGCTAGTGTCCATAGGGTGAGGCAAGTGTCTAGACTGACATACAACAAATATTCACAATCTAAAAACTAGAATTAGATGTTTAGATAGTCCATACCTACACCTAAACTACTTAGACTTGCCTATGCATCAATGCATAATCTAAATATAATTTATCCCTTGCATTGCTACTATCAAAACATTGAAAGTTGTACTTTATATATTTAACATATTCTTAGATTCAATATATCATAGAGAATATTAGTAGAATCTAAATTAATTTAATTGGCCTGATTTTTAGAGTAGCTTACTCCTTGCTTGATTATGCTACTCTTTCCTTTAATCCTTATTTCCAAAAATGATTTAACACTAGTATAATGTGTGTGCTTGTTGACTTTTTTAGATTTGATAAGTGCCACTATCAATATCATGTACTCACTAACACATAAGATAATAATTTTATTATTATGAGATTTATTAACATATTTATATAGGCCTTGCCTTAGATATTACATAAATAATTCACACAATGAAAATTTTACTATACTAACATAATTTTCACATATGCCACATTATGATTTGATTACATCTTGCTATGCATGTTGTAATTAACTTTTATTTTTAGATGAGTAAATTTTAGGATCAATTCCCTCACCTCAAAGGGAGGAATTTTAGTGGCCTTTTCATACATGAGATAAGCCTTTTCAAAAGTAAAAATTTTTTTTGATACAAAATACAGTTTCAAAGGTTGAAAAATGGTTCAAAATTCAATCATTGTTAAAGATTATGGGGGGCATATGAACTTGTATTATAGGAAAAATTAAAACTTCACATAATTTTGAGTGCATGATACATGTTCATGTACAAACTTTAAATAGAATTTATTATTGGCATTTACATGTAGCTATATATTCTACATTTTGATAAATTCTACAAAATAATACATAGAATTGTATATTACAATGAATCTGGATGTGTCATGAATAGAAAAATACACAAAGAAGCATATAAATCATTGACATAACATTTAACATGGAAAACCTCATACAAAGGTAAAAAACCATAGGTGTTTATTCATTAGTTGAGAAACTAGAACCCAATACAAATCTTTCTCCCTCTTACTTCTTCACATAATATATCTTCACAAAACCTTAAAAATATTTCACATGGAACTTCTTGGGAGCAATATGATTTTCATCAATGTGTATTTTACTAAGGTAAAACACCTTTTTATAGTGTGAGGTGAACCGTTATTACCAACGGGTTCATCCACTCCCCAAGGCACAACAATAAACTAATTATATTTTATTGTTGATTTACACAAGGTTAACTATTGTTAATAAATCATAAAATATATTTATATTTACTCATTGTAAGTATGGTAAGGGTACATTAATTACCACTTAATCATTAAATGCTCCAACACTCCCCTTAATGTTAAGTGGGGATACATGCCATAGTTTCATTTAAAAATAAAATAACTATACTTCATAAATCATCTATAATGAGTTTAAGAGGCATGTGACTTTCAAAGGATTTAAAAACCTTTATCATGCTAGTATCACTTTTTGAAACAAAAAGAATTATAATCCATAAACTACTTTAGTCTAGAACAATCATGAGACTACATCTCACAGTTTCTCATGAATAATCAACCAATAATTTTGGAACCTTTTATAACATAATGACCTCTTATAATATCTAATATTATGTATCAAAATACACTATAAATTCATAGATAGTAAATTTTACCACATAAAGTGACTTTTTACAATGCTTTACAATGATAAGAAGTACAAAGAGGAAGAAATAAACCCATGGTTGTTAGGGAGTGACACTGTCATGCACACTCCCCCTCAAAAGAAACTCTGAGAGGCCCAACATTGTATGAAACTTGTAAAATATGGTATAACTACATGGTTTTGTGAAGATATCTACCACTTATTTATCTGTAGGACAAAACTATAGATCACCATTAAGGAATTTCTCTCAGATAAAATCTACATGAATTTCAATATGCTTAGTTCATTGTGTCACATTGGAATTTTCATCAGATCTATACAAATTTGATTATCAAAAAGAAGGATGGTATTGTGAGAAACATCCAAATGGAGTTCTTCCAACAAATTTTGCAACAAAATGGCTTATTTAGCAACTTTCATATGAAAGCTCTTGTACCATACTTAAAACATATCCAAAACATAGATTTATGATATCAAAGTATGGTTAGCATCATAATAATCAAATTAAAAAAGATAAATGATGACATGTTTATCTACAAAATAACACATTTTAAGGCAAATTAGCTCACTACTTTGATTACTAAGATAGTGGCACACATAAATCATTGTATGCAGTTCATTATTGGACCTCTCTAATATTGACAAGATGGGCATCCCCAATTATCATGTGATGCATATACAACAATTTAAGTTAGCCAAACATGATATATATTATTAGAAACAACTCTTTTTATAATTTGAATCTTATAAACTTTGTAAGCTTAATATGATTTTTGTCATTTTCCAATGATCTAGGAATGGATATAATAAAATATTGGGGTATGTAACCTCTCATATATCAAAGATGGAAAATTTTAACATGATATAAAATCATCCAACCAAACAACTATGATACTAAAAAAATTAATTTTAGACATGTAAGAACACAATGCTTAGTAAAGTAAATGATGAGAAGCTAATTAATAATATAAACTCCATTTACACTTTGCATTTCATAACATATATTTTTATCAAATGAAAAATCTAAGCATGTTATCATTAACTTGCCCCTAGTATCAAATGAAAGAATTTCTAACAATTGAAACAAAAAATATCCTTTCTGACTGAGCATGATATTATTACCAAATGTAATAACTAAACATGTTTGGCTTGTCAAATGAAGCACAATGTTATCTATATAATGAATTTCAAAGCTAACTCATATGAATTGAAAATAATCATAAATGTAAACATTTTGAAAACAATATAATGTCTATATATATTTTTTCATTTTCTCATCTAAGATTAATATATCTATCACAATATAATTTTAATTAATTTTTTTCAAGAACTAAATAAAATAGTTTTACTTACTAATACCATTTTAGTTGAAACATTATCAATTTAGTTAGTATTTTTTAAAGTAACAACAAATAAATAACCATTAAGAGATGCAACTTCAAGTGGTATTGTAACATCACTATGAATAAACTCTAAATGATGTGAGGAGTTTGCATCATGATTTTTGTGAAAGGGTTTAATGTATTACTTACCATATAAGCAACCCTCACGAGGTTCATGATGAGACATAACATAAAACTAATAAAATTAACATGACCAAATCTTTCATGTCATAAGTGAGATTTATTTCTACTATGCGATAAATGACAAAATGTAGAAGAAGTAGAAAACATGTATAAACCATTATGTTGAATTCATTCAACAATCATAGAACCAAATTTGTTTTTAATAAACCATTTATCCGTAATAAAATTTACTATGAAATTATCGTTTGTAAGCTGAGAATAGGATAACAAATTATTTTTATGTTTAAGAATAATATTTTATGATGACATTTGAAAATTTAGCTTTTCCTTAATTAGTAACTCCTAAATAAATCCTTTCAAATATATCTCTAGCATTAGATAAAATATTTGATAAACAAGTCATATGATACAATGCAAATAAGAAAACAAGGAATCTTACAAAGCAATAATGTTAGTATTATGTCCGTAAATGTTGTTTTCATTAGAGTTTTTTTTGATGATTCTGGTTAAAATCTTTCTTCCCTTTGTTATTTTTAGAGATTTTGTTTTTGTAACAATCTTCCGTTCTATATCCAAATCAACCACACATATTTTAATTTATGTTAGATTTAACTTTATGATTATTATTACTAGATTTATTATTCCCATTTTTAGCATTGGTAGAGTTAGGGTTAGATTTCTAGTTTTTAGTGTTTTCAGTAACACTATTAAGTGTGAGAAATGCTTAAGTGGCATTCTCTATAGAATCAAAGTTTGACATCACCTGTTATTCTTGAATAATAAAAATATCTACAGTGTACTAAGGTCATGAGTGTTTTTCTCTATTTGGTATTTAAAATTTATAATAGAAATGAAATTTTGAAACTTTTCATGAATATTTAATTGAATAATGAAATACAAAAGCTTATCTTGAATTAAATTATAGTCACAACTATCTTTCTGAGATTTAATGTTTTTAATTTTTGTAAGAAAATTAACTACTTTTTCATCACCATACATGGGAGTAATAAACAAATAAAAAATAAGTTTAATTATTTTTGAGAGATGAGTGCCCTTGTGCATAAACTCAATGAGTTTTCGAGTATCGCTAAGAACTCTTGATTGTTGATATGTTGTAGAAATTCATCCTTAACACTCCACAAAATAATTGACATGGCTTCTTGCGATTTCTATAGAAATGTATTGGTAATCTCAAGTGTAATATGTCATTTGATGGGGGTTGTTCTATCCCAAAACTAATGTTCCATAATTTTTGAGCCATAAATTCAGTGTTAATATGATTTTTAAAAATATTATAGTTCGACCCATTTAACATTTGAGATTTATCAAGCACAAAATTAAGAGAAGTCATAACTTCCCTTTAAAATTTGACACTACAACACTATAAAACTTAGAAAGTGTTATTTTAATATGAATTTATACTATAGTTTATAATAAAAATAAATTTTCTAGGGTTTAAATAATAATATTCACTTACTTGATTACAAAACAATTCACAAAATGCAAACAAAAACAAAAAAAGTGAAAGTCATAAGTGTTGTAAAAGTCGTAAGTGTTGCAAGACCACTTTTACATTAAAATAAATGAAAAAAACAATATAAGGAAGATTTAAATAAAACAATAGACCATTCCAAAGTGTCTAAAATGTGCAAAAATCTAAATATTGAATGGTCACATGACCATCTTTAATAAGAAAATTGAATAGTCAGGGGTGTCAAAAGTGTTGAAAATTTCACACGTTTATTTTTGCATGCCAAAAATAAAGGGATTTTAAACTATTTTTTTTAATATAATAAATTATCTTTGACAAAAAATTATGTTGGGATGGGGATTTAAATACACCTTGTTTTTACAGGTGTTCTACAAAATTAAACTAGCTAACAAACCTTTGACCAATATACGTTTTAAAATGTAAGATACATAATTTAAAGTGTATTTATTTTATTCTATTTTTTAAAATAAAAATATTAAATACACGTAAAAAATAATCTTGGTTGATTGTATATAAAAATAATTAAATGTTGGGTGGGGGGCTTAGACCGATTGGTTCAGTATTTCCGTCGTGCTCTGCTGGTCACGGGTTCTAGTCTCCCCTCATCCCATGGAACCGAAGGGCATGTCACGCCAGCATCGCCGGTCACGTTAAAAAGTTTACTAGGCATACTGCGGGTTATAGGGGGACCATGCTGGCGTTGCAGTACTATAGCAGTGTAGTACCGATTCTCGCAGCCTAAAAAAAAAATAATAATTAAATGTTTTTGATAAAGACAACTCATCAATAGTGGGACCCACCACTATGCTTACATGGGAAAAGTGGATTTAATAAAGCATGTATTTATTGCATACTTTGATAAATGATTACTAACCATTTTATGTTGTTATATCATGAAAATCATAAGTAATGACATAATGGAAGAGGCATGGGTGCTTTTTTAAGCTACAAGAAGCCAAATCAAGCTCTGTAAAGCTCAAAATCACCTTATAATGGCTAAACTAAGCACTTGACATAACCAATATTAGATCTACTTGATCAAAAATTGATATTTTTCTACTAAAGATACTATAATGGTGCCTTAGATTATTGTAATAAATTTAGAATTTGATTATGCTACTTTAGATGCTCTTCTAGAGGCCCAAATAGGCTTGAAAATTGAAGATTTTGTTGATGTTGAAGGAGCAGCGCCGGGCTCCCACTTCCAGCCCAACTTATTTAAGACATAATTTGTTTAGTGGAGGCCGACATAGAGATTGAAGAGATGCATCTCTTTCCTCTCACTTGTATATATATAGAGTGATTTCTCATTGTTCAACATAAGGAGAAATATAATTGAAAAGGAAGAGCAGACTACTAAGGAGTAGATCAAGTTATTTCAAGAGCAAACTCAAATTTATTAAGTGTGATCTTATTCATTGTGCTTCAAGAAGTGAAGACATACTTGTAGGCCTTGGATTTGGCCATTATAAAGCAGATTGCTATTCTTATCATTCAATATATAAGAGATATATTGTTGTTGAATTTTTTTTCCTTCAAGTTGGAGGGTTTTCCCAGGGTATATTGTTGTGTTCATTGTTCATTGTGTTGCATTTTTCTGATTGTTTCAATTCTGATCATAAAACTAACATGGTATTAGAGCCAGATTTGAAGAAGATCATGATTAAATTTTTCATTACAGGAATACTATATTGTTCTTTATATCCCCTATTTATTCCTATTTTAGTCAAGATGGTGAATGGTCTTAAAATTGAGGATAGACTCGAAGGAGCATCCAACTTCACATAATGGAGGTTTATAATCATGCTCACCTTGGAATAAAATGACTTGGCCTAGTTTGTGGAAACCAAATTTCTTGAACCTTCAGAGGAAGAAGAGAAATTGCAATTGAAAAAGAAAAACTAACAAGGCAAACCATGGGAAAGATGCAACTAGCTGAGTTTTATAGACAAGATGATATCACTACCAAAAAGAGCAGTTGGAAAATTATTTAAGTGTCAAGCTACAACAAAAGCAACATAATCAAAGTTATGAGATCCAAAAATGGAAGGGAGTACACATCTGAAGGATTCTATAACTTTTGCATTGAAGCAGGAATTAAGAGGGAGTTTTGTGTCCCTTACAACCCTCAACAAAATGGTGTTGCAGAAAGGAAGAACAAATATATTGTAGAAGCTTCCAAAGCTATGATTGATAATGAGTTCTTCTCTATGAAAGAAGTTTGAGGTGAAATCCCTTGATAACGAGTTCTTCTCTGTGAGATAAGTTTGAGGTGAAATCCCTTGATAACGAGTTCTTCTTTGTGAAAGAAGTTCGAGGTGAAATCCCTTGATAACGAGTTCTTCTCTGTGAGAGAAGTTTGAGGTGAAATCCATTGATAGCGAGTTCTTCTCTGTGAAATAAATTCGAGGTGAAATCCCTTGATAATGAGTTCTTTGAGAAGTTCAAGGTGAAATCCCTTGATAACAAGTTCTTCTCTATGAGAGAAGTTCAAGGTGAAATCCCTTGATTCCACCCTCTAGGAGAACCATGGTGGATGTCATGTAAAGTGATGAACACTTGTACATACTATACATTATTATAGCCATTGTGGTTGACATCACAATGAGGTGATATGTCTTATGCAGTTGGAAGTATCCTCCCTAGCTAAGAGGGAGTGTTGATGTTGAAGGAGCAGCGTTAGGCTCCCACTTCTAGCCCAACTTAATTAAGACATAATTTGTTTAGTGGAGGCTGACACAGAGATTGAAGAGATGCATCTCTTTCCTCTCACTTGTATATATATAGAGTGATTTCTCATTGTTCAACATAAGGAGAAATATAATTAAAAAGGCAGAGCAGACTTCTAAGGAGTAGATCAAGCTATTTCAAGAGCAAACTCAGAGTTATCAAGTGTGATATTATTCATTGTGCTTCAAGAAGTGAAGCCATACTTGTAGGCCTTGGATTAGGCCATTGTAAAGCAAATTTCTATTCTTATCATTCAATATATAAGAGATATATTGTTGCTGGATTTTTTTCCCTTTAAGTTGGAGGGTTTTCCTAGGGTATTTGTTGTTTTCATTGTTCATTGTGTTGCATTTTTTTGATTGTTTCAATTCTGATCATAAAACTAACAGATTCAACTAAAGAATACTAGAAATAGATTACAAAATAATGAATCTAACTTTTTTACTAAATTTCAGTCCATGGAGGATATACAATGGTGCTTATAGCTAACAAAATATCTCAAAAATTAAATTTAATCCTTCCACAAACTTCTTTGGAGATTTTACAAGCCTCAATAATGAAGATTTAGCCTCTAAAAATTGAGATCCACAATTTAGGAATACAAAACTAATTTTTATCTTGTTTTGAGGTCATACATAGACATACTATGATGCCTATGAGGAAGAAACAATCATAAATTTGAACTTGATTCCTTATAGACCTTGCAAAAGGTCTTTGAAAGCCAAATAAAAGATCTTCACTCTAGAAGAGATATCCATGCATGAGATGAATTGAAATGATTCTTTCTAATTTTTTCACTTACCTTAGCCATAGATGGGTTGTACAACATAGCCATGATGCTAATTTTCTTGCTGGTACTTTGTTTAGAGCTTCAATAGTTGATTTTTTGCTCATATTTGTATTACCAGGCTCTACAAGGGACAAGAAAGCCAAAAACAAAAATCTGAATGAATAAAATGATTTATTTTCCTCTCAAGGCCATACCACAAGCTGAGTTTTGATTAAAAATATGCTTGAATTGACTCTGGATGCTCCAAAAGTAGGTCTTTCCAAGCATGAACACATCAAACCTACTTTAAAACTATGGTAAAATCTACAAAATAATATAAATAATTATATATTACAATGGATCTAGATATGTAATGAATATAAAAATACACAGAGAAGTATACAGATCATTGACATAATATTTAATGTGGAAAATCTCATAGAAAGGTAAAAAAACCATGGGTTATTATTCATTAATTGAGAAACTAGAACCCAATACAAATCTTTGTCCCTCTCACTTATTCATAGAATATCTCTTCACAAACCTTGAAAATATTTCACATGGAACTTCTTAGGAGGAATATGGTTTTCATCTGCGTATATTTTACAAAGGTAAAACATTTTTTTATAGTGTGAGGTTAATTGTTGTTAACAACGAGTCCATCCTCTCCCTAAGGCACATTAGTAAAATAATTATATTTTATTATTGATTTACATGAGGTTAACTCACATTAGTGAATAATAAAATATATTTATATTTAACTGTTGTAAGTATGGTAAGGCTACATGAATTACCACTTAACCATTAATGTTCCAACAAATTTATAAATGGGGGAATGATACAAATTCATGCAAGCTATGCTATTTTTCAAAGTTTCAATATTATTTACTTGTTTCATACATGGTAGGAGCATGTATGTTTTCCATTCTATTTTGATCATACATTTAGGAACAAAGTTTAGTTGAATACACAAGCCATCTGTAGTATTTTATTCAGTTTAAGTGCATAATGCATAATTTAGAGTTTTTTTGACCTCTATCATTATGTTTGTGAATCCATTTTAGATTTCAACCCATTTCATGTCTTAGGGTTATGAATACTAATTTAAATTAAGGGTTTTGCATCCTTTAATGGGTGTTATTTAGTTTTACAAAGTGAAAATTCAATTTGGGGTTGGGTCACACTAAAATTCTCCATTGGTTCAATTAAAGAACAAATCTTCTTCAAGTGCTTCAATGGAAGCACCTATTCTTCAATGCTTGAAGGAAGAATCATCTCCAAGAAAAGTTACAGAAGCAAAACATTGGTTTCACACATATAGGTGTATTCCTCCTTTGCTCTCTTTTCAACTTTCAAGTTTAATTAGTTTTCAAATTTACAACTCAAACATTTTCAAATTTCAAATTCAAGCTTTTTCAAATTTGAGTTTTCAAAAGAACAAAGTCAATACTTTAAGTATTTTGCAAGTTTTGAGAAAATATGGTGCCTTGCACGATTGGAGTACCAACTCAAAGACAAATTGTGTCTTACACACTAAGTTATATATTTCATATAATCTAGAAATTTCATTTATATAATAAAGGGGGGAAAATTATAGACACGTAAATATGGTCACAAATACTTGATCATGTTAGTTTTCAACTTTAATTAACTTGTACACTTAATTAGTCCATATTATGCCACCTCACTTTATCTTAAGCACTTATGAGGATCTATTTTTATTCTAAATTGCTATATGTCACCTACATAAATGTTTTGATTGATAAAAAAAATATTAATCATCTGTATGACTAATCTAGGACCCAAGTTTCATATGTTTACTTACAAGATAGGATTGATCAATAGGGATATTAGTGGCAGTAGGATTTGCCCCTATGGGTCGATCATGTCCCTTGGTCCTCTAACAGTCAATTTTTAAAATTAAAACCTCCCTTGCTTTATGATCTGTAGGATTCTTAGTATGCATGTTTCCCTTTTGGATAGTTATAAAGGCACACTCAAGTCACTCATTTTAAGAACATTGTAATACAAAGGCATACTTACATTATTGTGCTTTGAGTAAAGCTTCATTATTCTTCCCAATTTTGATTTTAATCATTTGAAGTAATCCTCAGCCAAGTCAAAATATTATTTTATCCACTTCAACCTAAAACATGATTAAGTATTCAAGCCATCCCTAGATGTATTCATATAGTCAAATGAGCACAGTCACATAAAAAACTCTAATTGGGATAATTGTGTGGGCTTGAATTCCCTCTTCAAAGTATTAGATACATAGGTAGAATTTATTTGTTTTGAGGGTGATTGTGGTCATCTTATCTCAATTACAAACTACCTTTCTCTATTATCAAGTTTTCAATCATTGTTAGCTCTATTAAGGTTTCAACCTTGAAGAAGCTATTTGTAGGTCTTCCACACACTTCTAAAGTTCAAATATGTGCATACAGAACTAAATTAAGCTATATCAAGTGATCATTCCCTAAATTATTAATTTTCAATAAAATAAAATATTGACCAATTGGGACAATAGTAAGAATTGATCATGTCCTTAGTTGGCCAATTTTGTCCTTCTGTTTCAGTTCTCACTTCTACGCACTTATAGAGTCTATTATTGATTTCATGTTTCAATCATCTGTTAGTCAAAAAAGTCATAATTTGGGGAAAAAATAACTAATTTTATCTTTTCATTTCATAGTTAGTATTCTTTCAATCAATTGCACATTATCAGATTTAATATTTTACTTTTATTTTGTTTGTCGAAAGTTCATTTTTAGAAATCTAATTTATTCCATTTAATTTATCTTAATTAGGGTTAGTTCACGTATTCATCCAAATTTAGATAAAATAATAACACATGGTGCACATACCTCTTTATTTTGAAATGAATGCTTCATAGGCTTCATCTCTCATCTCAAAAGAAGGGAATATAGTGGGCATGTCTTGGAGATTCAAGCCATGATAGACAAATGATTCAGATTTTGGGTCAGATTATGTGATTCAGATCAGATAAATCGATCAAATTTTATTATATTGAGTAGATATATATATATATATATATATAATGGCATTTGTATATCACTTTAAGGTATAAATGGATCCCATTTGGGGCATGGATGTTTTTTATGAAAATAATTTTCTATTTATATGTTGTGTATTGATGGGGAACAATGGTATTACATAACACTTTGGGTCTAAAATCTGTTTGTAGTTGATGATTCAGAGTTTTAATTTACATATGCATTTTTTTTGATTTCCACATTGAAATATGAACCAGTTTCAAGATTCCATCTTGAATATTTTCTAATGATATTTGAATTAGTGTGGTTAAGGATTTTGTGCCACTTGACTTCTAGCACTTCTCTATCTCCAATTGGGGTTGAGGAACTTATACTTTTCAACCCATGGTTTTAGCAGTTACATCTCCTTGGGTCATAATCACACCATGGTATTCTCTAAATGGGTCCAATGGTAATTTGGTTCACATAGCCACAAGTGTATTCATTCTTTGAATTTTCAATTTTATTTAATTCAATAATCTAAGTTATTTCAAAAAATACATCTTGAGTAGACATTGATTTATACACTATAATCCTTATCAAAGTGTCACAATATTATATATCCATAATTCTCACTCTTTGGACACTATTGGTAATAATCAAAAGTTTCAATTATAATATGTGTCACCTCTACTAACACTATCCAAGGATATTTAATGGATAATTCTCAAATTCAAACATATTACTTTGGTTAGCCTAAGCACGTTTCATATGTTGGTTATGGAGAGAAATATCAAAGAGTCATCTATAAATGCAAGTCAAGCATAAGGTCTTACTCACTCATAAATTACATTGAGAACCACCTGAAAACTTAAGAGTTCCATTAACACTCTATTGAGACATTAACATAAAATCATACACATTTAAAATCCCATCAAAGGAGCAACCCTAGAGCCAATTATGAATACCAATGTAAGGTCAGAGTTACATGTTGTCAAGTATTATATGTCAAACTATGAATTTTAATCTAACATGAATACATTGGTGCACACACACACCTATGTGGGAAAACTATGTACAATTTTAACCCTTTTCAAAGGATTGGAATGTAAGTGATGCTCAATCACTTAGCGGGGAGTGGTTGGGGTTTCCCAACCCATATTTCTTACTCCTATTTAAGTTAATTAGTGGTTGAAATTGAAGTTAGGGTTTCAATACAAAGAGAAACAACATCAATATCTATGCATAAGACCAAAGATAAGTAAACACACAAAAATAAGCTACATGGGCAAATACAATGATGTATGGTGAAACAAACAGACCACAATCAACCTGGACAGTGGCAATATATAATGGACAATACTAGTTGTAGTAAGGGTCTAGGCTTGGAAAATAATATTCATGCAAGTTTTAAGGTCATGTTTCCTACTTTAAGTTATCACAGAGCTATTATAGAGTCATTTTGAGGATTGTGACACACATAGTAAGTAGTATAAATAAAAAAATAGCTAAGTGCCTTTCTTTCCTCTTTTTTTGGTCATTTCTATATTTAGTAAGTATAATAAATCTCTCTTTCACATTTAAATTGATATAATTAATCTATTATTTTACACTATTTTAATTTTAATAGTTTTATGTTATTTGTATCACCTAAATCTTAAAATAAATAAAGCATAAATGACAATGTTCTCCTCTAGCTTAAACATTGTGATAACTTTTTACCAATTTTGGGTTTTTTTAAAATAATATACTAAGGTATTTTTATGATATTTCTTCATTTGAATTTGTGTTTGATCTATTGTGGGATCCCATTTATGGGTAGATACATACACTTTAGTGGATATCCCACATTATTAATGTTAAGATGGTAAACATTAAAGTGTAAAATTATCATCAAATCACTCTTACAAATTTATGGTTCTATCCATGATTAGTTATTCATATTTTCTGATTAAGTGTGGGGAATAAGTGGGAATGAATTTTTGTAACTATTTTAACTATGAATCAAAACAAACAAGTGTTGTGATGCGGCTTTAGTATCTATTGCTGTGAGGAATATTTAGATTTAATTAGTGTTAAGATTTTGATTATAGTAACTAAGATTAATAGATCCCATAAGTTTACAAGGATAATTAAAATTATTATGTGGAGTGTTGCCATTTTATTTAGAAGTGACTAAATGTGAAAATTGTTATGAAGGCATAGGTCATAGATAAAAATGACAAAGATATGGAGTCTTTTGATTCAAATATTTGTAGGAAGAACATAAAACAACAAGTTGAAGTCTTTTACAACTAGGCAATTTAGTTTACTAACAATAAAGGAGAAATGTGCTCCAATGACTAATATTATCATAACACAATCATATGGCCATCAAATTTACCCTTCATTCAACAATTTAAGGATGAAAAAAATAAAATTTTATGCTTCCATAAATATGGAATTCATCTAGAATGTTGTTTTTGATAGACTTTATTTATTATGTATGATATGTATAAAAAAAATTCATGTAAATATAATATAAATTTATCATGATACATAATTTAATAAAAAATAAATCAATATAGACTATATTTCAAGTGCACATAGTGTAATTCTTAGGTATTAGAATGTGTAGAAAATTTTAAACATAAATATAAACACAAACCTAGTCATGAAGAAAGACGATAATGATGATATCAATAACGATAAAGATATATAGTCTTTTGATTCAAATATTTGTAGGGAGAGCACAAAACAAGTTGAAGTCTTCTAAAACTATGTAATTTAATTCACCAAAAATGAAGGAGAAATGTGCTCTAATGACTAATATTCTCATAACACAATTATATGGCCATCAAATTTACACATAATTTCAATAGTTTTACATAAAAAAACATTTAAGAATGAAAAAATATGTATTTTAATGCTTCCATAAATTTTGAATTTAGATAAAGTGTTTTTTTTGATACATTGTTTATTATGTATGACATGTATAACAAAAATTCATGTAAATATAAGATATATTGGTCATGCTACCTTATTCAATAAACAATAACTCAATATATACTATTTAAAATGCACATAACATGAATATGAGGAATTTTATAATCTAAAGAATATTAGACAAGGAAATTTTGACTCGGTTTGTTCATGTGTAGGTGGACATCATGAGAAAATAAAGTAGAAATAATTGACACATAATTATAAAATCATAACCCTTAATATGATATTATAACATACTATACATAATAATATAATATGTTAACAATATTTATATTATATATTTACAATTAATAATCAATTTTATATTAAAAATATTAATAACATTAAATAAATAGATGTTATAATATATTTGATAAAACTTATATAATATTTTTATAGTATTATATATAATATATTATATCATAGAGTATATACTATTATATATATTTACAATATCTCTTATATAATAATATTATTAAATTTCATATTTTTATTTTAATAATAATAATAATAATAATACACACACACACACACACACACACACACACACACACACATACATACATACATACATACATACATACATACATACATATATATTTGATCGAGGGATGTAGGGCATGATTAAAATTTAATCATGTAAACATTATTAAGAGAAAAAGGTGAAAATATGAAGGGGTAGTTTATGGTTGGAAAGGAGGTTGAAGGTGATTGATAACACATAACACAACCATGACTAGGTGGTATGTTCCATATTTATGTGGTCGATGCTCATATTTTGCCTGCTAAAAATATCAAAGCAAAGAGGAGGGGGAGGAAGAAGTAACAAAAACTTTTCTTCATGTGATTTTAACCCTCATTCATGTGAATCTTGTAGTAAATGGCATGGAGGTGGAGATCAGTGTGGAGGGCAATACCTAGTGATACAATCCAAGGTCATATGAAAAGAACATTAAAAAGACAAATGCACATTCAAATAGTGGAAATGCCAATAATGTAAGGTATGAGGCAACCTGGGTACCTTGCATTTAAATATATCCCTTTCCATAAAGGAAAAAATCAAAGCTAGACTATAAGTATGGCATAAAATCCATCAACTTATATCTCGCTTATCGAGGATTTTGCTCTACTAAAACTTCTAAGTGATGTTGATGCATTTTCAAGAAATTATAGATCCTGCATAAATAAAAAGTGAAGAAAAATGACACACCATTTGCTTTTCCTAATACTATTCTTATTCAACACATGTTTGGGGGACACATCATCCTCATCCTATTATCATAGAGCATAAGTGGTTACAATAGTTCTTATTTGTTCTCCATATTTTTATAAATCATAGATGTAATGCCCATTTCATGATTTTACATGGTTCAAAAACATAAAATAGTTTAGTTTCTATCCACTTAATATTTATGATTATGATGCTTCATAGATTCAATGTACATTACTTGATTTTACTTGATTCAAAATCATATGGGTTCAACTTCCAAATAATTCACTGTTATTTGTAGTTTGTTGCGACCTAGTCTATAAGTTTCTTATTTGATGTGCTCCCTATTTATTGAACAAATATCATTGATTTATTGTTTGACCTTGAGCATGAGGCTGAAATAATGAGATTGACCTTTGGAAATACCTCAGTTTTAAAGAAAAACAAATAATGGATGACCATTTGTGTGCATTGGAATAAACAGTACATTGCCTTATCATTGTTACTGTCATTTAGTGTCAGATTTATCATTTTTAGACCATAGTTCATGTTTAATTTTGGGAATTATTATGATTTCAATGGATAGTGTCAAGTAGTTTTTTAATGTGAAAATAGATTAATTTCCCTAGAATATTAGTCATGTCATATGAGTTTAACTGATAATAATCAAATAAATTAATTTATATTTTATATTTTTATAACATTATCTTCCTAAAGTAATGTTTATACTTAAGGATAGAAAAACATACATCATTTGTATTGGTTGTTCAAATTTCAATGTAAAACTAATATAGGCAATCAATCACAATACTACATGTGCAACAAGTACTAAAGAGGATAAGAACAAGATGGTAGTTAATGTTTGCAATCTTAGAGAATGGGGATAAAAGAATTAAAGACAAATATTCCCCCTCCAATTTTTTTTTTTGAGCATTATCATAATGATTAGACGCATGATTTTAAGTGGCCTCTTTTATTCCATGCTCAGTATTAAACAAGGTCACAACATGGCTCATTATCCATGGGTAGTGTAGAAAAATGATATTGTTTATTAAAAGTAATTTATATATTAAAAAATATGATACTTCATGTATTAAAATAATGACATAAATTGAGAAATTCTAATTTTATACATTAAGTATCAAAATATAAAGAACAAAAAATCGTCATATAATAGTTTTATAACTTATGTTACAAAGAAAAATCTCAAATGCTATAGTGATTTGATAAACAATATTAATTAACAATAATAAAATTTTCATTATTATTGTTATCCTGATTATTTATGCTAATTCTTGTGAATAATTTATAATTAAAAATGCAAATATCTTGTAATTGTAGGAAACTTAGTAGTAGTTACAATGGTTCCCCTATGATCATTGCTTATGTAATTTTTAAAATAAATTTTAACACTTTTGAACGGAGTTATGAACCATAAAAGATGATATTTCATAAAGACCAAAGCTCCAAACTAGTGTTGGGTCATAATAGGGGGTTCGATTCCCCAGAAAATTACACCAACAAGGCCTTACTCAAACAAAAACACACTAAAGAATATATTAGATAGATCCATAGATGACAATGGCCTAACAACTCAAAAACTAAAGCCCAATAATGAACAAAAATGCTGTAGATAGAGAACACAAAGTAAACAGAGAAACAATAGACCATGAAAAACACCCAAAATAACTAAAATAAAGGTAATAATATAACAAAAAGTGACATGTGAGAGAGTCAAGAAGAAACAACAAGAAGAAAGGTGTTAGACCCAAAATTTTGGCTAAGTATTTTGGTATTTTGGCATGGAACTGACATAGCATGAAAGGAGTATAACATAGAGATACTAGGGCATGGAGCTAGACTGGTACAATAAGACTATGGTACAGAACTAGTGAGGTACAAAAGGGCAAGTGTGAAAAAGCACCAATGTGAGAAGACCTAGTCAAAGACAAGATATATGAGGCACTTGAGAGCATAAGACTTGGGACAATGATGAAAGACTTGGGGAGTGTATGGAAAGTGGGAGATAGTTAAGGAGTGATTCTCAAGTGCCATATAGACCTTATCTATCATAAGTTTTACATCAACCCACAAAGAGATAGACAAATGGTAGCAAGGATCTAGCATAAAAAAAGTATATAGGGCGTACAAAGGCCTGGGTCCTTAGGAGAAACTAGTTAATAAACCACCATGACTCTTAGTTTATAGAGAGTTCATTGGCTAATCACTCATCATTTATTTTGTAACTACTTGGTCAGGGAAAAACAAGTATAAATACCCCTTTATAAAAGCATTGTAAGGTGATAGATATTTTGGTGAAGCAAAATATAGAGTTACATATATTATAATCAGTTCTGATATTCATGTTCTGATTAATTGATAATTATGCATCTATGGTAGGTTTGCATTGAGTATTTATAGTTGTAACCTAATATGAGATCTATGCAAACTTTTACTTTTTTTGAGTAATAATTTTTGAACTTCATGGCATTTATCTACATAATTATGGTTGTTGAGCTTAATGATATAAGGATCAAAGTAGTGTATCTCTTTTTCTATATAACTTCTAATCAAATATAAGTTTGATCCCAAAGAATATGAATAATATGTTACCGCACAACATAACCCACAAGAATCAATCTCTAGCTACACACTTTGGGTGAGTGCACAAGACCACAGTCTTGCATGAAGGGCCAACACACTAGTTCATTAGGGCTATACTTCAGTACCTGAGACATTATTAAAGGAACAAAGCCCAACATTTTGGTTTGGTTACTAGGACCTACAATGCTTATTGCATAGTAATGATGCTTGCTTGAACGTATCACACTTGAGAGTATTGAGTAATGGATTACTGGGGTTTGAGGATAATTTTTTGGTTTCTTACCTTGAACCAAGAGTTCCACACATCAGTGGGTAGAACAAAATCTATATAGTGCATTATATGAAACTTTTTTTGTGAAAATCCTGGTTCATTTGCATACTTGGCTATTTGCTTATGCTAAAGGTTGATCACAAAACTTTGGGAGAAGATAGTCTTGGACATTAGAATGATAAAGAGTTTTAGCATGACTAGAAACACCATGGACATGAGATGTTAACATATGGTCAAGATGAGTGTTGAATAGCTACATTCTATAGTATGCTGTAACCACTTATTCTTATCTTAAAGAAACTAAGTTTCAGTTCCTTAAAGAGCTGCATGGTCAGTATATCAGACATTTTCTATTAGAAATCAAAAATTTATTCATTGACTTTGGGTTTGAAACTATGCTAATGAAGGGCTAAATCCATATTAGCATGACCTGCATCTCTGGAAGGGGAATAAAGAAGAGATGGTAAAAGATTTTAGGTTTGGAATGGTATCCAGTTAGTGGGAACTAAAGAAGCAAAAATATGATGAAGCTTGATAGAGGATCATAGAAGTGAGCAGCATGGGAAAGGACTAGGAGAGGTCATCAAGTGTTGTTAGGATCTGCAAATAAGTGGAAACACACAAAGAGGACCCCATCACTTTTGAATGTGCCCCATGCCACTTTTATCATATGAAGGAGAAACTAGCTAGATAGTAGAAACTAAAAAACCAAGTTTGAACTAACCAAGCTCCCCAACCATAGTGCACGCTCATGCTTTTGAATTAGATAAATTATGTATACATAATTTGGATACATATAGTGTGGAATCAAAAACTAATCCTATAAGGGATATTTTAGCTGAGCTAATTTTAACTCATATAGAATTAACACTTTCTTTACCTCTTCAAGGGAATTTCATCTCTAAACTTGGGATGACTAGAGGACCTGACATTCAAAGTGGATAGAGTGTGGGCCCAAATCTTATTAATCAACTAGCTATCGCACCCTGTGATATAGGGGTTGCTACTGAAGGTGCTGGAGGCAAACTAAGAGGTGTCATGGGAGGAAGTGATGGAATTTCCCCTCAAGGGAAAAGATATAGGGGTTCTCAACAAACACCAATGCAAGCACCTTAGCTACCAAAAATATATTATGAAATGATGTTTCAACAACCTGAATATCAAGGCATAAAAATGCTAAAAAACATGTCCATAAGTATGAACTTTTTTGGAGGGTGCGAGGCATCACTTCTTCTGAGAAAAATGCCACATAATTCATGACTACAATTTTGGAGAGAGTACATAAGTGGTATAGAAAATTTTACCTTAAACAAGTGGTAATTGACTATGATCAACTCAGAATGGCATTTCTACAAGAATTTGACATTCTTGAATTTGAGCAACAAAGTATTACCACACTAAAAGATATAAAGAAGGATCTCAATAAAAGTGTATGTGAATATGATGCATGGTTCAAGACACTTATATCAAAGTTGTCATTTGAAATAAATGCTGCTCAACATGCATAATGGTTTATGGGAGGTTTGTTACTTCCATTTTGACAAACACTATCCCAGAAGACCTTCACTATCCTGCACAAAGCTCTAGAAGCTGCCCTCTACACTAAAGCTATTGGTAGTATTGACACTAGGATTAGTCCCTTAATGAAGGCCTAAATATATTCAATGGAATTATAACTCAAAAAACTAACTACAAATAATGTGTATGATACTTGTAATAGTCTTTGGTGTACTGATTATGAGTCTGAAGGACATAACCGAAGTAACTGCCTGTAAAAAAACATCTACACTGTATTGAATTAGTCATTTGAAATCTACCATGAAGAGTATGATGTACGCTCCTATCCTCTCTTGCAGTGAGTTACACATTCTAAAGTCTTTGAATATTACAAAATATGCAATGCTTACACCTATGACAAAAATGATTATCAACTAATTAGTGATATCTATAAAGCATGCATGTGTGGTATGCAACAAAACTTTGTGTCTAATAATCAAGATAATGGTGGTTTTTGTGGTTAAGGTAGAGGATGAGGATGAGGAGGTAGTCATTTCTCACCAAGAACATGTTACAAGTGTAGATCCTCAGACCATTATGAAAAGGATTGTCCAGTTTACCTAACATGTGATTTTTATAAAAAGGACCATCAGTTGGAAGAATGTCCTAACTTATACATATCCATCACTAAGGAGATAAATGAAAAATGTACAGGTATGATTCACATAGAGAAACTACACTGGTATGCACACTCAACCACCCCAATAGCTTAACAAGTGAATATCACTATGTGTAACATAGGACAATCTCAATCTACACCTATTCCTATTAAGAAGGTACAATGTGAAGAGCCTCATATAAGGAAGTATCTTAATGCCCAAAAATAGAAGGATGTGCTCCAAGATACTATGACATTGGTATGATAACTATAAGGATAAATTCAATTTCTTAAAGACCAAGAAGCAGCATAATGTGATGATATACATAAGGCAACAAAGCCTCAAAACATGGAAATATATGATTTTCAAGAGATTTGAAAGCATATGCTAGATGAAGACATTGTCCCATAACTAAAAATTTGGCTTAATAATTAGGTAAAAACACCAATTGATGCTCAAACTCAAATGACTCAGCAAACTGAGGATCATCATTTAAATCATGCTCAGTGACAAGATACCCCTATTCTTCCTACCCCTCCATAGGACAAAGAAAAACTAGGGAATGCTGCCATTGATGATTAGGTAATTCAAGACACTTAGTTGATAGTGGTGTTGAAGTTAACATCCTCATGAAGGATACATGGCATAAAATGGCTAGTCTAGCATTACAACCTTGACTACACATATTATTTATGGCTAATAAAACTTGTGTTCTACTGATTGACATCCTCAAGGATGCAATAGTGGATATCTTTGGAGTACATTTCAAAGCTACCTTTGAAGTTATCGAGTTAGTAAAGGTTGATGAATTCCCAGTTCTATTGGGGTGACCTTGGTGTTAAGAAAACAATGTAGACTTAAGTTTCAAAAATTGCTACACCATTTTTCAGAATGATGATCAATGCATTATTATTCCCCAAGATCAAACACATGGGCCCCCATATGTGGAACTTGTTAATGTGGAAGAGGATATTAACCACACCTATAATGTCGCTACCAGAGATGGTGAGAAACATGATCCTAGTCCTGATGGACACTCAATCTCTTTTTGATACTATAAGTAATGCTTATAATTATTGGGTCCATAGTGACTATGACCTCACTAGAAGAGTGTGTAGTGTCATTGATAGTCAAGAGAATGTTTCATGCTAGTATCATAAATACCATAGGTTCATTCACCTTATTATTAGACAAGTCATGAGAGGACCAATGATAGATGCACCTTTAGAAAGACTTAATGCAGCGCCTTAATTTCATGGACAAATAGAAGTTTGTGACCTTATCTAATGCCTTGAATAATTTTATCACTCTAATAATGATTGCATATGATCCTTGGTTTACCTCTATGATGGTATAGATGTAAGATGGTGACAAACCCATAATGAGTGACTTATCTAGTGGGATCAAGTACACTTTGATTTGCAGCACCAATTCCATCATGACAACCAAGTCAAGGGAACAATTAGATATAGTGGAGTACAAGCACCTAAAACCCATATAGAGGCCTGTGAGTCAATGTGGAGAGTTGAAGATTCTTAATTACTAGAGTAATTGTGGGTACATGCTTTCTATGGAACTTTATGAACCTAGGAAAGAGCATAGTATGTTCATGAATAATGACATATGGTTACCCAATTTTGGCATCTATTGAAGGAAAACATGAACTCAACACTATCTTATTTATTTCCAAGAATGGATGTGCACCTTACTTTTTAGGCCATGCATGAAGTAGTTATTGGTGACCCTAGTACCATTGATGATAACCTAAGATATATACATAATGTCCTAGAATAAGGTTTAATTATTTTCAAATAACCATCTGCACAACTTGTTCCCATACCAGAACTAGTATTTGATCAGGACCAATGTGAAGAGATATGCTAAGGGAAATAAAAGCTAGTACTTCAAGTAGAAAAGGGTGAAGGGTCCGATCCACTTAACCCTTTATCAAATCATTTGGATATTCCTATGGACTATGACACATGAGATATTCATGATACTAGTCTTGATGTAGACCACCCTTACTTCAGGTCAATCCAAACTATCTGGCATAATATGAACACAGAGGAATAACCAAAAATCACTACTATAGGTAATTATTGGATTGACACAAAAGTTTCAAAGATATTTGAGTTGTTAAAAGAATACCAAGATGTCTTTCCAAGAAGCTACAATGAGATGAAAGGAGTCATCCATCCCTAAGTAAGATGCATATTACACTAGTTGATGATGTTTGACCAATCAGGAAAAGGCCATATATGATGAATCTAAATCTATGGGCATGTATAAAGGAATAAATTGATAGTATGTTTTACACTAGACTGATCACCCCCATTGATGAATCTGAGTGGGTTAGTCCCATGGTGATAAGTATAAAGAAAGATGAATGTATTCAAATTTACATTCATTACTGAATACTTAATGCATCTTGCATCACTGCCCTTCCCAACACCATTCATAAATGAAATAATTGAAGGCATCATTGGGTGTGAAATATATACTTTCACAGATGCATTTTTAGGGTACCATCAGGTCTAGATCATTGAGGAGGATCAAACTAAGACTACGTTTTCCACTAAATGAGGATCCTTCACATATACTATCATGCCTTTTAGGTTGAAGAACACACTAACTATGTTCTCATGTATAACTATTGAAGCCTTTAAGGATTTCATCCATTTTTTATTCAAGTCTACTTGGATGACTAGACAGTCTATGTCTTGGTCAAGGATCATTGCTCTAATCTATGACTCATGCTTGAGCATTATTGAGTCCTACAAATATCACTGAATCTAAATAAGTGTCTTTTTGCTACACCTTTCAGTGTTCTTATAGGACAATATTTATAAAGATGGACTTTTGGTAGACCCATTAAAAGTATATATCATTCTTCACCTCCCAACATCAAAGTCTCAATGCAAAGTTTGTGCCTTCCTAGGACATACAAGTTATTATAAGAAATTAATTTATGGGTATGCAAAGATTATTGTACCTCTGGAGGAATCTTAAAACATAACAAGCACTTCATCTAGACTTGATCATGCCAAGAAACTTTTGAGGTCTTAAAAGACAAGCTAGCTACTAATCTAATCCTGTAGTTCCCTGACTAGACAAGCCCATTCCATGTCTATGTTGATGTTTCTAAAATGGTAGTTGGTGCAATCCTTGCACAACCAGGTGAAGGTCACCTTGATCACCCAATCTACTTTGCTAGTAAGAAAATAATACCACCACAAAGCATGAAGCATTATCAATGATCTATGCTCTATATAAATTTTGACAATACTTATTGGCAACTCCGTTTATATTCTATACAAATCATGAAGCTTTAAAGTATCTAGTAAACAAACCTATGTTGCATGGCTGAATCTACCCCTAGATAGTGTTGTTTCAGGAATTTCATTTTTTGTCATGGTCAAACTAGGAAAAACTAATAATGGTCCTGATCAACTATCTCAAATTGATTTTAAAGAACCACCACACACTATTAAAGATGACTTACCTAATGTTCAACTCTTTTGTGTTACTTATGTACCTTAGGAGTTGGAAGATATTACAACCTTTATAACTACTAGATCAACACCTGACTATCTAACTCTGTAGGCTAAGAAATAACTAGTGGTTCGTGCCATGACCTTTTAGATCATAAGAGGGGACCTATACAAGCTTGGCCAAGATGAAATTCTTTAACATTGTGTCATAAAACATGAGCATTTTGAGGTACTCTAAGAAGATCATGAAGGAATTACAGGTGGACACTATGCTGGAGAGGCTATCACACACAAGGCTTTGCTATCTAGATTATGGTGGCCTACCCTTTTTCAAAATGTTAAGATATATGTTAGGAAGTGTGACATTTGTCAGTGTGTAAGAAATACTAATTGCTAGGATGCCATGCCATTATATTTAATTTTATCTCAAGAACCATTTGAAAAGTGGGCCATTTATTTTTTTGGCCCCATCAATCCAAATAGAAGATAAACATGTTCCTAGTATATCATCATAACAACTAATTATCTCACATGTTGGGCTAAAGCTATGGTAATGAGGGATTATATTTATGATACTACTATGCACTTCATTTGGGAACATGCCATAACTTAGTTTGGATGCCCACTAAGTTTTACTAGTGATCACAACACCCATTTCCTAAATGAAACTATTCACATCTTTTTTACTGAGTTCATGATTGCTCATCACAAAATAACACTGTATCACCCCCAAGCTAATGGAACTACCTAGGCATTCTATAAAATCTTAGGCATAATATTGATGAAAATTTGTAATATTGGCCAAATTGATAGAGATGATAGAATATCTATGGTACTTTGGTCTTACTGAACAACCTATAAGCACTTAAACAAGAACACACCATTTAATTTAGTATATGGCAAAGAGTCAGTCCTACCAGTTGAATTCATGGTACCATATTTTCATACTATGTGCATTAGATAATTAGATGAGGATTCATCCTTAAAGGCACACTTGGATAATTTATTACAGTGAGATGAAACCCATTTTATTGCTTATGAGAATTAGGATGTGGAGAAGTGTAGACAAAAAACATGGCATGATTGACACATCAAGCATAAAAAATTTACCCATAGAATAAAAGTCTTGATCTACAAATCCAAGTTTAGGCACGATTTTGGAAAACTTAGAATTCACTGGGATGGCCCATTTATAATTCATAACTTTTGACTTACAAACACTTATCAATTACAAAGGTTGGATGAATAATTTATTCTTAGGCATTATAATAGAAGATGGCTATATCCATATTTCACCTCTGAATAGTTAACATTTTGTAACAATAAGGCTTATGCCATTAGTCTAGGATTTCTTATTTTCAATAAAAGCACTACCTTTATTGCATGAAACATTTATTTAATATACAATAGCTTAAGTTTATACTTGTATTTTCATGGAGGATCATGACAAAATTTTAGTGTGGGGTAAAAGGTATCTATATTCATGATTAAAGATGCACGTGCAAGTTAATTAAGGTGTTTAAGTTACTTAAGGTACATAAATTATTTAAGTAATGCAAACTACATATCCCTTGGATAGGGTATTCCCACCAAATAGTTTAATTTTTTTGAAATAAATAAAATAATTGTCTTCCACTCCAAAGAAAAGCATGGGACACAATTATCTTCCACTTCAAAGGAAATCATGGGATGGGATGTATCATTAATGTGAAAAAATAGTGGTTGCGATAAATGTGCCAATGTCATGACAAGACAATACTATTAAATGCATTTATGGCAAGAAGTGATGGTCGAGCAATAATTGAAAATGTATTAATGATGGGAAGTGATGGATGAAAGAAAAGGGGGTAGTAAATGTAGGTTAAGCCCCTTAAGCCTATAAAAGGACAAGGAAGCTCATTTCTTACCTATTACCTTTACTTCCATTTTTGATTATAGAGCTGAAGAATGATGAAAGCTAGAGTGATTCCAAAGCAATTAAATGAGTATCACAAATTTGCAAATATTTATTGAGCCAAGAATCAAGCTATGTAATCAAAACATAGGGTAAATATAAAACATGACCATAATAGGGAGAACTGGTAGTTTCAAGTTATAGAGGTAGATGTTTGCCATTAGAGGGTAGTAAAGCAAGAAAAGTTGAAGTCATCAACATAATAATCATGTATTCATTTGGGAATGTTGGATGATCATGCCTCAATCTTCAGGATCCTCAAAGGGTGAGGTAGCTAAAGAAGAAGGCTTTAAGGATTGATCCATTACTAATGATACCAGAGGAAGAGGGAGCACTTGGGGGGGAAGTAGTATTAATCAGGGAAGAGACACTTGAAGAAGAGGCACAACAGGTGGAAGGAGAAGAGGTTAGTATGGTGCACCAAGCAAAGAAAGCATAATAATATCCACCCCTGTCATTGATGATCAAATAAATGCAATACTTAGAGACAATGCTGTGCATGTAAAATTAGGTCTCAAAGGTATGCACTTGCATAATTTTTGACTACAATCACTATCAACCTATGAATAAGGTTGAGTTGTAAAATGACTATCGAGTTGAGTGCCAGAATACCAAAAACCAATTGGTGTATGACCTAAATATTTTCAATGCTTTTGATGCTGTGGGCTTATTCCAATTATTTAACCTTCCATACTTTGGAAAACTCATGAAGGAAATCTAGTTTCTACTCTCGTGCATCCATGAGGACTACCTTTACTTCGCTAGGTACAACATGAAAATTACACCTGAGAGGATAAGTAAGATGTTAGGGATGTAGTGTTTGAGAATGGATGTAGAATTTGACTTGGAGGACTCTAATGAGATTGGAAAGATAGCCATGATACTGGTGTACCAAAAGTAAGGCCATGCCATGCACATTAACAACCTGTAGGATCCTACCCTCCAGGTTATGGCATGCATCATAATGACTAAGATCAATGACATCAATCATTGGAAAGAGGTAGATATGGCCCACTTATACATCACCCATTAAGTTAATGAGAGTTTAAAATATAATTAGACTATGTAATTTGCCCATAAAATCATTGAGGATGTGGAGAAGACCCATCAAATACCCATTCATAGGTTCTTGTGGGGAGTATTTTTGTTATTAACGGTATTTGACAAGATCAGTGTACTAAATTACACCATGAGAGCACTAAAGTGGGCATACCCTCCTGAGCACAAATACCCTATTGAGCACTATAAGGTGTTCATGTGCTTGGGGCACATCACCCCCACATACAAAATAAAGATGAAGTCTTGGTTCGATGGAATAAAGGAAGCATTCAATAATAAATGGTGCATTACAAAAGACCTACCCACCTACGCTGGTGAGTAAGCTCAATTTGTTATGAAGTAGCATTTCTCTTTGGTGCACATCAAAATGGTCCCTTTTAGAGAAATCTATGCATGGTTGAAGCTACCTTATGCCTTTGTGAGGTGGTACTTCATCAACTCAGTGAATCACATTTATGATGCACAACCTATCACCTTAGAGGTAGACAAAATTAAGTTAGAGATTCACACTCTATGGAAGATATACATCTCTTCAGGAAAGAAGGCCTACAAGGAAAAATGAGAGACTGACCAGACTGACATCAAGGTCAAACATATAATGGTGGGAGAACATGTGCATAATCTATTCTACATGTTACAACCTAGGAAGAAGAGTTTAAAGGGCACAAAGTATACTTGATAAAATCTCCCACTAGTACCTCCTTTAACAAAGAAGAAGTGGGCTAAGCATAATGTCAACACAAGTTCATAGTATGATCCTCTAAAATGGCAGAGGACTTCTCAAGGATCTTAACCTAGTCATTCTCCACCTAGACCTTCTCCTCCTCATCCTTCTCCACCCAAATTTACACCTCTATAGGTCCCTCCAGCCTCACCTTCTCCTCTGCACATTCCTCTACCCATAAATTCACCTCTAATAACTTTATAGGCATCTTTGCCATCAAGGGCCATACCATAATGAACACCAAAGAAAGAACCAGAGTAGGAATAACCTACAATCTAGAATGAGTTTGAGGACTCTGATTCTGAGAAGAAACCCTCCCTAATGCAAGAAGAGGATACCACCTTCAAAGACTCACCATTGGACATTGGGGGTTTATTTGGAAAAGAGGGGGATGGTGAAGATAATTAAAAAATGAGTGGAATAACTATCAATAACACTTCTTTAGCTACCGATTTAGCGGTCAAGATTTTGGAACATGCCTTGAACAAATAGAGGGAACCTACTAGGTCTAAGGAAGAACTACCTCCAATTGATGCATCCACCAATCTGTGTGCTCAGTATCAAATGGGCATCCCTAACATGATGCTATACTTATGATCACACTTCTTCCCCCAAGATGCAACCCTTGACATAAGGTGATAAATGTCCTTCCTATTAGAAATGTACAATGAGGATTTCCATTTTTAGCTCCCTCTAAACAACCTCCTCTTATTTCCTCAATCTCTAGTGCTTCCAACCCCACTATGGGTTGATCCCCAAAAGATCACCCTCTACAAGATAGTGATACATTTTTTAATATGGATTTTGAAGTCACTTTCCAAAATATACTTTCAAACTCTGATGCACATGATGTAGAGAAGAAATATGGCTAGGTGGTGGCTATGTATGAAAAAGATGTTATCACCCTGAAGACACTCATGGAAGAAGTGGTTGTTTTGAAATAATAAATGAAGGAGTCCATCGAGGCCAAGGTCAAAACTTTAAATTTGTGCAAGTCAAATTTGGGCCAAGATCTAGCATTAGTAGATGAGTACCTCTAGATGGGGATGCCATAAATAAATTAGAGACCTTAGTGAATCTCCTTTTAAATCACTACAAAGAGTAGTCTATACTGAGAAATGAGGCATTGAATTTAGTAGAGCAATTTACTAAGGTAGTAGAAGTGTGTAAACATGCCCTTAAAAGATTTATGGAAGTCATCCCCATCTTGGATGGGATTTTTGAAAGATTGGCATGACCAAATAAAATCTTAGAGGCTCATCTCCATGAAGAGGAATCCAAGAGGTAACATATGGTAGATGTTGCCCTCTTAATAAAGGATTGTGATGAGAATGCAAAATCATTCAAGGATGTAAAAAATATGGAAAATAACATAAATGTGCATCGACGATAAATAAATGCCAGTTTTACAACCCTCTAAGAACAGGTTGTCGATGAAGTCTCCACATTAGAAGAAGTCTAAA
Source organism: Torreya grandis (assembly GCA_037957365.1). Lineage (NCBI taxonomy): Eukaryota > Viridiplantae > Streptophyta > Pinopsida > Cupressales > Taxaceae > Torreya > Torreya grandis. Next base: position 1,045,371 of record JARHVA010000376.1, read on the forward strand.
AGGATGCCAGCATGTCCTTGGATGAATTGGTCAAAAGGCTAATGATAATTCTAACCAACACAAGGAAAAGAATAAATCTAAAGTAACCATTGAATAAATAACTATAAATCTACTTAACATATTATCACATTGGGATAATGTTAAGAAGCATATTAAATAAATAGGGCCTAAATTTTTTGTGGAGGCCACAACCGAGACTTAGTCTGGGATGGACTAAGAACATAGTGCGGGGTGATGTTGGACCCCAAATTTTAGATAAGTATTTTGGTATTTTGGCATGGAACTGACATGCCATGAAATTAGTATATCATAGAGATACTAGGGCATAAAAATAGACTGGCATAGTAGGACTGTGTCACAGAACTAGTGAGGCATGAAATGACAAGGGCATAAAAGTACCAACATGAGAAGACCTAGTCAAAGATTAGATATAACTATGAGGGACCTGAGAGTATAGGATTTGGAACAATAGTGAAAGATTTGGGAAGCATATGTAAAATGGGAGATGGTTAAGGAGAAATTATCAAGGGCCATCCAGACCTTATCCATCACAAGTTTTGCACTGACCTGCAAAGAGAAAGACACATGGAAGTAAGGATCTAGCATAGAATAAGTAAATAGGGGGAGCAAATGCTCGAGTCCTTAGGAGAAACTAATTAACATATTACCATGACTCTTAGTTTATAGAGATTTCTTTGGCCAATCACTCATGTCATTTATTTTGTAACTACTTGGTTAGGGAAAAATAAGTATAAATACCCTGTATGAAAGCATTGTAAGGTGATAGATTTTGGATATCATTTTGTTGAAGCAAAAAATAGAGTTATGAATATTATAATCAATTATGATGTTCATGTTCCAATTAATTGATAGTTATGTATCTATGATAAGTTTTCATTGAGTACTGTAGTTGTAACTTAATATAAGATCTATGCAAACTTTTACTTTTTTGAGTAACAATTTCTAAACTTCATGGCATTTATCTACATAATTATGATTGTTGAGCTTAATGTTACAAGGGCCAAAGTAGTGTATCTCTTTTTATTTGTAACTTCTAATTAAGTATATGTTTGAACCCAAAGAATATGATTAATATGTTACTACACAATAGAGCCCACGAGAATAGGTCTCTAGCTGTGCGCTTTGGGTGAGTGCACCAGACCATAATATTTCATGAAGGGCCAACATGATAGCTCATTAGGGATACACTTCAGTGCCTAAAACATTATTACAGGATAAATACCCAACAAGAGGGACCATCTATAGGTGGGAATCATCCTTCCCCCAAAAGGGAAATCCTCTGTCATCCTCTAGAGACCATCTCTAATCATTACTTCAACTTCTTGCCACAACTTTTTTGCCTTTGATATTTGACCTCTACATTTAGATAAAACACATATATCAACATTAGGAATCCCTCCCTTGGAGATATGTTAGGACAAGATATGGAGCCTTGGACAAGCTACCTGACTCTTCAAAAAATCTATGTTTAGTTTCCCATCTGAACTATCACCAATATCTTCTTGAAAGGGAACCGTCTCCTCCTCAAGACCTAGATTTTATTCCAAAACCACCTTATCAAGAGAACCTTGAGTGTCATAAGGAAGAGTGGCCAAAGAATCAAACCAATAGGTAAATAACACCTGATGACTACTCCAAAAAATTCATCATTGGATGGACCCTCGTTATTTTTCCAAACCCTCTAACAACCATCAAGAGCTTGAGAAGAACTAAAAGTAGCTAGGTACCCAAGATGATTAAAATAAAAACACCTTAAAGGAAGGCCCTCATTCTTAATGAATCAAGACTAAGATCCTCAAGTATATTCCACCTTGATAGAATGAAAGAGAGGTTTGGAAAAGTCAATGATCATAAAAACCCTCATTGTTATACTTCCCTCATAACTCTCATCCATCTTGACAAATGATCCCAACAAATTATTCAACCAAATGCAATGTTTTATTTTCATAAGATAGGTGGGATATTAAATTTTTTTAATCATATATGGATAGTTGAAATGCTCATCTTTTCTACATCAAAAAAGGGGATAAAGGGCACAAGAAGAACCCATGGTTGCACAACACGAGGTTTAGAAGTCCTAAGAAGTCATAGTCAATAGAGCTTCTAAAAATGACCTGAAAGAATCCTCTACCAATTAAAAATAATTATGGGGTATCTAAGGAGATCCACATAGAGGAATCCAAAAATAAATCTTAGATATAGAAAGGGAAAGACCCACACATTTTCTAAGTAAATATCTAATATTGATTTCAGATTATATGGCTAAAATTCAAGACTTGGGAAAAGTCATAATTGGGGACTTAATAAAGAAAAATATGGGAATATCACCAACCAAGAGGGTGGGTTGATTAATGTTGATGCTTAATTTTTCAACTAATCACCAAAGTTGTGGGAAGTTTCAAAGATGTGGGACTTGACCCTTGAAACAACCTCCAGATTTTGAAGAAGTTGGATCTTCTCTTGGGGTTTGGTGTAAAGGGAGAGAAAACAATGCATAAAAGGATTATTTAAGCTACTAATGTGATACAACAAGATTGGATTCATTTACTGAACAAAATAGTGAAGAGTATTAATAGAGTTCACAAAAAGATTAAAGAGCAGAAAGCATGATCAATAATTCTAGCAAAGACTATAGACTAACCAAAGGCTTATAATAGAAAAATTAACTTGAATCATCATCTATTTCTAATAACATAGTATTAGTTTCAACATTTTTTCTTGAAAAGATTAAAGAGTATGCAATATGGTTAATAATCTTAGTAATTATGTGAAGCTAACAAAAGGATTATAGCAAAAAATAAGAAGTAATACTAAAAGTAGACTATTATTACATAGAACACCACTCTCTCTTTATATATGAACAAAGTACATAAGGAAAAATACATAAAATACAATCTTCAAACACTTAAGAAAGGTAACAACTAAGGCAATCCAATGCTTCCAAAAAATAGCTTCTAAAACTCTATATATGATCTAGATGATTCCCTGTTTTCCCATTTTATAGCTACTTATAGCCCAAAAAAATATCTGCCATGAGTCTCTACCACTTGTCCAAGGCAAGTCCCAATTTTTGGATCTGAGAAACTACATACCATTGGAGCCAAACCACGTGGGGCTTGTTTTTGATATTTCTGCTAACTTTCCCTTTCATTCTATTTCAATTATTGATCTTCATTTGTCTTTAACATGTAGTCTCCCCAAACATGGACATGTGGAAGCTCCATGGCCTTTTAGAGTCACTGAGATTCTTTCCTAATCCTTACTTAACTTTTAGTCTTAACAGATCTTGGAGGTTCCACATCATTAGATCCATAGATCCCAACTAAACCATTGATCCTTTTCCTGCTATCTATAAGCTACACATGGAAGCCTTTCACAACTTGGGAGGTCTTTGATATTTTTCTTGGCTCTAAGGATCATAGTGGTGACATGTGGATACATTTAACATTCTTCATACTCTCCTACTGCCTTTTGACTCAAAGTAAAATGCCATTTATCCATGTGTCAGTCTCGTGCTCAATGAAGGCTTTATAAAAAATCTTTTTTCTTTGAGGGAGTGCTAAGGTGACAAGAGGAATTAATCCATGTTAATTTGAATATCATAACATTTTTCTAAGATTTATCAAAAAGGGGACTCCATGAAGCTTAGTGCTTACCATTAGACTCATTGTTGGGACCTTTACTTTTATAAAAAGGACCGTTGTTGCACCACGTATCCATTGAGCACAAGCTAAAGGCTCTATTTCATTCCTTTGAGCTAGAAATGACATTGAAGCAACATGTGGATACCCTTCGTGCTTAGCTGTATACCTAGGTTATTTTGGCCTTGATACTTAGAACGTTACTATAATACTTATCAAAAAGAAAACAAGACTGCCAAGAAAAATAAAACATTGTAGAAAATAATTCTATATTTCATGGTGACTCATCAAGGGATCTATGTCTGCATGGAAGAATCCTTAGCCTTTCATAACCAAAAAGATGCCCAAAATGTGGTTCTCATCACTATTCCCTTAGATCATTTACAATGACATTTGGTACGCAGTCCATTCTGCCTCTATTAGGTACTCCCACTTCTGTAGATCTTGAAAAGCTCTATCTAGCTCAATGATTTCATTATGGGAAAAGGATTGGAGACTTTGTACCATGAAATGCCACTGGTAATCTATTTTGGTCATCAGATCCAAAACTAACTCCACCTCAATGACATCTAAAGAGTCATTCAAAGACTAAAAAATAGTCTGATCATTTTGCTTCTTGACTAGTAGATTTTTTATCTGGTCTTCCATCAAGATAGTGGTGTCATTGGGGAAAGGGGAAGGGATTCCTAGATGAACCAAACCTTCAATGTTCCCCTTTATTCCTTTGACCCCTTCCTTCAAAATATTTAGTAGATTCTTTCATTTCAAAGTAGATTTATTACAACTCAAAATCTCACTGACCTTCCCTATGATTGTCCTCATGTTGGTGACTCCAATTTCCTGAAGGATCTCTTATATCACATCATATAATTTATAAATCAACACCTATGATTTAATAACCTTATTTGAGACTGATAACAGGATCTTCTCGATAGAGGACTCTACCCTTAGGCATAATTTTTGTACATTAGATATGAATCTAAGTATAGGCCTGAGCTGGGTAACATTGGTGGAGATCCTTTGGTAGTAAGAAATAAAGAGCCCCCTTACCATATTGATAATACTTATTGCCTTAGGTTTTTATGCTAACTTTAGGGTCAACTGGGTGGCCTTATCTTTTACTACCTTACACCTGACCTGCAATCTATTCATTTCTACCACTACATCACTTAGCTTCTATTGAAGCTATGATGCCTCTATTGCCTTATCACTACTATGATTCTCCAAGATCCTCTTCTCCTGCTCCAAAAGGTAGGTATATGCCTTGATTGAATTAAGATCCTTTTGGAATGCAACTATTTTTTCCTTTGAAGTCCTCAAAAATTCCTTGGATATTGCTCCTTTTAGGTCCCTATTGAGTTGGGAAATTTCTTTGTATTTGGCCTTAAGCTTCAGGTTTAGATGGCTTACTATGTTTTGGGCTTGAGTTAACCCAATTTTTCCTTCTAGATCTAGTTTGATATTTTCAAATAAGATGTGGCTACCATAGTAGTATTCTCATTCATTAGCTCCACTTTATCACGTGGCCTAAACTGAGTTAGGTTCATCACCACTACACTCATTGTATAATCCTTAGGCTACATTTTCTTGAGTGAATTTCTCACATTAGGGACTATGTGGGTGATAGTGAGGGAATGTTTATTGTGATCATAAAATATCATATTTTCTATGTGGCCACATAATTCATCTTCTTATTCCTCTACTTTTTCTTTCTTTCCTTTCTAGCCTTCCTTGCCAAGTTGGATTGGGCATGGAATTATGAGGGAGAGGCCACAATACCACCCATAAAAAGAGACCCATGGGGTAAACCATAAGGCATGCTGATGGACTGCTAGGGTTGATCTTGTGAGGGAGATGGGTTTGTCAAGACCTTAGGAGAAAAGGTTGGCAAACTCAACTGTTGGGAAGCAAGAGTGAAGGGAGAGTCAAATGACATTAAAAATTGAGTAGGTATAGATGAGAGGGTTGAGGGTGCTAAGCCATGTGAATAGGGTGGAATTGACAGATGCTAAGTTGAATATTGAGGTGGAGACATGTATGAGGCAAGCTCTACCTCTTTTTATTTGTTTCCCTCCTAAAATGTTATATTTTGCTTCTTCTTCTCAGGACTCTTCAAGGGATCTTCTCCTACTATTTGGACTATTATCAAATTAAATGAGTCCAACATTTCTTGTGCAAAAGGGGCTACTTGAAGAGAATCTAAAGGGGATCTATTGTAGGGGGTTCTAAAGTAAGCTAGGTCATCTTTTTCTTTTCCACTTCATTGAGTGGTAGTGTCTAGGTTGAAGTAGTGTGCATTGTTGTAGATGATTTTGCCTCTTGAGACTCTCTTTGAGGCTTTGGGATATTGCTGTTATCTAGATTAGAAATTGGAGTAATATGAGACTCATCCTATAGGTTCTCCCATTGGGTATCTATGGGTATAGCCTCAAAATTTTGGGCTAACTCACCGATCTCTTGCCTATACCTCTAGTAGGTAGATATTTTCTCTTGACTCCAGTTCATCCTAACTAAAGCCTATCTCAAACCCTTAGTCATGACCTTTGCTGGGTCAAAAGTCTGAATGAGTTGATAAAAAGATTCTTATAGGGCAACTGGGATGTCCTATAGCTCCACATATAAATCAAGTGTATCTCTCCTGGGTGACTTCCTATCCTCAAAAAACTTTTTGATCTCATGCCTAAAAGGAGTATGACCTTACTCTTATCAAGCCAAGAGGTTATGAAGCCATCTGGGTCATATCTCCATAGATCATTAATTAAAATTAACCCATAAGTGGCCAGTTTCCTATTTAGTATAAATTCTTCTTATCTCTTTACTACAATAATTCCACACTTGGTCAATGGAATATTATGAAAATACCTCTTATTTTTTCTCGCTCCAAACTTGAAGTCTATGACCACTAATTATCGTGCCATTTCCAAGCCTACTATTCTGCTAGTCAAAACTTTAGGAAGTGGCCATTTTCCTATTTAGGATAAATTTTGCTTATCTCTTTACTACAGTAATGCCACACTTGGTCAACAAGATATCATGGAAATCCCTCTTATTTTTTCTTGCTCCAAACTCAAAGTCTATGACCACTAATAATTGTGCCACTTCCAAGCCTACTATTCTGCTGGTCAAAACTTAGGAAAGCAAAAATGGCTCCTCTCCAAAACCATTAACCTTAATAAAAGAATGATGGGCCTTGAAAAATAAATCATAGGGGTGATGGGCATTAGACAAGATGGCCCTAACCAAATCATTCATTCTATTATTTATTCCCTTTGGATCCATCTCCCTCATTAGTGGTGCCATAAAATGCTCAACAAACTCATAGGTATCTGATGACTTTGACAATACATGAGTCCATGTAGACATGGGGATAGCCTTGTGGGGGTCTACTGCTTCTAAGTCTCATAGATTGAAATTCATATGAAGGTAGAAAAATTAGGCATTTTGATATAAAAAAGGTGGAATAGATATGAAGAATACCTGAAGCTAGGGTGAACACTAAGATTAGCCAGTTACTGGTTCATGGTGTAGGTGATGTGCTCTACAAATTCAAAATTGTATGCTATTGACTTAGAGATGGTTTTTAGATAGAAAATAGCTATCAAATACCATTCATGCACCATTCCATTGATATTATCCCAAAAAATGAAAGTGATCATTGAATATACATCCTGGGAGTCTGGAGACAACCTACCTTTCTCAAAGGGTGGGGATAGAGTTTGAGTACTATCTTTAGAAAGATGTATCTCTTTATTTAAAAATGCCTATTGTTGGTGTACCTAAGACCAAACATGCCTCAGTTGATTGATGTCATAAAAGATGGTGGAAGGGTCATGCTGTAGACCTAACATGCCATAGATAGCCTAGGGGGTGATCACTACCTTGAGCAATCCTTTTTGAATAATCACATTTGTGAGATTATAATTTTGTGTGCATAATTTCATTAATTTAGGGTATAGGTGCATTGTGGGTACTAGATATTGAGCCAACGCTGAGGTCTAAATCCTCATGTTAAATTTTTTAGGCATCCTTTGATTTATCATTTTGGCATGCACTACCTCTCTAAGGGCCTTAGTATTTTTATTAAAATAGGGTCAAAATTTTCATCTACATAGTCGAGGATGAGGGAAGAGTCCAAGAGACACCTTTGAGCACTATTCTGGTTATTAAGAGTATAGTTTTGGGCTACGCAGGAATTGAGGTGTATGAATTTAATGATGTTGATGTGGTGGCCATTTAAACTAAACCCTCTGCTATGAGAACACTCTTTTCTGCTCTTTGAATCACTTTCTATTCTCAATTGGACTTAGATGCTTGCTCCTCGCTCAACTCTAAGTAAAGCACTTTGTTTATCGGTGAAGAATAATGAGACCCAAATTCTCTTTTAACTCCATGGCTTCTACAATTGAGAATTAGTGACTTTCCTTGATGGTTAGTCATGTCTCATTAAAACATACATTAAGTCACCAAAAAAACCAATCTTTGAGATTCTCAATTCAAAATTCAAAAATTTAACATTAAATACCCTTGGGAAACTGTTAGATAGGCATCCTTTAAGAAAGGCATATGAGAAAAAAATATAAGGGATTCTAGAGAGTCTTTAATGTTAACACACATTCAAAGAAAACTAAAATGAAGAGAGGTGGGTGAACAACCTCGAAACAAGAAAACAAAAAGGAAACTAACCTAGCTATGATACATTGGTTGCATGATTTTTATATGAAGATTTTAAGGAAAATCCCATTTATGGAAATACCTAGAGACTCTCCCTCCTTTGTCTCTAATTCGTAAGCATTGCATTGCTTACAAGCAATTATTTTGAAGGGCCTATCCATAAAGAATCAAAATTATCATGGTTTCTGGGTTTAGCACTCTTGCATCCCATTTTAAGACCCATGCATCAATTTTAAAATTAGGTTATGAAGTTCTTTGATCAAACCAAATTTTGATAGTTGCTTGTCAACTCATCATTGACTCATGTGTTGATTCTCTTTTCTCCTAAAGCTCTAACAACTCTACTATTCTAACTTGTAATGGGCCATTTTCTTCAACTTTTAATTGATTTATCAACTACAAGGCTAGAATTTTGATAGAAATAGGCATTATTACCCCTTTTATGCACACCAAATTGTATAGAGAGGTATTTATTACCTTCTTAGGTGTTATCTAATCTACCCATAAAGACATATTTATGTATTCATGCCATCTTATTTTGTGTTCATTCCCCATTCTCTTGATGAGTCTAATCAGGGTCTTGTTAGTCGACTCTACCAAACCATTCCTTTACAAATTTGATGAAGTCTTTAGGTATATACTTTAGACCCTAAGAACACCTTAGCATTATCAGATATAATAGTGTGAGGTAGTCTGAACTTAGTCATAATTTCTTGCAAGAGATCTAGAATCACCTTCTCTGTTGCTTCCTTTAAGGGTATCACTTCTGTCTACCTTGTGAAATAATCTATTGCGATAAGGATCCACTTATGTCCCATACTCAAAATTGGATTAATCATTCTAATAAAATCTAATCCCCATTATGTAAAAGGATCTTCATTAATTATAGGGCTGAATGGCAATGTAACATTTCTTCTCTTACCAATGTAAAATTGACAAGATTGACACTTACTAACCATAGTACGACAATCAAAAAACATAGTGGGCCATAAATACCTTACTTGGAGTATCTTGATAGCTATGGTCCTTACAAAAAAATGGCCTTTAGATGTTCCATAATGTATTTTATGTAAAACCTTTCCAGTTTCTTCCCCCTCTATGCATTTGAGTAGGATCCCATCAAAATTCCTTTTGAAAAGGAAAAGGTCTACTAGGACAAAGATGGACCCCTGTTGTCGATATTATCTTCTTTTCTTTTAGGGTAGATGACTCAGATATTGGCCAATCTTTATGAAATTAACCCTATTAGTCACCCAAATATCTAATTCATTTTCTTCTATTTAGAGTACAATATGTTCAATAACTTGTTCTTCTGTTAGAGTTTCAGAATCTTGAGCAAGGTACTAACACAAGAACCCCCTTTTTTCTAATTTAGTGGGCTTAACTTTGATATCATATTCCAATATCTTAGTTATCCAATTGGCTCTATTTTTGGTGATTTTGTCAGGATCTTGCTCCACCAAAAGAGCACAATATGATTACCAAACCAAGCAACTTAAAATGCGGAAATTAACCAGATTCACCAAGTAACTAGAATTCAGAATAACACATGATATGAGAGATAATACACAACTTGTATTAATACTTTACATAAAAGAATACAATAAAGAAGATGCCACTTCTTCTCCACCACCTCTTCAGAGGCTCGCCACACCTCAAGTGAACAGTAATTCTCTCCTCAAAGCTCTCCCTCTCAGGTCCCAACACCCAACTCAAAATACAGAGTTGGTGTTCACCTCCTATGCTCCACGCACACCACAAGTGCTCCACGCAATCCACAAGTACTCCACGTACTCCACAAGTACTCAAGGTACTTCAAGTAGATCTCCCATGAACCTGCAACAACCTACAATTCAACAGACCATACTTATGGAAGGAACTCCCTTGCCTTCCTCTTTTCTCTATTCGAGTACACACCTGTACTCTAAGTAGATCCTGCCTGATACTGCTCCCTGTTGTGTTGCTGTCCTATCTGATCTTGCACACCTGCAAATCAACCTGGTTCTGCACACCTGTGAACCTTGACCTTGCACACACATACACCTACAGATCAATGATCTTACTTACCATGTAGATCTCCTATATAGGCCATACACCTGTGACCAAGATCCTACACACTTGAAGAATCCTACTGATTCTCCAATCCAACACCTACACCTGGTACTGTGGAACTAGGAGGAACACCCTTGCTCACCTCACACACAGAAGGAGCTAAATTTGCTCAACTCAAACTAGAACACTTTTCCAATACAACCATGAGTCTATTATATAGATCTCATCCAAACAATAATTAGACATCTAATTACAATAATTAGATCTGCAGCTCTCAGTCTAAAAATAGCTCTAATCATGCAAACACTTGGTTTGTTAGGTAACTGCCCGTAATAAGCTCGTAGTCGAACCACACAGGCGACCGATGTCGGTCCCTGTCTGCCTGGAGGTGACCGACGCCGGCCGACCCATGACCGACGTCGGTTGCTTCACTTCACTGTCCTGTCGACGTTCGCTGATCAGACTGATGCCAGTTGCTCTGACGCTCAGCAACCTTCAGCAACCCCTCCAATGGCCTTCTCCGTGTCTGCATCAGTGAAGCTTTTAGCTCCACAACCTAACAATCTCCCACTTGGAGATAAATAGCTACACTGTACCTGTACTTATACTCCATCTAATCTATTTCCTGGTTTGTATCCCTCTTCAAGATCAATCTTGAAGACAACCCACCACGCAACCTGTGATGTACCTCCTGTCATCCGAGTACCCTGCCACATCCTAACCTACAAATCCATGTAGTGAAGTCCTGACCCTACATAGCATGAATCCCTGCTACTGGTCCCTCTCAAATCCTTGAGAACCCACTTCCCTGAATTGGCTCCTAACTCTCTGACAGCTCCCACTGCATGGGAATACTCAGGTCTATACCAGACCTCATGTGATTTCAAACACTATCTTGTCCAGCCCTTAGTGTGTTCCAGCTCTGCATCCTGAACCTCGCCAACACCTGATTCACATCAACTCCCACTTGAGAAAAAATCAACCTATGATCTCCATGTCTCCCATGTCAAAGAATTTTGCTGCTCCAAACTCCTCATGACATGCCACTGAACTAATCTTACCCTTAGCTCAGCAAAACCCTGTATGTACAAAACCAGCTAGCTAGCGTACCATCCACATACAGCAACAGAATGATGTTGCAATCACCATCCCCCTGGTAAGACAAACCACAGTAGTTACCCTGACATTGACTAAAGCCATGCTCCGTCTTCCACCTGTCAAAACCTGTACCACTGTCCTGCAGCTCCTCAAGACCATATACCTGGTCTTCCGTCTCAAGTATCCGTTCTCTCTATTCTTCAACTAAGGTATCCATTCATCTCTGTGCTTTCATACCAGCTGGCAATCCTACCCAAAAAACACCTATTTGGTTCTCCTCCAAGGAATCACATCCTCATCCATGCCAAGCTCACACCTGTTTCCTGGATCCTTCCTGCTCTACAATTAGCAATAAGTATAAAGAAGAGGAACAACAAATTTGAGGGCCTACTTACATCTTCAGTCCTCCGTATGGGTGTTTGAGACTCCTTGACAGCGTGCTGTCCACCCAAAATCTGTTACAGTGACCGACCTCGGTCACTCCACAGTCTGCATCCAATCGACGTCAGTTCCCATGCATCTGTCCCTGACTACCGACCCTGCAGTGTCCCTACTGCCGACATCAGTCCTCTGACTAACATCGGTCTTACCTACTGCTGACGTCGGTCTTATGACCGACATCGGTCTTACCCTGCTCGACATCGCCGGCTTCGATCTGCACATGACCGACATCGGCACTGTCTGTTTGACGCCAGTTCCTCCTGATCGACATCGGTACCTGTGTTTGCCTGTGAGTGATGACTTTTTACCCGCAAGATCCTTTGAATCAATTCCCATGTCCAAACTGCCCTGCTCAGAAGTATCCAGCACCATCCACTGGTTTCTATCTGCCATCTCCTCCAAGTACACCAAGGCTTTCCAGTTCTTAAGCCTGTCAAATATATCTATCTTCCGCTTAAGAACATGCATCTCCTTCCTGCTCATGTGACCAAGCCTACGAAGCCACGTCTCCGCAACAAAAGAAGAATCAGTAATATAAACAAGTAGATAAAGAGTACCTATTTTTTTACCACCAGCTAATTCAAGTGCATCCGCTGTGAGAGTTCTTGTGCATCTCTCATCACCCAATCTTTCTGAAGAAATTAGCCATATCTCCAAACCTGGGACTTGCATGACCTTCATCAACACCTGTGTGTTGGCCACCTACAATTTCAGCTTCACTTCCCCTTTGCCAATTCTTTGGCAAGGCTTACCAGCTCCTCTACTTGGGGCTGCATGGAAAGAGGCAACTGAATCTTTTATCCAAGATTCAACTTTATCCAAGAAACCTCCCAGAGCATCCTGTGCAACAACACCTGCTACATCTACTTCTTCAGTTTCTTCATGCTGATCTGCTACCAACCAACAATATTCTTTTACCTGCTCTTTCTTTCCATAGGACCTTAAGAGACCATCTGTGCTTTTCAACTCTTCCATTCTTAGCTTACTTTCTGTTGGGGATCAACCAACAATGGATTACACTTGTGAAAGCAATGAATGCGGAAATAAATCAGATAGATAAGTAACTGAAATGATAAATAACACATAACAAGATATACAAGAAAACACCCTGAAAACTTGTATTAAAAACTCTTTACAATAGGAATACAAATGAAGAACTTCGTTCTTCCACACCTCTCTCAGATGCACACAAGATCTCTGACTAGATCTCTATTCCTCAAGAGCTCTCTCTCAAGTACTGTCCTTCAAACATTCACAATGTTCTACTCATACTCTATTACACACACAATAGCTTAGAAGATCTCTCCTACATATAGAAATAGGAAACTTGAGCATGCTCTTACAACAAATAGCTAAGCCTCTTCAACAAGGGCTCTAAAAATAATATTGCTAACAATAGAGACGCGAGCTTGAGTCTACAACTCAAACTCATCATGCAAACACTCGCTTCTATCCTCGGAAATTGCTTTCTGGACACACAGGTAACCGACGTCGGTTCCTGCCTGTTCGCCTGTGACCATCGCCGGCCGACCATACTGCCGACGTCGGCGCCTCTGTAACTGCAACTGACCGACGTCGGTCGCTCCTGACCGACGCCGGCGTCTGTGTAGACCCAAACCTATTTGTGTATGCTCCTTGGTGAAGCTTTTAGCTCCACACACCTAACAATCTCCCACTTGGAGATAAACCAGCTGCACCAGTACCTGTACAGCAACATCTTCTAGCTCTTCCATCTTCAACTCAATCATGAAGACCAATAGAAGTTGAATGAAGATTCAACTTCTCCTTAGTAACCGGCTTTGTTAGCATATCAGCAGGATTCTTGTCTATATGGATCTTCTCCAGCTTCAACTCACCATCTTCCAATACCTGCCGTATGAAGTGGTACCTTAGCTGTATGTGCTTGGTTCTTGAGTGAAAAGCTGAGTTCTTTGCCAAATGGATTGCACTCTGACTGTCACTATGCAATCTGCAACTCCCATGCTCCCTTCCAAGCTCTTCCATGAACCGTGTCATCCATATCATCTCCTTGCTAGCTTCTGTAGCTGCAATATATTCTGCTTCTGTAGTTGACAAGGCTACAACCTTCTGCAACTTAGATATCCAACTAACTGCCATCCCACCTACAGTAAAAACATAACCTGTGGTGCTCCTCCTACCATCCAAATCCCCTACCATATCTGAATCTACATAGCCATGTAGAGAAGTATCTGAACCTCCATAGCATAAGTGTCTACTGCTGGTTCCTCTCAGATATCTAAGGATCCATTGTACTGCTTTCCAATGCTCCTTTCCTGGATTGGCCATATACCTGCTTACTACTCCCACTGCTTGGGCAATATCTGGTCTAGTACATACCATTGCATACATCAAACTTCCTACCGCGGAATAATATGGAACCTTACTCATGTACTCTACCTCATCATGTGAATTGGGACATTGTTCTTTACTTAACTTAAAATGTCCAGCCAAAGGTGTGCTTACCGGTTTCGCATCCTGCATGTTGAACCATTTCAACACCTTGTCCACATAATCTTCTTGAGACAATATCAACCTGTGATTTTCTCTATCTCTCTTAATGCTCATGCCAAGGATTTTCTTAGCTGCTCCCAAATCCTTCATAGCAAACGTTTGAGCTAACTTCACCTTAAGCTCAGAGATATCCTGCATGTGAGATCCTGCAACCAGCATATCATCTACATACAA